>RXPK01000143.1:1655101-1910491 GCA_004143645.1 Protaetia brevitarsis
GGAGATGTGGACCTGGTTAGATAAAGAAAGTAGGAAGAAATGGAGGTCGACTGAAGGTCAACTCCATATTAAACCGTTAATAGGGGATGAAGAAAGAAGTTAAAACTATTACTGGGTTGGTAACTGGACACTGTCCCAGTGGTGCAGAAGATGCGAACTGCAGGAGGAGACGAGTTTACATGTAATCTGACATGTGAGGAATTGAAAGTACTCAGACAGAAACGTTTCGGGAAGGATCTATTGGAGCCCTCGAGGGTTCTCAAGTTTCCACTGGGCAAGATACTGGGCTTTATAGAGAACATCAAGCTGCTCGAGTGTATGTAAGAGATTTAATAGGGACGGTACAATAAACACCTAGCTCAAGTGCCCGGACATTAAGTGTCCACCCTAACTTCAAAAAAAAAATGGGGTATGTGATTTGCAGAGATATTTAAAAAAGGGCCCTTGATTCACAAAAGGTTAAGAATCACTGTATTACACCAATCTAGACAAATAAGAAATCTACTCCATATAAAAAAAGTAAAAACAACATTTGATTTGAATTGAAATTGATTGAATTCGATTGATGAACAAGTGCTTTTATCTGTGAGTAAGAACAACGCTCTTTTCCATAAAAATTAAAAAAAAAAAATTAAAAAAAAAAAATTAAAAAAAAATCACAAGGGTAAGAAGAGTTGTTTACACAGAGTCAGCCAAATTCGATACTTTTAATATGGAACTCGTATTTCTAAAGGAATTAGACAAAAACTGACCTATGGCTTCTGGACCTTGATTTTGAAGAGAAATCGATTGGTGAAATCCGTATGTGAGACATAGAGCGTTTTCGTAAAATATGCAATTATTAAAAACCCTGGTTTGTAAGAAAGCTTGACTTATTTAAAAACTTCATTATAGAGAAGGCGTTCTTTATTTAAACTCATATTTTTCTCAGATATTATCAAGACTTGAGCTCTTTTATATGGAGCACCCTATATACCTTTACATGATTGAAAAGCATATAAAATTACCTTTAGTACAAATCAATCGATTTGCATTTTCACAGTGTTTTAAGATGGCCATGGATGGTGGTAAATAAGCAAATAAAAGATTTGCGACAAAGTAGCAGAAAATGGTTTTAGCATTGAATGTTATAAATAACAGTTCCAACAAGCTAAGAAACGATTAATAGCATTGCTTATCAGTAACTATATCATAACTTTAATATCTTATTAGCTATAAAGTATTAAGATGGTTTATTCTGTAAAAATTCCTACTGTACTTATTTTTTTTTTAATTTATCATGGCTAGAACTAAAATCAGGTGATTTCTAAAGGCCGCTTTACAGTTCGCAATTTTTCGTATTGCGTGCAATAGAATTGCGCGCAATACAAATAGCGCATGCGCATTCAATGGATTTCGATCAGCTGTGTGCAATCTTATTGGTGTTGCACGGAATAGAACGTGTTCTAATATGTCATTGCGCGCAATTCTATTGCACGCAATACGAAAAATTGCGAGCTGTAAAGCGGCCCTAAAAGTCATATACACATATTTAAACGAAATACTTACAGAACGTACTTTTATATACTAAAAATGTGTAAACATTATAAATTATAGCAAGTGTTCGAATTGTCTACCGTTCTGTTGTAAACACAAGGTTTGTTCGTTGGTGTCACACCAATTACACTGGTGTATATTTTATCTATCTCAAGTTCATAAAGAGTGTATCTTCTATCCTGTTTTAATTACAAACCAGTGTAGAAAGTGTAGCACCAACGAACAAACCTACAATCGACACCGTTTCCTTCCACTCTGAGCTGGGTTCACCAATTCGAGCGCAGATAGAGGTTCGAATGCTGCAAAATTGCAGCTACTAATTCCTGTCTTGAATCAACAGAACGCTTAAACGCAAGGTTTTTAATCTTCCCCAAAAGTAAAAATTCAATGAGGTTACATCTAGCGACCTTGCCGGCCAATGATAATGTCTGTGAATGGTTGTCCTTGACGATATCGCTCATACTAATGTTACATGCAGCTTCTGCATTTTCACCAGCTAATATAAAACACTTTAACATGTCGTATTTTTAACAGTTTTCATACATTTTTGAATTCTTAAAAAAATAAAAACACCAGTAACATTAATTAAAATAGACCTTTCAAAACAATTAGACAATAAAAAAGAAATACGCGCATTGCTTAGCTACCATCCATAGCCATCTTAAAATACTGTAAAATTTCAAACAGAAAATCAGATATTTTAAAAAATTCTTAAATAAAATATCTATATTATATTAAAAGAAATTTTATGTGCCTTTCAATAGTCTAAAAATATATAGGGTGTTCAATATAAAAAAACGCACAAGTCTTCATAATATCTCAAGAAATAGGAGTTAAAAAAAAACAAAAAAATTATTAAAAAAAAATTCATAAATCAAATATTTTCGCAAATAAAAAAGTTACAAGGGTTTTTAGGAATTGCATATTTTACGAAAACGCTCTGTATCTCTTACATTAAAGAAAATATAAAAGCACCGATTTCACCAATAGATTTATCTTTCAAATCGAGCTTCAGAAGCAAGTCAGATTTCGTCTAATTTCTTAGGAAATATAAGTTTTCTATTAAAAGTATCGAATTTGGTCCATTATGTACGAAGGATTACTGTTTGTTTATTATTCATTCATCGTTCTTTTTTCTTTTCTTTTTTTTTAATGTTCCTCTATGTTTGTAATCCTTTTATGTGTAATAAAGGCATATATTATATATTATTATATATTATTATTATTATTATTATTATTATTATTATTATTATTTACTTACTGCTCTGCCACAAGTTTCCTAAATGAGCAATCATCATCCCAATCGGCTCTAAAGGTGATAAGGCTGCAAAATCATTATTGATCAAATAGAATTTATCCTTATAATACTTTAGCTGTGATATGTAACTTTCTATATTGTTTCCTTATTTTGTTTAGAATGATTTGTTTTGTTTATTTTACACTAAATAATTTTTGTTATTACAGTGCGAATTTTGGACCAAAAAAAATTTTTCCTGATTACACACATTCGCCTTAATACCAAGAACGCATTTTTCCTAGAACCCGATTCTTAAATATAACTGTTCTGTAAGATTTCCTAGAAGTTCGAAAAAAAACCTGGGACATATTGTATAATCAAAAAAAAAACCAACAAATATAACCTCACTAATTCTATATTATTAGGTTATACATAAAGGATGACGTCGGAATTTCTATAACAATAAAATATGTAATATACCAAACAGCTACTAATTAGAACTGAAATAAGCAACAGTAAGAAAAAAAAATCAAGAAGAAAACAAACAACACGTACCATTACCAAGCCGCAAGACGTTAATCTATCATTGCGGATGCCCGCTTCTTCAACAAACTTTCCAACTCCCTCCTTCCACCGCCACCCTCGCCGATGACTTTTACTCGAACAACTCATACTTGGATGACAAACCCGTTTTTCCCGCCCGACTGTCGTCACAACAACACTCAACGTCCCGGCGCCCCGATCGAAAATTATGATCCACCTGTTAATAAGTCGGAAGGAGAGGCGTACAATAAGAACAACAAGGACGGCGACGCGTGCTCGGCGTCGGGATGCTCTTTTCGTGCGCCCCGCGGCCGAATGTGCGCCATGCGGGACAAACACAAATACAGGATCAAGCGAGTTGGTGGCCGTCCTGCTGGCCGTCACGCAGCAGCAGAGCCTGCGTCGTAGACCTCGATTGGGGGTGCCTGGTTAGCGCGTAACGCAACGTAAACGTGACGTCAATGCGCGCTCGCTATCGAAGTGCGAGAGTGTGTCACCTTACGACGACGGAGATAGAAAAGACGATGTTGGAATTAGTGGTAGGCCATTCGAATGAAAAAAAGATTCGGTACCGCTAAACGAATAGGCGTTCGATTTTTATGAATGAATCGAGTGCCTATTTCTTAACAAACTCAAAATAGTTTTAGGTATGGAATCGCTATTACCTATTATCGTAAAGCAGAAAAATCGCATAAGAAAATACATAAGAATGTACAGTCTTTCTCTAATATTTTGTCTACCCCTTTTCTAATCAAAATATATCAAAACTACCTTCCAAGTCGACCGGAGTTTTGTTCGGTTGTTCCGGATTAGAAATGATCGTGTTATCGGGCACCCATTAGTGATGTAAGATTTCGTTACTTATTACTTCTACCTCATCGTTACCTTCATTGTCTATATTCGTTACTAAGAATTCGATAGGTACTTTCGTAAATTCCTAAGATAATATTAGATACAGTGAAAGCAATTTTCATGTTTAGGAAAGTATTATTAACTGTTGTGTTTTGTTTAGATTGCGGTGATGAAACGCGTTATAAGATAAATAAATCTGTTTTTTTCTTTTTTGATAATATAAACGAACAACGAATCTTTGGGTGGAATGTACAGAACGTAGTAAATGCTATTGCTTCACCAAAAAGTATCTACTTGGTAGCATTTACTTTTACATAGAAGTATCTGCTTCACCTGAGAAGAACATACTACACTGTACGGCACAACAGAAGTATAGTGACCTTCACGATACATTAATATAACTTTAATGTATCGTGAAGGTAATGAGGGTTTTAAAAATTGGAAATCAATGGAATGATACACTTTATTTATGAAAAAAAAAAAAATTCCCACCATTCGATCGACTCATTATCTCTAATATCTGTTTCGCGTCGCGGCCAATTTAACCCCCTAGCTAATGCCCTAACCTCCGTACGCGACCGCCACTCATAAGTGAGTGGACATTCAAAATAAGACATGCCCCGCTGTATCTACCAATGGAAATGATACAGGGATACAGGGACTTATGACGTATGCAACGTCTGAAACAAATTCAGGTACACCAACCATGTTTGTAATGAACTATACAAAAATAACAAGTGTCAAATTTAATGAGGTTATATGCAGTTTGAATAGCTTTTCTTTTATAACTGAAAGGCTTGATTTAGTTCTATTGACAATGCTTTCGTAATAATGTGTTAATTCATTTGTATTTATGGAAAGGAGGTGATCAGGCTAAGCTCATGATTAAATGTTTTCTCAATGAAATAATGTATCACTGCAATTATATAGTTCTCATATCAAAAACCTATTTGTAAAACCAAAATGTAGAAAATATTTTAGCAACATAAAAGGGTTTACTTTAATATATGTTACCAATGATTAACTAAATGAAAGATGACGGTTTTATTTTTTGTAACAAACATAATTTCTACACAATAGTATATACAAAACATAATATGTAAATGTAAATTAAATTAAAATATGTATATGTCAATATTGAAAGAAAAATATAGTGCGATTAAAAATATATTTAATTTGTGTCTTCGCTCTCATCTTCTGATCCATAATTAACCGTCAGAACAAAGTTTTCTACGTTTGCTTCATGTTCGTACCACTCTTTAATTATTTTCTCTGTGTGGTTTATGCAATTTTGCCAGATGTCTGGTGTACAGCTGTCCAGGCTTTCTTGCCGCATTTCCAATACTTGTCTATCGCCATAACCATTTCGACCTATATGCTTATTACAATATCCTTTCGCATGTGCCCATACCTATTCGCTAGCATTCAAATCGCAGTGATGCGGAGGAACTCTTAAAACTTCATGCCCATGTGCTTGAACTAATTCATCAGCAAGTTCACTCTTATTCATCGTGTTTTCATAGAAAATTTATTATTTAGCCACACAATGTTTTCTTTGATCCGACTTTGATTTTGATTTGATTTGGCGACTTCTCGATTAGAACACTATTGTCCATTGACATTATTGATAGTTCTTCTAAATTAGGGACTAGTGGTGTTTCAACCCACTTTATAAATAAATTACTATTAATATCCCCATGGTAATCACCCGTATTTAATTTTGACGTAAATGTCAAGCTTGCAATTTGTATAAAGCCACTTCTAGTACCCCATGTAAGACAATAAATCGTTAACCATCATAACCTTTGGATTTTTTGACACTCTTCATATCGTCATTCTGCCACGATTTTGTTTGACTTCCCATTGAAAATATCCAGGTTTCGTCTAGGAATGCGATATCTCTCTTTAAATGTGATGTCAACGTATCGTTGTACTTCCTCAAAAGGAAAATCAAAATACAGAAATATCATTCTTCTTCAATATTTCTTGTAACGCTTTTACTGTTACATGTTTTTCTATAGAAATATATTAAATTAGAACTGCAATTTAATTGTACAAATGAACTTAATGTCACTATAGTACATCTCATAAATTTCTTTACGCACACCCATTTTACTTCTCTCTGACACATCACGTTTTTTGGCATCAATTGTGACTTGTACAGGGCTGTTGAAGTATTCGATTAAGGAACAGCAGATGTAGATTCTTTCTTGCGCTTTATGTTGTAGATGGTACCCATAGAAATGCACGAAAGCATTCGCAACTCTCTACAATTTGTATGCAAGCTTTTAATTTAATACTAACCAATTACAATTTGCCTCATGGAGCGCATCAACGGATATTAAGTGACTCCCATTTCGCTTTTCCTTCTCGAAATACACTAGCAAACGTCAAACCAACTCTTGGCAACAAGAACAAGTCGTCTACCGAGCATTTTGAACTGTAACCTAAAAAAAAACCTTTTCAGTCTTTGTCTGATTTTTAACACCTCTAAACTTACCACAAACTAAACAATTTACTTCACAATAGCTCTGAAAAGAACTTTTGGCAAAAGAAATAATAAGAGTAAACAAAAATTCAAAACTAAGGAAGGGCTAATAAACAGCAAAAAGCAGATGTCAAACGTCAACGGAGCGGTAAATGGGTTAAAATTACGTGGTTGCATGCACTGTAGTAAACATTATGAAAGCTCTTATATAGTGTTTTCCATTCACCGTCTATCACTCCTACTCTGCTACTACTCTACTCTACTCTTGACCTACACAATTTAGAACCAATGGAACGCTTTTTGTGCTTTTAAATTGTAAAAAGGAGAGAGGAAAGCAAGAAATCAGATTTTGATGTAAACAACAAATCGTGACCGCAAGGAAATCTTACTTCAAAATATCAAAAAAATCTTACAACGATTATAATAGTAATATTTAATTTGCAATCATTTAATTTACCAAAGCAAAAAGAAACATTTTTCCACAAATAATTTAAAAAAATCGCTGTAGCTTTTTAACTTTGTCATAAATGGCGTGTAGAGCACGAAACACTAGCAAATAAGTTAGTGCATAAGGGGGAAGGGGAGGTAAAACTAAGTACATTGGGAGTTTCGTGCTTCTTATCAAAGGAATGCTTAAATTGCAGTTAGAGTACACCGGAAGTACTACCGAACTGCCTTTATGAGTGAATGGAAAGCACTGATTTACGCATTACTCGACCGTATTCTATCTCACTTCAACTAGTTTGTTGATACTTAATAAAATATGGACGTAGTTCTCTTAGACTCGTAGACTCTTTAGTAGCTACCACTTATGTTATAGATTTCTATCTCGCTTGTGTGTATGAATGCTACCAATTTTTTGAAATTACGTTTGTCTTTACTTTACCGACCAGTTAATGATGTAACTACAAACATTCCCCTATATATTATTATTCGTTTAATGAAACATACAGTGCTCTTAATAATGTGGCAGCCGTGGCTTTGTGAAGCAAATGTGAATGAAGTGGATGTTGAATCTTCTACAGAAAAAGAGATTATAGTAGACGACGATGTTCCTGATGATACAAAAAAGAAGATTAAACGTGTGAATATGTCAACTGATTGTTCCGTCCTTATAAAAGTATTGATAAAAAGAATGTATTTTTTAACCAGCTTGACTGAGTCATCAATAGTGTTTGCGTTATGCCTATAACACGACCATATGAAAGTAAGCAGTAAAGGGCAACATCATATAGGATATATTCATTGTAAAAAGTTACCTAATATATTCGCCATAATAGATACCGTTGCTCTATTCTATGTATATAGATTTTAAAGCAAATATTTTCTATACGCATTAGGAACTCTTTATATAAAGTAAAATATTCGCTGCGCTCATTGAATATTCGAATATTTCTACTCCATTCGTTACAATTAAGCACTACTCGTTACTCTGAGTGTTAGGAAGTAGCGGATATTTTGTAACGAATAATTACTTTGTGCCCACCACTAATAGGTATACTTCTAAATGATGCCGTCTATTCAAGAGGCCTTTTTGTAATATTTCCGTATTGGGCATTTCTAAAGGCAGTGGGATCCATCTTAATACCCAAGATCAAATATTGTAGTAGTGTATCTTCCACCCGCAAAGCGCTGATGTAAATGCCGCCAAATCGCTACCGCGAAATTTCAAACTTTTTTAAATATGCATATTTACATTTATTTACAGGATATGTTAGAGGGCGTGTCGGGCGCGTCAGCCTGTATGCGTCATTATCCTTTGCCAATTGCCTTTTTGTATTCTTTTGTTGTTTTGACGGTCGTGGTTATGTTTATTGTGATATTTTAGAGCAAAAAGCAGCAGTTTCGTTTTTTTTGGAACAATTGTATTTTGAAGTTTTTGTAAGTGAATGAATATAATTGAGAGGTATTCTTAAATTATACAAATGAATAAATTTTAGGTGTAGAATCAGTGGAAGTGCATTATACGATTTTGGACGTTATTTATTTACGTTTTTAAGTTTTATTTATTTTTGTAAGTATGATAGAAGTAACGTGGTTGTGATATTTACTGTGGAATCGTCAATTTCAGGTGTAATAATCCCTTAACGATATTGGACGTTTTTTATTTAAGAGTTTTATGTTTTATTAGTTTTTGTAAGTATGGTACAGATCATGTGGTGTTTAAAAGACTTATCAGTTAGTTTTAGGTATATAAGTCATTAAAATATAGTACCCTTGTTAGTTTTAGTGCTTGGAAGATTTATTATTTTTCGTAAGTACATACTTGTTGCTACCAAAGTGATGATTAATTACAGAATTAAAAATCGATTATAGAAAATGGTTCTACAGTGTTGTGTTCCTGGATGTAGGAATACATCCAAAGAAGAAAAACTTCATCGATTTCCATATACCGATGAATTGGTGAGTTTTCTTTCTATTTTCTCAGTTGGATATATTTTTTTACATATCTTGCAATTTCAAGGTATACAATGAATGGATTAAGAGGATTGGCAATGCTGAATTAAAGATATTACCACCTCAAGAAGTTTACAAGAAATATCGAGTTTGCCATTTGCATTTCCATGAAGTTTGTAAAATCGATCCAAAATATTACAGCAAGTCTGGCTTAAAGGAACGCAGTTTACCAACTGTAAATTTGCCAGGTGAGTGAAGAGTACTTCTATCAGGAGGAAAGAGGCAATATAACTTAAAATTTTTAGGTTTTACAATAGCACCCACTCAGGAAAATTCTTTTATGACATTGGATCATTATAAATCATTTGCAGGTAATTTTAACATGAGAATTGTTTTTTTTTTAATATAGTTATATTTGTTGTTATAACTAGTAAGAAGTATTAATAAAAACATCCTTAATAATAATTATATTTTTGTAGTGTCAGAGGTGGAACCTGAAGCAAGTACTAGTTCAGCTGTGGAAATAGAAACGGTTCAGCCTGGGCTTAATGTTAATGTTACTCCAGAATTACACTCAGGTACTTCTTGAGACTATTGGGTATTTGTTTGTAACAATGTTTCATTTCCTGTTGTAGATCTTCCTTCTAAGAGTGACGCAAATGTTTCACACCAGGGTAAGAATGTTATTATACATTGATGAAGATATACTACCTAGGTCTTTAATGTTGACTTCGTAGTTGTTAATTTTTGGAAATTAAAATTAATATTATTAGTTTATAGTCACACAATCTCTTAAAATTATTTTTATCGATAACCAGATAATATAATGAAAGGTTTATACATTACTGAAAATAATTTGTGTCATCAGTAATTATTTTATTTCTTTATAAAAGTTGCAATTGTTGCACATTCTTCTCCAGTGTCCTCAAGAGTCAACGTAAAGAAGACAATATCAAGGAAAAGTAAGTTCACCATGGACATAGTTCTTATGATATACATTAAATGAATCACTTTAGATCTTAGAAAAACTTTCCAAAAATACCAAAAGCAAAAAGACTATATGAAGTGGCAAAAAGAATGCGTAGAATTGTACGTGAGGATCGATACGGAATGTGAATCTCTCAAAGAGAGATTAAAAAAAGCAGAAGCATTTACTACATCTCCGGAGTATTTAAAAGCAACTTTAAATAAAACTACATTTGACTTTGTCTGTAGTCAAATAAAACAGCAGCCGAAGAAACCTAAAGGTCGTAGATTTACAGAAAAAATATTTGCTCCCTCCTTAATGAAAAGAAGTTTAAAAGGCTACAAACTCTTAGAAAAGGTATTTGCTCTGTAGAAAAACTTTGATTCAGTTTTTAGCCCGAATCAGATACCGTGTGGGAATTAATCAACGAGTCATGGATTGTATTGAAGCCACTGCAGCATCTCTTGACGAAAACAGTAAATATTGTGTGCTGGCATTTGACGAAATGATGTTGGAAGCAGGAGTAGCATATAGTAGTAGTGAAGACTACATATGTGGATTTCAAAGCAACAGTACGACAGATTTTTGTGATCATGTACTTGTTTTTATGGCAATGGGTGTTTGTAAAAAATGGAAGCAGCCAATAGCTTACTTCTTTTCCAAAGGAGGTGTGGGAGCAACAAAATTAAAGCAATATTTAACAGAAGTTATAATAGCTATCCAAAACGTAGGACTCCACGTAGTTGCAACAGTTTGTGATCAATTCCAAGCGAACTGTAAAGTTTACACTGACCTTATTCAAGATACTCACGCAAAATACATAAGACAAAATACTGAATTTAGAGGAGCGGGATTTGAAATACAGAATGAGGAAGTCGTGCCACTTTTTGATCCACCTCATCTTTTGAAAGGAATTAGAAATAATTTCTTAGAATACAATGTTTCATATTTATACAATGGCAAAAGACAAGTGACTACTTGGAATGATATAGTAAAATTATATGAGATGGATGTCGGGGATGATGACACTAAGATGTGTAACAAACTAAGCGATGTACATATATACAAGGATAAATAAAAAAGATGAAAGTCTCATTGGCTGCTCAAGTGTTTAGTCGAACTGTTTCGGCTGTCATGAGAGGTATCATCACCCATGGTAGGTCACTGAATATTGTACTAAGTAGTAGTAATTTATAATTTCGATTAATTTATAGGTTCAACTACTCTTCCGCGGAGCGCCCTGGATACCGCGGATTTTCTGTTATTTTTTAATAAATTATTCGACAGTGTTAACGGGACTTCATTGGTTGGTGGCCTTCCCGGTAATCTGAAGTGTGCTGCAACCAAAGATTCTCCTCATTTAAACTTTTGGCCAGAAGCAGTGAAAATGTTGGATAATATGTATTTTATAAAGAGCAATGGCAGCAAATTTATACCACCTTCATTAAAAAATTGGAAACACACCATAAAAGGATTCCATTATTTATGGCAAAAATTACAAAAAGCAGGGGTAGATTACTTTCCAACACGAAGCTGCAACCAAGACGCATTGGAGAACTTCTTTGGCCAAATGAGGAGCCAAGGTGCAAGGAATATAAATCCAACTTGCCTTTCATTTGTACGTCATTTAAGACCCTTATAATAAATAACTTTATATCCGCACATTCAGTGCATTCAAATTGCGAAAATGATTTTTTTGAAGGGGCATTAAGTAATTTAAGAGCGTTATTAAAAGAAGAAGCCGCAACTGGTGCCATAGTTGTGGAAAAGGACACTTCGCCTCCCAAAAAAACCATCGCGCGCATGAATGCTAAACATGCATATATAGCGGGCTTTGTCCGCAAGAAGCTAAAAATTACTACCAACAATGTCATATATGTAAGCAGGATTTACTTAGCTCCGTTAAGTTACCGGAGCACATCCTTATAGATTGGAAATCATATGGGCGTGAGTCTTTACTATATCCTACGACAGCATTTTCAAGTCTCTTTTGTGAGACATGGCAGTACATGACTGACATCATGCCACAATATTGTGGTAAGGACAATATTAAAAAACAATTATTAAATTGTGCGTTGAACAATATTCACTGTTCATTTCACTGTGAAGAACACAATTTAAAAGCATATTTTTTTGATATCGCGTTAGCATTCTTTATACATACATGGTTAAAGAAGATTAATGGTATTTTAAAGGGACGTTTTCAAAATATTAATACAAATTCAAATACAATTGCACAACTAGCCCATAACAGATATTTAAAATTTAAAACTAGAAAAGCTAAGGTCAATTTAATAAAACAACTTGTATGATGAATTGTGGTTAATAAAATGGGCTCATGAAAAAGAAATTGTTTTACTACTTAATAGCAAATAACTATGTAGCCTTTGTGTGTAGTACCATGAAATAAACTAGTATATAGCTTCTGAAATATTTCTAATTTTTTTTTTTGTCTTTCTACAATTTTGTATAATATTTCTCTGCTATTCTTAAAATTATATGGAGCACTTACCGCTTCAGTATGTATAAGATCCCATATTAAATTATTTTTCTGTTCGATTCTTTAATTATTAGTTACTGCTGTAATTTAGATGCTATGTAATAATAAATACAAGACTGTATTTCGACAGTTGTATTTTATGTATATTTTTCTTTTTCTATTTTCTTTTACAATGTTTACTATTTTCTCTTTTGTTGACTAGTTTTCATATGTAATGTTGAAAATAAAGTTCTATTATTATTATTGTTATTATTATTAAATTTAAAATTGTTCTTCATAATCTCGGAATTCACACCACTAAGCAATTAACTCATTAATAGCTCAAATGTCGACATAAGTTATATATGTATATTTATATTATGTATCAATACTGCAATTAAATACTGTAACAACTCTAAAAAATTACAGATGAATTGCATACACTTATTGATTTTAAATAATATGTATTTAGATTATGCGCAATTCGAAATCTGTAATTTTTTAGTTGTTACAGTATTTAAATTGTAGTATTGATAATATGAACTGTAGATCAGCGGTTCAAATTACGCGCGTTTTCATTTAGTTATCTTCTCTACGGTCAGCGCTGTATTTGTGCCTGTCTTCACTAAGATCGTTTAAATTACTGAAGTTTTGTACAGAAGAAAGCCATCTATATTATCTATGGTTGGAACGTGTACTAAACTACTTAAAGATGCATATGCAAACAATGACATGTTCACGAGCAGGAACAGGAGAAAATGGGTACCCTATTGGCAGAATATAGAAATAGAAGACAAAAGTGAATGCATTGGAAAGCGGAAAGCTCTGACAAGATCAAGTAAAGTGAACAGAGAGGCAGATTGTTGTAAATTACAGATGGGAGAAAACCAAAACCAGTAAGAAAGAACTGAAACAATTGATAACCAGGTCAAAGCGAGAAAAATGGAGAGAGCTGTGCGAATATCTAAATAAGAGTACAGACCGTAATGGGATAGATCGCCAGCAGAGGCCCTATGATTTAACAGCGGAGAAGAAAAAAGAAATATTGAAGGTAGTGCTCCCCGAAGTGAAAATCTAGCGTAACTCTAATGAAATGTGTCCAGGCAATGCCCTTCACAAAAGAAGAATTGTGCAGAAAAATCATCAACGTTAAACATGGAAAGGCACCAGTACCAGACGGTATACCGCCTGAAGTAGTCAAGGAGGCGATAAAGCTGCCTCCAGAGTGGATGCTGGGAGTAATGAATAGGTTATTGTAGAAGCAGGAGTTTCCAAAATTGCGAAATTAATCCTACGGGGGAAAACCAGTCGAAGATCCATCGGCCTATAGGCCGTTATGCCTATTGAATACGCTTAGCAAGCTCTACGAAGCGCTACTGTAAGACAGATTACGCAGGGAAATCGAGGGATGACGAGGATTGTCGCCAACCCATGAATTCCGCAAAAGCTGGTCCGCAATACAAGCTATAGAAATAATAATACGGAAGAGAGAGGAAAATACAGAAAAATGGTGCGCCCTGGGCGTGAAAAATGCCATTTGGGATCGGAGTATCTGATAAATACTGTCTGTAGTTACATCACGAATAGCAACATAAATATAGGCAACGGGGCAGAAATGGAAGTAACTGCTGGGATTCTGCAAGGACCTTATTGGACCACTGCTATGGAATGTGCTCTACGATGGGATACTGAGGCTAGAATTGACCGATGGGGCGACTACTGTTGCTTTTGCGGATGACCTGGCGTTGTTAGTCACAGCTGAAGATGAAGAAGAATTCATGTACAGGACAGAGTCACTAAGATCTATCAATACCTGTGCGATCAAATAGCGTGCACCAGGCGCCGCAAAAAAAATAACAGAGGCAGTATTACTAAAGGGTATAAAAAAAGCAACCAGCATGTTTATTTCACTATCAGGGATTTAAGGCGATACCAAAGTGCAGTATAATAGACTCACGTGATGCATGTGACAATCACAACTACCTATCCAAAAATAAGGTCCAGATATAAGGTACACTAGCTACCCTCATACTGCTACGATAATTTTACACAACCGGTAGATGTTTTAAATATTTCTTTACTAGTTGTAATCGGTGTTGTAATTATAAAACTTTCTAGCTAGAAAAAGATTATAGTTTGTAGTCAGAACGTAACCACAATCCGAAAAGGAAAGACGTCAACTAGAATTTGAAGAATTTTGGAAAATGATAAACAGAATTTATAATTCATTAAGTAAAATTTTAGTGAGTGGGATTATTTGTAAAAGATGTTTTAGTTCATAATTTATTTATTTGGCAACGATGATTTCGTTGTATTTTTTTGATAAATTTCCAGGACATGAATTTTTTTGACGTAGTGTCTCGCGGTTGCTTGTGGCAATTTGTTCAAATTAGTGTCAAAGTGACAAAGGGCAATATTTAATTGACAAGCGACAGTTGCCTTCAACTAACTAGCAGGAACGTACCCATTCTATCATATTTATTGATCAGCTTAAGGTATTGCGGTCTACTACTATGAGTGTTTCCTTTATTTCATTATAAAATTGCCTGAAATATTAAGTATACCAATTAACTAGTTTAAGTATGGTTGTGTTTGATTATTATTACAACTTTGCTATGCCAGAATCACTCCTTAATTGCATTTTATTGGCTGTCGACTTTCAAGTTCGCAGATTGTATGTTTATTTTTATGGTTTAGAAAAATGGAGTGGTCTAATGACACCGTAGTAAAGTGTGTTGAATATTATGAACAAGAGGAGATAATATGAAATGCTTCACATCCGCGACACAAAAATAAGGATGGAAGATATGATGCTTGGGGCGTATTCAACAAAATATGGATATGCCGTGCACGCTCGATGAGTTAAAAAAGAAAAGGGATTCTTTGATAGCGTCATTTAGAACAAACTTGTATAAAGTGAAGGGAAGCATCAAAAGTGACATCATCCAGTAGCATTTATAAACCTAACTGGTTCATCTGTGAATGGCAAAATTCCTTCGAGATAATAGTGAACCACGAGATACGATTAATTTGAAGTAAGTATTACAGTCATATACCGTAGCCGACAAATAATTTTAATATAGGCATGTGATACTATGTATAAAATGACCTTGCAAATTCGCACAGATGTCAATGGTGAAACGATATTGGGCGTTAGGCATGTGGTGGGACATGGTTATATGTCTGTTTTTATTTTGAAGCGGCGCGCTCTTTTCTATCCTCTGCTTTCCTTTGCTCTAGATAAATTTTGACGATTATAGTATATTTTCTTTTATACATAATAATTTTGCGGTACGAAAATAACCAAAGCATATGTGAGTACTTGTCTTGCCATTCTACTTGTTCAACTGTGACAAAGTATTCTATAAATTCCTCCGTAATTTGTAGAGCTTCCGTAGCCGGCTTTCTTGGTATTTTCACAAAGGTAACATGGATGACATAGAAGGCGTTTTACGGAAATGGATTATAAGGTAATCTATCCTGTTCTAGCAATTATAAATGCTATGATTTCCTTTCACTTTTGGTACATCGTATATATCCATCGCAATTTTCGGAAAACCCTATTTATGATCTCGACAGTACGACTCTTGTATAACATTTCCATTTTTTTCCGAAATCTAAAGCCCCTCGTGCTGTGTATACCGCGCGCGAATTTTTGCTACTTCTTGAGAAATTGTGCAAATGAACGCATGCCATAACAACTAATGTGCCATTGTCTGGTTGTAGAAGGTTACGTAAAATACGAAAAACGCTCGACAAAATTTCAAATGCGTTCTCGACATTTCAACGAGCTCGTGACAGACGATAATTGTAAATTCTATGTTTGCTGCTTTTGTCGTGTTGACCAGGGAAAGGTTTCATGATCCTTCTGCTTAATCCAAACGTATCATCGCCAACAGTGGCTCATCTGGTGGATAGTTCAGCTGGTTATTAGCGATTTCTTTAAATATTTCTGTATTTTTAAAAACAGCACCATCACTCAGCCGCCCTTGATAACCGACATCCGCAAAGAGAAAGCAATAATCCGCGTCTACTAGTGCCTTTAATACTATGCTGTTGCATGGAGCCTATAAAATACATAATACGTTCCCCATTCAGAGCGCCAATGCAATGGGGAAAATGCCAAGTGTTTTGAAAGGTGTTCGTCACACTCTCCACTCGTTCGCTGTGGCTGGAAGCTGAAACATAATAAATAACTCTCATTTGTTATTGATTAAATACTATAGCATACAACACGTAGTGAAGTGCATAAAATATTAAATGATGGTTTTGAATGTTCAAACGTAAATTGTTGCTGTTAAAATGCGTAATTGCAAATTTGAAATTGATTTTTCAGGTCAGAAGAAGATATAAAACAAAAAATAGATCAGGCTTTTGCGATTTTGCAAAGTATACTCCAAATACCAACGAGGGAGAAGGATATGTGTGATATCTATGGGGAACTGGTGGCAGCGAAATTAAGACGTATGGATGAACCAACTAGACAATTTTGTGTGCATAGAATGGATACAATAATTTTTGAAGCAATGATGGACATTACTGTCCTCCTCCGATTAGTGGATCCTTTTACAGGTTACCTAAGTCCTTGAGTGTGTGTTTAGTATGTGATGCGTACAATGTTTATAATTAATATTTCAACCTTTTTAGTTCTACGTTTTTTTTAGTTTGTTTTAATAAAAAAATACTAAAACAACTTACCTTGATATATTCTTGCAGTACATAAATTATTGAACGACATACTTCCGGGATGATTTCTGAAATCATCTGTGGTGATACCTATCGTATTTCGTATATATTAGAGTTTTATATCTTAGTTAGTTAGTCCCTATCCATGATACAAGAAAATAAGGTATGCTCATTTCAAAACTAAAACTCGTCTTTTGCGCGCATGGCCCTCAGATACGTCATCACTCGACTATCGCCATTGTTGTTGATGTATTTACCAAATTACCGCAAGTTTATCTTAACAAGTTTCAGTTTATTTTTAAATCGATTAGAATACTTCATTTAGTTTTTATTTAATGCCTCAGCTTCTGCATGTAGTAGTTTCGATTTACGTGTATAGTGACTTTAGTTACGTGTTATAAGCAGTTTATTTTAGGTTTTGTGTGGATAAACAATTACTTATAAATGTTGCAGTGGAAAGTCTTGAGTGTTAAATTAGTTGTATTTCTTTGTAATATTCAATATATACATATAGATGTGGTAATCAAATGTATTCGAACAGTGACTTTTATTCGTTTGCGGTAGTAGAATAAAAAGAATTGCTAAATGAGTTTGTAAAAAAAAATAAAAATAAAACACTACACTTATAATCATTAATTAATTCATTTTCTTTATTCTAACACTGTTTGCATTAATGTTTGTACCAAACTAATAGATATTTCATTTACCATTAAAAAAATATGAAACACAATTAGTGAAATTTTAGTACATATAAGTATAAACAAGTATGAAGGCAAGACCTAAAGAAGTATAGAACATGTTCAGTTAAAGTAAAGCTTGTAATTATTAATGCTTTATTTGCTTCATTGCACTAAAATAAGCAAAAATTAAATGTTAAGTGGTAGTAAACGCAAGCAATACTTTACATTAATAAAATCATTCATCTGCACAAAGCAATAACATTAACACTTTCATGGCTGCAATTCTTAATGAAAAAATGCGCTAATTACAGTGATCTTTTTCAAAATGATTTTCCATTCAATTCAAAATTACGTTCAAAAATGCGAATTATCTAAACATTTTGTTTCAATGCAAATTTGATTGAATGAAATGGCAAAAAAGTGTTATTGATTTTAATAGGATAGATTTAAAAAAAAAATGGTAGATAATTTTCTTTACATTGGTGATACCCAAGTATTAAATTATTGGATTGGTAGATAGTATGGTTTGGTCCTCAAATACGTCACACCTAGATGCGCAAGAGCATATTATAGTTGTGCTATAGTACCTTATTTTCTTGTATCATGGTTTGTGCCTGATATCTTATTGAACACTTGTAGAATGTGTTGTTCAATTTATAAAATACATATACGTAAGAACCCAACGTGTTTCAATGCCGAATACATAATATTTTGGCGACGAGCTTTACGTGTGTGTATGTATTACGAGTTGGGACCGATTTAAAAAAAAAGCTTACCTAGAAAAGTTAGCGCGTTGTGATATAACTACCATGGCTCTCATAGGTAGTATTGAACCCTTTAAAGGAAATATAGAGGACTTTGAATCCTATTTGGGGAGGATTGAGCATTTGTTTAAAGTGAATGCTGTTCTCGGGGATATGAATGTAAGTATCAATGTTTATTATGATGGTTATTTATGAAAAACTAAACTATTACAAATCATGCCGACCCCTTGCTCCACCTAAAAGGTAATACACGAGACTACCTATTCTAAGTACTACATGGATTCCATAACAATTGAAATATTCCTATTCTAACTGAATAATTTCCCTATGATTGTTAATAACAAAAATATAATACAGCAGCCTCGTGATCATATGAATATTGCTTTCTGTTTATATATATATTATATTATTACGATGGCAGGATCTACTGTGTATCCAAATTTAAAGAATCTGGTGGCACCCAAAAAGCCAAAGGAGTTAACATATGCAGAGGTAACAAGTATGTTGTCAAAACATTATGCACCACCTGTTTCGGAGATCTACGAAAGATTCATTTGTAATAAATGTGCTCAGAAGAGCCATCGGAGTATTGCAGGATATATCGTGGAATTACGTAAGTTGGCATGCAATTTTCAACAATTTTTAGATGAGACTCTGAGAGACAAGTTTGTGTGTGGGGTTCGGTCAGAGAATACTCAAGGCTCTTAGCAGAACACAAGTTAACATTCATGTCTGCTGATCAAGCTGGGAAGCTGTGATAAGCACGATTAAGCTGGGTCAGCACATTGGTTACGACCATGATGCGAGCATGCACCAGGTAAACCATTCGCAGAGGAAGATGTTCGATCAAGTTACGGGGAAGCAGAATCCAAGAAAAAAAAGCGTAAGCAGTGAAAGAACACGTGTGGAAAATGTGGGCAAGGGAATCTAAAAGGTAAATGTCCAGCGAAAAAATGGTAGTGTTTCTCCTGTGGCAAGCTCGGTCATGTGAAGAAGCTATGTTGGTCAAAAGGAAATGTGGCAGCAGTGAAAGAACAAGGAGAGAAGATATGTGGACATGTTAATGAAAATCTTCTCAGTGTTAAATAATGTAGGTAATAGTGGCTCATAGGTTAGGCTTAAAAAATTGTAATAGTGTAATTGATTTCGAAATAAATACAGGTGCATCAATCTCTATTTAAAACCGGTTAAGTATGTAATTTATACTTAACCGGTTTTAAATATGTTTTGTTTCTGGCCAGTAAAAGTAGCTGGTGAATGTCAAAATGACCAATATTCGCAAGTTTAAGCCCATTGCAATAGTAAAAAGTACTTTTTAGATTTGGCAGTTATCAAGTCTAGTAGAATGTTTGAGTTACTTTTAGTGCGAAATCTTGTATCCTGACTAGCAGAATAATTTTGCTGTAAATCAGTTTAAGGACACGGCAACTGCTATTGTATAATTCAAAGACAAATATCCAAATGAGTTTGATTTAAATTTATGTACTAGTCCAATAAAGAAGTCAAATTTAATACTCAGAAAAATTTTGTACCTGTACATAGCATGCCCTACGCACTTAAGTCTAAGGTAGAAAGAAAATTGAAACATATGGTATAGGTTGGTATTTTAAAACCAGTAACGCATAGAGAATGAGCTTCGCTCATTGTTGTGGTCCTTAACAAAGATGGAGATGTGCGTATTTGCTCAGATTTTCGACTAACCGTTAATAAAGTTCTGAATGTTGACCAATATTAGCTTCCTACACCGGAGGATATCTTTGCTAGTTTGTCAAACGGTACAGTTTTCTCAGTTCTAGACTTGTCAGGTACATATCAGCAATTGAAAGTTCATGCGGAATTCCACAAATATTTAACTATTAACACACATACAAGATTATTCCAACTTACAAGACTTACCTACGGGATTTCGGCAGCGCTAGCAATCTTTCAATCCGTGATGGATCAAATACTAAGTGGGATACCATGGACTGATTGTTACTTAGACGATATTTTGTTTGCGGGAAGGACCTTGGAAGAGGCAAAGCACTTGATTAGCACGGTGTTGGAGCGCTTGAATAAATTTAACGAGAAAATAAATTTAGAGGAATGTGTTTGGTTTAAAGGGAAGGTTGAAATACTTAGGGCAGCGATTCAATAAGGATGGCATCCATCCAACAGGACAAAAAATACGGGCAATCAAGGAGGCGCCAGAATCAAGTAATATTACTCAGTTAACCTTGGTTTAATTAATTATTATAGTAAATTTGTTCCTATGCTCAGTGCACATTTAAAACCATTGTACCAAATAGTAGAGCAAGACGCAGAATTTAAGTTTGGTAAACAGTGCCAAGAAGCTTTTAATTTAAGTACATTATTAATAGAATAAAATCAACTTTTGACGCAGTGTGACCCAAATAAAGTAATCGTATGATTTCATGTGATGTATCTTCCTACGGAATAGGAGGTGTATTAAGTCATCGCGTGGATGGTATCGAAAAACCAGTTTTGTTGGTGTCGGGAACGTTATCTAAAGCAGGACAAAATAATTCACAGCTCGAAAGAGAAGCACTAGCAATCATATTTAGAATAAAAAATTCATGAATATATTTACGGCAGACCATTTATATTGGTTTTGGATCATCAACCTTTAAAAGTAATATTTAATCCTGATAGAAATATTTCTGTGATGTTAGCATCGCGTATTATACACTGGAATCTTATACTGTCAGCGTATAAATTTAAAATAGAGTACTAGAAAGGTTGAAAATTATTTGAGATAGACATGCTATCAAGATGAGCGCTCCCAGAACCAACTGACATCGAGAATACAATAAATTCTTTTAGTTTAACGGATGAATTACCATTTTCTCATTATGAAATCGCTAAAGTCACAGCAAAAGACCCGACTTTAGTGAATGTGAAAGACTATACAAAAAAGGGATGGCGTGATAAAATTAGTTGTGGGGAACTTAAGGGATATTTCAATAAAAGAAATGAGTTAGCCGTTGAAGAGGAGTGTCTTATGCTAGGCTGTAAAGCAGTTATTCCTCAGGTCCGCAAAGATTTACTGCGTGAAAGCCATATCGAAATTGTCCGGGCAAAAATAACAGCAAGATCTACGTGTTGGTGGCCGCAGGGATCATAGCGTTAAAGATAAGAACGTCCATATAAAATCTATACAAATGAGCGACCAGCTTTTACGTAGTTGACATTTGAGACACATGTGGCGTGTTAGTCGATTTTAAGAGTAACTACGTGGAAAATTTAAAACTTAGTTTTGGCTATTGGTTTGGCAATAAAATATTGAAAACGCGAGACACTATTTATTGTAAACTGTCACTACAAATTAATTAACCCTCTTAAGGTCGCTAGCATCTCACAGGCTCCATTTAGTATGTCTCTCTCATGCTATTATCGAGGTGTGACTGCTTTAGGGTTAAACAACATTCTATTCTATGACACAAAAGTGTATGCAATAGTACTTTTGATCAAATATTATTTCTAACTCCAACACTCCCTCTAGAAATGAGATTCATGCTAAAACAATGAGCCTTGTTGTTTTCTTTCGGCATCCCTTTCGTCAAAAGATTGGCGATCTTGTTTCTTGTCGGAATTGGGTTGATATGGATCTGTCGTTCTGCAATCTTTTTTCGAACAAAGCGTTGCTTCACAGCGATGTGCTTTGTCCGGGGATGCTAAACGTCATTCGAGGTGAGGCTTATTGCACTTAGATTGATGCAATATATGGGAACAGCGATATTGTCGATTTAATCAATCTCTTCAAATCTTTTTTTTAGCCACATGGCTTGTTGTGTCGTTGCTGCCAAAGCCATATATTCCGCTTCGGTTGTTGACAGTGCCACGGTTTGCTGCTTCCGACTGTTACAAGTTATGACTGCTTTACCTTTGAAAAAGATATATCTTGTAGTTGACTTGCGCTCATCTTCGCAGCCCAAGCTGCATCACAATATCCTAAGAGCGTAGTTGTATGAAACAAACAATTCGCTGTAAAACATTAAAGTGCACAGAATGACAAATACATGAAAATATGAAAATTAACACCATGAACACAAAGAAAGCATAACATGCATCACATGTCAAAATGATTGAAACCAATTGAAACGCTGTCGGTAATATAGATCAATATTTTTCGCAACCGAGTCTTTCTCTTAGTTAACATTTGAGGCTATAGATGGTGCTATATACCATCGACACGGTTGCTACGTTTCCTGTCTTTAACGCTATGATCCCTGGGTGGCCGGGCATTCAACAAAATATTGAAAAAATGATTGGCAGCTGGCGCGTTTGTCAACTAAGTCAAAATAATGTTGAAAAATACTGGTATGGAGTAACATGAGCCGTACTGAGAGATGACCATGGGAAGAATCCGAATCATCACGTACAGCTGATAAGAAGAATAGCAACTTGTTTTATTATTACATCTAGTTTAGTTAGTCGTATTGTAGACACAGAACAGTTTGTACCTTGTAATTTTCGATAATAAAAGCTTTTGTTTTTAAAAATACAAAACGAATCATTTATTTATGGTAATAGTATTATGGCCAAAAACACAAAATGTTTTTCAAAGAATACACATTTCTTTTACTGGAACAATGTAACATACCTATTCATAGTTGACAGTAAATCGAAATGGATAGATATACACTGCATGACTAAGGACACAAACATCGCCTAAACAATTGAAAAATTGATACTACATCTGTTTTTCGGTAATAGGATTACCAGATACGATTGTGAGTGATAATGGACCCTCTTTTAACTCAATAGATTTCGTAAAATTCTGCCAAATTAATGGCATAAATATTCTAAAATCACCCCCTTATCACCCACAGTCCAATGCGGAAAGACACGTACAAACTGTAAATACCGCTTTGCGTAAATTTTTATTACAAAAGCCTACTTTAACCGTAGAACAGCAACTTGAGTTATAGAAATTCTCCTTGTGCATCTACAGGTTTAACACACTTCGAACGGTTAGCGCTCGACATTGTAGGACCCCTACCTTTTAAGCGAAAGCGGAAATAAGTTTATACTCACATCTGCAAGATGACTTGACGAAATTTCCATTCATTCATGCATTACCGAATCACGAAGCTGAAACAGTCGCGAACAAATTTGTAGAGACAACTGCTTATTTTGGCATACCGCGTAGCATCCTCACGGATCAAGGTGCCCACTTTACGTCAAACCTATTGAAAGAGGTACAAAGATTGTTTAAAATTAGACGTCTCATATGATCCGCATATCACCCCTAAACAAATGGCACGTTAGAACGTTTCCATTCTGCTCTGGAAGAGTCAGATTGGGACGAATACTTCAAATTCGCAATGTTCTTGTATAACACGTGTAGATATACACAGCGATAAAATTCACGCCACACGGATTAATATTCGGTCATAAACCCACCATACCTATAATAATTCCAGGAACCAGGAACCTGAGTTCAGATATACGTACTGTTGTCTTTCGTGGGTTTTAGTAATAAAATACGCATTCAAAAAGGTATTCGCACGTTTATTCTCAATTTGCTAACAACTAACTATTGTGTTACCAACTTCTTAAAAACTAATATTCTACATTCGGCCATCCTGCGGTGATTTACCTCCCGGTAAATGGCTGTCTACCACTGTTTCTACCACGTAATCGTCGTACTTGCGAGGTAGTCTGCGTGATCGCCTCTGGATCGGCAAATCGGTTTCCGCTTGGTCAACGTCCTCTTC
The DNA here is from genome assembly GCA_004143645.1 of Protaetia brevitarsis. Lineage (NCBI taxonomy): Eukaryota > Metazoa > Arthropoda > Insecta > Coleoptera > Scarabaeidae > Protaetia > Protaetia brevitarsis. The sequence goes on from RXPK01000143.1 coordinate 1,679,451, forward strand.
CGGTCTCTCATGTAAGTCAATGTCGGCATTGTTAATGTCGTCTTCTTCGAAAACTTCTCTCGGGACTCCTTTCTGGGGAATCCGTGGTTTCCTCATGGTTACGGTAGAGCTTTAACTGACTAATGTGTGCAGTTGTAGAGTAGGTTCGACCACCACATCCAGGTATGGTAGCAATACGGTAGGCGTCACCTGGCAATTTATCTATAACAATAAACGGACATTTATATTTCGCCTGAAACTTAGTCGGTTGCCCAGTAGACATTGTAGCCCATTTCATAGCCACTAAATCCCCTATCTTGTATTCTTCTCCTCTACAACGATGTTCATCATATTTTCCCTTCATTTTTTCCTGCTCCTTTATGCACCTTTGAATGACTTCCTGTTGCACCTCCTTTGGTTCGAACCGAGGGGCTTGTTTATCAGGGTATACGACATCTTCCCAGTGGTTACTGTGGAATTCGGGGTTGTATCCCATCAATACTTCGTATGGTGTCTTCCCGGTGCTTCTATTGACCGATGTATTGAGGTGGTGTTCTACTTCTACAAGTTTGTTGTCCCATTCATCTTCGTTTTCCAGTGCCGTTATGAGGGTTGGTACCAATGTCTTCATGACGCGCTCCACCATCCCATTGCTTTGAGGATGACGCGGTGAAATAAGAGTATGCTTTACTCCTATTGATGTACAATATTTCTCGAAAATATCCGCCGTAAAACTTCTACCACGATCCGTAACGATTCGATTGGGAATACCATAATTCTCTATGAACTGTTTCAACTTTTTAACGGTTGTAACGGCTTGCGTCGATTTTACCGCATAGAGTTTTCACGAACCGCGAAAAAGCGTCTATTATCACCAATATATGTTGATTGCCGCGTTTGCTTGGCACAAGTGGTCCACAGTGATCTGCATGCACGCGATAAAAGGGTCTCTTCGGTACCGGTAACGGATGCAATTCTCCAGGTTGTTTACCTCCCGCCGTTTTAGTGACGAGACATTTGAAGCATGATTTAATGTGCTGTTTCACGTAACGTCGCATACCGGCAAACCAAAACTTTTTCCTTATTTTCTCTATCGTTCGATCTAAACCAAAATGTCCATCCCTGGTCATGATACTCCACACATATGGCTTTTCGCATCGCGTTTGGTAAAACATACCGTAATGTCTCCACCCCGTTTTCCCTCACGCGCCTAAATAACCTTCCTCCGTGAATTATATAGTTCTTTAATAAGTGTCTTTTTCATAATCGGTTGTCTCTATCGGTTCTTTTCGCACACGCGCACTAATTCACTTATTGTTCCGTCACTTCTCTGCATCATAAGAATACGATCTTCCTCGCTCACAATTTCCAAAACATCTATTCGGTCCGTCAGCTCATCTAGAGTCTCCTCTGGGTCATCAGCAGGTGCCCTTGACAAAGCATCGACATGAAGCATTTTATCGCCGGCCCTGTGTTTGATCGTAAAAGAATATTCTTGTAGTAATTGGAACCATCTAGAGATCTGCGAGCTTTGTGTTCTCTGGGTATGCATATGCACAACGGCTTCACAATCGGTTACGATCGTGAATTCTAGTCCCATTAGATAATGTCTTAATTTTTGCAACACATATGCGACCGCCATTAGTTCCAACTTACATGCGGAATATCGAGTCTCCACGTCACTGGTTTTCCTAGATACATAACATACCACACGCAATTCATCCTCGGCATCATCCGCTTGTAACAGCATTCCCGCTAATCCCGTCAACGCAGCGTCCGTATGCACCTCTGTCCGTGCCGCTTTCGGGTTGTATAGCCGCAGTATTGGCTCGCACATCAACTCTTTTCTTAGCAAGTCGAAAGCTTGTTCCTGTTCTGGTCCCCAAGTAAAGGTACGGTTCTTCTTTGTTAGATCAGTCAATAATCGTGATTTTTGCCCCATAGTTCGCAATAAACTTCCTGAAGTATCCAGTAGTCCGAGAAATCTTCCGTACTTCATGCCACGTTCTTGGGTCTGGGATAGTTCTTAATAGCGTCCAATTTCTCTCGCCCTGGTTGAAGTCCTTCTCCGGAAACAATGTGTCCCAGGTACCCCACTGAGGTTTGACCAAACCGACACTTCCTTAACTTCAAGGTCAACTTCGCCTCTTGGAAGGCAGTCAATACCTTTTCCAGCTTCGCCAACATTTCCGGCCAGTCTCGAGCTGCCACCAGAATATCATCCAGATACCACCTGACCACATCACGTCCCAATGGTCCCAGTACAATTGACATTAACCTGCAAAACTCGAAAGGTGCATTAGTGAGGCCAAAGATCATTCTGTTAAATTGCCCTGTCGTGTCCTGGGTGATGAACGCCGTTTTCTTCTTAGACTCTTCACTCAAGGGAATTTGAAGGTACGCGCTGCCCATGTCCAGAGTAGTGAATATCTTCATGCCATTCAACCCTTCAAATTGTTCATCTAGGGTCGGCACTGGATAATTTAGTTTTACCGTTTGGCTGTTCAATCTCCTATAGTCCACTACTAGACGTTGTCCTCCATCTCGTTTATTCACCAGCAAACAAGGGGATGCGTAGGGTGATTTTGTGTCACTTACTAGGCCATTTTCTTTCCATTCATCGATAATTTTCTTCATTACTCTCCTTTCTCCGTAGCTTGCGAGATAAGGCTTTGCCCGCACTGGTATATTATTATCAATAATATCCATGTCCACGATGTCTGTACAACCAAGCTCACTTAGGTTCATTGCAAAACATTTTCGGTATTTATTTACTAAATGCACCAAATCTTGCTTTACATTGTCCTCAACTGAATCAGGAACGTTTAGCATGCTCATTCCAATCTCCTTGCATGACATCTCTATCTCTTCTCCACTACCTTTCGCAATTGTGTGCTCATTGCCACGTACAAATCCCACAATCTGTTCTGGTAAAATTTCCATATCCTTATCAGAGGTATTAACAATAGGCAATATGTCTGGTTGATCTTCAATAAGAACATTAATAAGATTCACCTCACCTCGGGCTAAGATATTATCTTGCTCACTGATGATAACTCTTGCAGAAGATTCTTCAACTTCCATGTGCTTAAAGGGGTCCTCGAGACGATTACCAAAAACTAATTTGTCTCCTACCTTGACATATGCAACTTCCTCCAATTCCGTGAAAGTTCTCCCAATTAGCACGTCCCATCTCTGAATTCTGTCCTCCACCACACAAAATTCAACTTCTGCCTCAGCACTATCAATACACAGCCATGCTTTCACTTTGCCCACACATTGTACAGTGGGTGTTTCCCCTGTTCCATAACTGTATAGTTTGGTATTCGTCGGATCAATCCTAAGGCCAAACTCTGTCACTATCGATTGTTTGCTCACATACATACAGAACTCCTGGATCTATCATTCCATTCACTGTCCTTCCGTTGAATTTAATTTGACGAAGAAATTTTTCAATCATTTGACGATTCTGGTCACTCTGTATATTCAGTACAGTATTTTTGGGACAATTCTTTCGTATATCCCCATTCTCTTTGCATTTATAACATTGCATTGAGGACTCCCACAGTTGCGAGCTATTGTGCCTAATTTACTACACTTATAGCACTTTATTTCATTTTCTTATCGATTATAGGAAGATTAAATCACTTTCTCACCTCTCGTTTCTTTCCTTATTCAACGTCTCGCTTCTTGCAGCCTCAATCCGGTAATATTCCTGCATGTCATGTAGTAATTCGTTTACGTTCGAATGGTGTTGGATGTTAATTTGTGACATAATCTCTATTAAATAATCAACCAAAATATGCTCCTTCATCTCCTTGAAGCTCAGTTGTAGGTCAGTGCATAATTTTGCCTTTCTCATGGAAATATATATTGATATCTTCCTCTTTCCCTGCTCGCTGCCATCAATCTCTTCACTTTGTTGTTACATTTTCAGTCACAATAAATGTAGCTCTAAAATACTGACAAAAATCTCTCCAGGTATGAATGTGTTCGTAATTTGCCTCGTACCAGTAATGTGCTCCTCCCTGTAATTTATTTCTTGCCATCTCTATTATAAAAGCATCTGACAAACCATGTAGAATTTGCGCCCTATCCATTACTTCTAGCCATGATTTTGCCTTTTCCGAATTTCCGTTAAACACATCTAAATTCCTCAACAGCTCAGGCATAATCATTGTGTTTACTGTTCCACGTTCACATGGGACTGAAACTTCTATCTGACATCCTGTCCAGAACTTTTCTAATAACAGATCCTTTCGTTTACTTTCTTCTATGAATGTTGTTAATACTCGGTTTATATCTAGGACATTCTTCTGGATTTCTCCCGCTGTGTCCGATCCTCCGCTATTACTGTCTACCGCCAACAATTCCTCTTGGAAACGATCAAACGAATTCGTGCCCTCCATCGTATCTCCACTACGAGCCATGACGCCAGTCCCGCAATCACACAAAACCGAACAATTTTTCTTTTTAACCGCACTACTGTTTTTACCGCGCTTTTGTCCACGCTAACCGTTACTCTAACCTCCAAACTGCGCAACCCGGTTTTCTTTCTCCGAACACCTTTTAATTTCCTCCGTGTACTGCGTCCTCCGTATCTTCTGTATCGCCGGATCACGTATCTCCGTATCCCACTTCTGAGAAAATGTTGTCTTTCGTGGGTTTTAGTAATAAAATACGCATTCAAAAAGGTATTCGCACGTTTATTCTCAATTTGCTAACAACTAACTATTGTGTTACCAACTTCTTAAAAACTAATATTCTACAGTACGACAACTATGTTGACCAATTAAAATACCACATACGCAAAAGCAACGAAAGCAAACAAGTTTTCATCAAAGACGAAAGTGTAAAAAAAAATAGAAAGATGTAAGAAATTTTCCCCCGATTGGAAAAGTCCGTACAAAATGGTTTCTGTAACCCAATGCTATTATTAGAATTAAGAAACGAGAAGTTAAAGTACACTTTAATAGACTGAAACCAGGACACGTTGTTTCAGATATGGATGCTTCAACCTTACCCTAATGTACAGGATCTTCCCTGTTCTTAACTCCAGCGGAATAATCCGAAACATCTCGGATACGCGAAAGTCCATACCGATACATGGCAACTCTTGTCATTTATCAATACACCATTCTACAAAATCAAACTGCAATTTGCTCAACACATAGCATCTGAAGCGATAAATATATGTGAAATACAAAAAAATGAGTTGCGAGTCGCGAGCTAATCCTGTGTCAACAGTCTCGTCAATTTCGTAAGAAGTCAAATCAACATAATTCAAATAAAACGCGATAACTGCTAATGTCTATAATCGTAAGAAAAGTGGATTATCTAACGGTCTGGGAACCGCTTGGAAGCGGTTAACCGGATTACTCGACGCCGATAACGCCGGGTATTACGACAAAGTATTAGAAGAAACGGAAAGAACTGATAAAACGATTCACACTCAAGTGAAAGATCAGATTCAGATTATACAATCAACCATCCCAAATGTTAACGATTCAATATCAACCATGCAAGTCAATGAACGCATATTCAATAAAAACATTCACAAATTTAATAGTTTCGCAAATGCAATGTATAGCAAAACGATAGCGTTAGAAAAACTGAATATTGCCACTAGCCACATTGCTTTGTTAACTTATTTAGCCAATGAATTGAGCGAGCAATATGACGTGTTAATTGATGCTGTACCGTGTTCTAAGCAGAATATTTTGCACCCTTTGGTCATCCCACCTTACGGCTCCTTTCGAGAAGTCTCCAAAGTATAGTTTTATAGATTATACAATTAGCTTGCCTCTGCATATGAGAAACATTAACAACTTAAATGATTTTAAACGTAATTGTAAAAATGTTTTAATTGATAAGTGCTGCTACTCTTATGAGGAATTTTTATCATTGTAATGTATTTTTGTCTGTATATTTTGTGTTCTTGACTTTTGCTTATATCACCCATGTGATCGGACTAGTGGCAGCTGGTCAGGTGAGGCAACTGAGGCGACGCCTCACCGGCAAGAATCTTTAGAAAAATGTTCAATGTTGACTAATATATATTAAAAATTTTGGACATATTACTTCAAATATAATAAAAATTTAAAAACAATTTCTAGAAGAAATTATATCAATTTTCGCATTTTCCGCTAAAACACGTCAAATAATGACCAGCGACTCATAAGAATTCTAACTAAGGCGAATGAGTTATCGGTTCAGTTGGATGAACGCAATGCATTGAAATTCATACTAAGAACTTATGCAACACACAATATGCTTCGCTATATGACACGTGATTTTAGTTGTTGAGTGAGGCAATTGATTCGTTGCCTCTCTATTTATCGGAACCTTTCGGTATCCGTCGGATTTCTTAAATATTTAAATTATGTGCGCATGCTCTTTTTAATACCTGCGTCAGTTTAGTAAACTAAGTTTTCTGCTGTAGCAGGTGTAGTTTGTGTTTATATACCACGTGTTTCACCTGTAATATTACGTTTGGTCGGTGTACAGGTATGTTTAGTGTGGACATACACAACAGCTAAGACCTAAGGTAACATATTTTCTGTTCAATAGAACAATCATGAACCCCACGCACGATATTATTCTGTCTATGCTCGAAACGCCGTTCTCACGGCGTGTCGAAGTAGAGAAACGTCAAATTTTAAATATGCCAACAAAAATCAAACCGCCTATCAATGTGATTTCAAATGATAAACGGCAGGGTCGCGAATATTAAAGATCATTTAAAATATCATGGTACGAAACATGCAAATGGCTTTGTGGCAGTACTTACAAAGAGAGTTTATTTTGTTGGCTATATTTACTTTTGAGTGACTTTAAAAACACTTGGGCAACCCTTCCCGGTTATAAAGATTTAAAAAAATTCAGTCGAATCACAAAACTACATGAAAGTTCAAAAGAACATATTAAAAATTTTATGGGGCTAAAACGGTTAGAACGAACTACATCTACTATTGTAGAAGCTTTACAAGAAAATGTTAGTGTTAATAAAATTTTATATAATGAAAACATTAGGAAAAATCGGTTGTTATTAACATACTTAATTGATGTAACGTTAATTTTAGGTAAGCAGGACCTATCATTTCGAGGTCATGATGAAAGTTCGACTTCATTTAATCGCGGAAATTTTCGGGAAATATTTCTTCATTGTTTAATAAAACGCAACGAGGAACTGTCTGAGATGCTGAAACTCGTCGATATACGCGAAATTTTTGAATTTAGTAGCCGAAGAGTGGAGTAATTTCATTTTAATTTTTCAAACTATTATGGTGGGTCCTGATTCGAGATCGGAATCCATTAATGCAGCAAAAGATTTTCTTAAGCAATTTAATGATTTTGAATTTACAATTTTGACTTTCATATATCGTGAAATTTTTGTTTGCACCGATCTTTTGTTCCAAATTTTGCAAAAGAAATGTTTAAATATTAAATATTGTTCAGAACAAATAAATATTAAATATCCTTACGTATAAAGAACTTCAGATATGAAATAAAATTTTTTAAAGATTTTTAACATTTGCAAAAACTTAACTGAATTTCCAACAAGACGAGGGGTACCATTGCTTGAGGAAGAAATATTTAATAAATACAAACTTTTATTTCATGATTTTATTGATTGCGTTATTTTACAATTAAATACTCATTTTGCTAATTTAAGTAAATTAGAATTTTTAGCTCTTCAAAATATTTTGAGTATTCTAAAAATTTTCCCAAGAAAGCATTCAATTGCTTGTTTGAAGTATATCCCAACATATTTGATAAAGACAGGTTGATTAACAAACTTTCCATTTTGTATTGGGATAAACAGTTTCGTAATATGGATGTAGATAAAACTTTGAAAATTTATGCAGAATATAAAGACATTTTTCCAGAAAGTTACAAGCTTTTCAGTTTCATTTTGATTATTCCTGCCAAGTGTATCAGTTGAAAGAATTTTTTCATGTTTAAAACGTATAAAGACGTATCTTAGAAATACAATATGAATACGAAAAGAATTAATATCTAAATTGGGTTTGTAGGACTATTGGCAATGACTTCCCAAACAGAAAAATCAACGCGTTCTAATAATAGTTCCTCAATAGTGACGTGGAAATCTATTCAATTTTTGTTTGTGATCAAAAAATTTTAAGCTGTTGCAATCGCCTCACCTGGCAAATTACCCACGAGCCGCCACTGGATCGGACAGCAAATAATCAGCAACTTACGTGAAAACACTAGGTTCCTAACTGAAAGTAAATCATTTCCATTCACAGTAGCCGATAGGAATGCCTCAAAAAATACTTGAAATAAGTAAAATAAGTGTATATTATAACAAAATTATCTTTGTAGCAAAAATTCTTGACACACGCATTCATCCGACCGGAAACACCATACCTTGGTAGTTCAGAGACAAAAGCTCGTTATGTTGAGTTAAATTCTCTTACCTGTTGCACCCAGGTAACGCATGACGAGTACATATGCTCGAAGACGACGATCTATTCCACCGCCGAGAATCTCGAGTGCGAGATATCTTTAATAACCTCCTTCAACGACAAGAGGAACCATCAGAGTATGGCATCAATTCCAGTCCAGCAATCAATGGATCTACGTGCTACCCTAGTCGGAGATGTTAACCGACCTGTGTCCAAAATCAACATTACGCGACGAAGTAATCAATGGTGTTGGTGTCATACAAGTCGACGATAAGTGCCAAGCTTATTCAAATCCGGGCAGAGAGTCAAAATATCACACCAGACGTTCCAATCATCGAAACGACTGTTGTAATTCGAAGCATGTAAATTCTACCCTAGAAACATTTTTCCTTCAACCAGTTCATTTCATATACATTTATCTCGACGATTTACGTATCGCATCTCATAAACACGACTCACTAAACTCCGAAATAAGCAACAATCTAAATCAACTCACCTTGTAAATGCGCAAATTGTGTTCCATTACAATCTCTCTTCTAATTGCTCTCTCACCAGCTGCAATCTACGCGAAGATTGTTATAACATTACCTAATACAGTGCCAAAGTATAGTGCAGTGCTATTATTGTGAACGCTAGTGTACGAGAGGTTTTAAGATGTCCTTCCGGACGACACCACCCGTATTGATTTATATTATCCTTATTATTTAAGAATGTTATTACAATTTCAGTTTATAACTTTTAGCTTATTTTTATACGTTATTGCACCAGTTGTATAATTTCCAGTTTACCATTCTTTGTTAAGCGCAATGTCTACTTTATCATTTGAAAACCTTTGTATTCATTTTAAGAACAAGTTACATTAAATATGCCGATTTTCTGGATCCCCCAGAAATGTAATGCTTATATTGCTCTTGTACCTAAATTGTCAATTATGCTATTTCCTAAATCGACACGTGCATCTCCTGTTGTTTTGCCGCTGCATCCAATTATACCACGTCGACTTGTTTTCTGTTTGTTTATAACAGCCATACTACAATGTAAGACCACCCACAAATCAGTCGAACATAGCCTATCTTTGCCGATCCCGGCTTTTCAATGTTTTAAATATACCTTCCGAGAAAAGTTAAACTATGAATTATTCTTCTCCGACGTTTTGGGGTTGTAGGTACTTCCGCTGTACACGGCGTTAGATAAGTGATTTTTCGACGATTACTTGTCTTAAGATAAAATCCGAATTTCTTGTAAACCGCGACTTACATTAAATTTCATTTAATAAACGTAGTCAAGAACTCTGTGTTTATTAAAAGACAGGGATCGGTTGTTGTAAACCAGCGGATTCATAACAATATTTCCAATAGTTCTATGTGATTTAATACCGCGAGTGTTCTGTGTGAACACGCTCAAGCTGCTCCTAAAAAGGCACATGTTAGTTTTAAAGTTTTTCTTTTTTTACATTTGGAAATATTTCTTTCTAAGTGAAGAGAAGAAATGAAGTTGTTTGGTTGTTCATAACATATAATTCAGTAGCGAGAATATTTTCCTTTAATTTCTAGTATTCACCACAAAACTGAATAATGTTCTCAACAGAAAACTCAGTCAATTAGTGGGTTCAACAGGAATCTCATGTTTTAACTAGTGATGGGCAATCGGATCCAAAATGCATCGGATAAGCTTAAACGATATGTAGTCACTCCGCCAAGAAAAATAGATTCTTAACGATTTTGATTCTTTTGCTAAACGATTCAAGTATCGGTTCTTACAGATACCGATTCTCTTTAGTCGATAAGAAAAAAGAATCGTTAAGCAAAATGTAGTCGATAAGGAAAATATAGTCGAGCGGATGATAAAATCGTTAAGGAAAAGTTCTGATTTTTCTTAACGTAGTGACTACATATCCGTTTAAGCTTATCGGATGATTTTTGGATCCGATTGCCCCATCACTAGTTTTAACCATGTAATTACTCTTTCATCTGTACAAGTTACACGAATAACTTGAAATATTTATGAAATAAATATAGCTTTAAGGGTTATACTTCTGCCAAACATAGAAAATTGAAAAAGTAAATGTCGTTCCGTTACTACAATAATGTATATATTGAAGAACGCAATACTTCTGAGATGACGGTAAACCATTAAATATAAGTTAATTATATTATTAATTAACATAAGTTAAATGAAAAGTATCTATAAAAATCGGTCAGTATTAGCATAACGACAACATAGCTACAATTATTTTATTTTTATTTAGATACATATTGTAGTAATAGATGGATATATATTTTCGCAGTTTATCATTACGAAATCAACGAAATTTCCAAATTTCTTAAATTCTCATTCATTTAATCTTTCTCATATTAAGTAAATATGTAGGTATACGAGTGCATTTGATCAACCAGTAATAGTGATGATCCTTGGTAAAGTGAAACGCAGCGTGATCGGTTGTTAATCATGTTTAATTTTAATGTTAGATTTATTTAATTACCGCATGTTGAGTGACTAATTATTATCTTCTTTTTGATTAAAGAGAATATTAACTTAGCAATTAATTAAGTGTTATCTAAGTTTAAGTTTATTGGAGATCTATATACATTTCCTAATTACTACACATATTAATACTAATGTTAACTTATACAAATTGAGCAAATAGAATGTAGGGTGTACAGTTTAATTTTTTTAATTTAATTTTAGTTTGGTAGATTGAACAGCAGTTGCAATTCCTTTCGGTCTTGTTTTTTTAAATATATAATCTTTAATATTTTGAAACGGTGTTTCAAAAAATAGAGTCAGTTTTATTGATAGTATTATGATCCATAAGAATTCCAGAAAATTTAGCTGAAACAAAAAAAAAATAAAGATTAGCATCATGAAATGGTTAAAAAATAAGTACGAAAATCTTTATAACGTTGTTCTGCAGATGAAAAATTTAGTCACTATAATAATGAATATGCACAAAATATATAATCGCAATGTGCCTTTAGGCTAACTACCTTTCTATGGCACACTACTCACTTTTTTTGCGAAATTACATTTAGGTTTTGTTTCTTTTTGCCTAAAGTTTATAATTTGCTATACAAAATGTGAAAATTTCTTTCTTATTTTTAATCAAAAGGAATACCTAGTAGTAGTAGTAGTAGTGGTAGTAGTATAAGCAGAGTGAAAAAGTGAAACTAACAAATTATTATGAAAAGAAGTAATAGATTGTGATAGCAGCTCATTAAATAAATGTCTCCTAAAAGTCTTTACACACGATTGGATAAGTTAAGGAAAAATGTAAAGACCGCCAAGGAACGCCCACAGACTTTATTTATACTGTTTTGTCTGTTTTTGCAATTATTACGATTTAGTCGATAGTTACACTAGCGATTATTATGGATAGTTAGAATGTACATTTCCAACTCCCTCTGCCATTGACGAATGAGACAAAGTGTGGCACAATACATTCGATTCGAATATATGTTGTCCCTCTGCGCGTGTTTCGACATTACATACGATACATATGAGAGCGGTGTCAATAAATGTGAAAGCTCCTGTGTTTCACTAGTCAGTCGTGTGATCATAATATACTAACTTGTTTGCTGATCACTCCCAATTCGTCAATATGTTTTGTGATTCCCACGTTGTAGAAGTAGACAGGGAACTGAGTTAAATAGACGGCGTACGAAATTTTTGTCCAAAACTTTGGGATGGGATTTTGCAGTATTGATTTTAAATAACCTGAAATTTGAAACAACTATTAATATTTTGCAAATCATTCCTTAATTAATTATTAACGCGCCGCTGTCCTTTACAAGTTGTCATTTGAGCTAACGCCGACAAGATACCAGGCCCGGCACCGGAACATTGAGTGGGAGGGACCTCAAGAATAACGGCGCAACACAACAGTCTATACCTCCACGCATCAGTATCCCATGCGCACACCCTGCGATACCTCGACATGGTACCTTCTCCCACTGCTTGTGGAAGGCCTGAATATCTAGTCAGCGTTGTTTAGGCCGCTTTACAATTGGCAATTTTTTTAATGCGTGCAATAAAAATAGCGCATGCTCTATTCCGTGTATTACACGTGCAATACAAGTAAAATTGCACTCAGCTGATCGATATCCATTGAATGCGCATGCATTGTTTTTATTGCACGCAATAAAAAAAAATGCGAACTGTAAAGCGGTCTTTTGAGCGCTTTGTCGAGTGAAAAATATAATGCGCTTTTATCTACTATTACCACAAAAGGGCACTTCTGTCAATTTTAAATGCATAGAGCATAATTATACATTGCGACAATGCCTGTGCGAGCAACTTCCGTACGAGTTTTCACTGTATGCAATAATTCTCACATATACCTGTCACACAAGTCTAGCGAGATTTGTCTTCCGTGAGTTCTCGCAAATTTATTTTCATTTTCAAAATTTCGGTTTGCAGAAATGCTCCAGCGGTACTGGTTTTGTGTCAAAATTTAATGTTCCAAATAACTTTGACTTATGTAATTTTTGATTTGCTCTTCAATAATTGATAGTTTTCTTAACTTACAATCATTCTGTAAACTTAAATAAGGTTTTGATCATCACAAGAGACTTTCTAAAGTAAGCAACATTTTTTAATGAAAAAAAAAAAAACACCGACGCAATAATGTTAGAAGAGTATCAGTGGAAATTGTCTAGTAAGCATTTAATAACACTATATTATATCAAAAATAAAGAACAGTAAAAGCACTAACAAAAAAAGAACATTCTACAATATTATATTTTGACATCTTTTTTACGTGCGCTACAACTGGCTTGAACACAGTACAAAACCAACTTATCCTTGAAAAAAGAAACCAAACAATACATTTTCTATCACCATCACAAGTGAGCAGCTAAATATTTTATGAAAAATAAAAAAGTTCAGCACAAAACCCATCAAGTTGGTATAGAATTGATGTTTATCTTTCTTTCTTTTATTCTTTCTATTTAATTGATTTATCTTTCTTGTCGTTCTTCCCGCCTTTGGCTAAATTATCTGCTACCATTCTGCTAGTTGAAATATATTGAGCACTGATCGTTTCGTCTTGTATTCGTTCCTTCAGGTAATGATGGCAGATATCAATGTGTCTAGAACGTGGTTGGTAATTATGCGATTCTACTATTTTTGCTGCACTTTGATTATCGCAGTAGATTTTAACAGTTTTGTTCCAATCCTTATCTAGTTCAGCATCAAATTGCTTCAACCATATGGCCTCTTGCGCTGCTGAAAATAATGCTATATATTCTGCTTCAGTGATTGATAAGGCGTCCATCGTTTGTGGTCTTGAATTCCAAGGTATAGCGGCGTTTGAAATTTTGTATGTGTACCAGGTACAGGACCTTCTGGTAACGCAGTCTGAGCACCAGTGTGAGTCACAATATCCGACTAAACCTGGCTCATTTTGTTTTCTATATTGTAGTTTAAGGTTCACAGAACCTTCAGATATCTTACATATCCGTTTCACGGCTTTCAAGTGGGACACGCTGTAGTTGGTGTTGAATTTGCTAGCGTCGTTTGAAAATGCTATATCAGGCCTAGTATCTTCCGCTAGATACATATAACAGACTTCCAACGGCTTTCTGGTAGGGTATCTTACCAAGGTCATGGCTGGTATCTTCGATGTCATTAATAAGGCTGGCACAAAAGCCACTTGATGTTGAGATTGGCTTGCATTCGCTCATGCCAAATCATGACAATGTTTCCTCTACATATACCGATTAGTCCAGATCTATACCATGTGTTCTACGAATGCCGATACAATTTCTTGCATCCCGTATTATTCATCTTGCAACCAGCGAGCTTAATTTTCATTAAAGTTCGCAATTCATGCGCATTTTTCCAAAAAAGCGATATCATCGACGTATATGACGAGTACTAAATCTTTGTTGGAATTAAATATACCCAAGGGTCCATTTTGATTTGCTTAATCCCAATGATTTTAATACATTTTCTAGTTTAACTTCCCAGACCCTTCCGAATTGCTTTAATGCATATTTGGCACGATTACATACGCGGTTGGTTCTAGCATGAAAACCCTTTGGTTGTTCTAAGTATAGTTCCTGTTCAAGTTCACTCTGGAGAAACGCAGTAACTGCGTCATCTGATGGATTCTTAGATAATTTTTAACGGTCAAGGCCACTAAGTGTTTTTACCACGGGAGAATAGGTTTTATTATAGTCAATTCTACATTTTTTGTGTGTGCAAATCAGTCCTCGTCCCTTGTGGTTCGAAAATTACTAGGTAATTGAAGCACAGCGGATAAAGTGTCATTTAATAAAAACTGAATTTCGAGAAAAGTGAAGTCAAATGTTTTTTTTGCATGTAAGCAATAGGAGATAAAGCCTTCGCTTGTTAAATATCTTGCACAATAATTATTTCTTTGAATTTTGATTTATCGTATGAAAGATTGCATTATTTTATCTTCATTTTGAAATAACATAATTTCCGAAAAAAGTATGATTGACACCTTTATCCACTCCTATCTTCAATTATTCTAATGACCAGGTGTTGTTCTGTCTAATGATTCCATTTCATTTAACATAGCTGATTCCACATCTTATCATCTTGATTGCGTTGGCTCTACCTACTGTTAAATGGGACCTCTTCTTCCGATGCGAACCTTGCAACGGCGAATATGTAACATAATCTTGCATTGTCGCGCCCTCACTTGACGTGTCGATTTTCTCGGCGTGGCTGCGGTGACGGGTGACTCTCTGGTTGGAATGTAGTCTGGATCGTCTTCGCAATTCCCTGTTCTCTGCCATTTCTTCTCGGTTTTGGTTGAATAGGACGACAAAGCAAACTCGCTATGTAGGTTATCAATCACAATTTGGTCCTGCTTCTTCCTTATTTGAACGCTGATATTCGAATTAACCAGCATTAGTAGCAGAAAGAATTCTGTTTGTTGACATTCTCGTGAAAACAACGTCGCCGTTGACGATTACTTGTTTTGTATTTGTTCTTGTGTTCACGCACCCTGCCACCGTAAAATTGTTTTATAGTAAAAAGTTTTCCTCGGCGTATAATATTCCATTTTTTTTTAAATAAAATTACTGACCGCGATCAAAAACTTACTGGCCGTTATAAAATTGAGGACCGTCGGCAACGCCTTGTTAAGAAATGAGCGGAATGAATGGAAGGCCGGCTAAACTGGAAGTGAATTACGCATACCTAGCGAATCGTTTCTCTCACCTGGGAGTACACTTTATGTTGAATTGACTTCAATTGAAAACATCGATGTGGTGATAGCATTTTGTAGTAGTTAGACAAGGGTATGAATAGCGGTGAGTGCTTGCCGTTAGACAGCGATAGCACACGAATTGGAGATGGTAAATCGCAGCGTATATCTGACACACAACTGCCCAACAGAATACCATGCGTGTTTCTCGATTTTGTTAACTAATAAAAAACATATTTTTCATCCTTCTTTTATCATATTACGGCAATCGACAGGTCGAAAGTGCGCTCTTGGTATGTTTACGACAGTATACATATTTATGAATTCTTGAAAATTATTCAAAAAAATTCCAGGTAATGCGTTTTTAATTGCAGGCGGTATATAAATAAATACATATTTAGGAAGATTTGTGGAAATTATGGCTTTAATGAAACTAATTTTATTTTACGACCGTTTCGACCCTTTATGGTCTTTTTCAAGTAATATTTTTTATTTAATTATTTATTTATTCCATTACTACACTTATGTGTTTTTTTCTTTATTATTTTTATACAAATCTAATTTTGTTTATAATATTTCAATTAACATATTTTAGTTTTTTTATGAAAACATTGTCAAAAAATTTTACACATATTAAAATTAAAGTTTTGAGTAAATAACAATTTATACATTTGTGTATAAAGCCATAATTTTCACTAACTCTTCCAAAATATATATATTATTGGCTAAAAAAAAAAAAACAAACAAAAATATAAATAAATACGTACTTAAATGTCCAACGTGCGTAATATATATAAACCATCCAAAACTCAAACACCAGAGTATAGGAGCATAGGCTGCATACCATGCCGCATCTCGTGGATTGTATACGTAGTCGAAACGTCCCATGAACGAAGGTGCGACGAAAGCTCCACAAAAACACAAAACAGCCATAAAGTTGCCAATATGGACATACACCTAATTACAGAAACGGAAATAGTGAAGTTAGAAGCATTATAACGTTAACTACTTCGTATGTTTTATTTGTATAGGTATATTACTGTAAAAGCTCGAAAACCAGTCAAAGTTATTATTTATACGTCTAACTTGAGATTAACCATTTGATGCAAAGAAAACGTGGGATTTTCTGTTGTTGGTAGATCCCTATTTATTTTATACATTGCATTGAGATTTATTTTATAGGAAGTTTGTAAATGCATTATGTGACTGAATTTTGTCAACTGTAAGATGTTGCCAAAACTGTACATGGAAAACCGCGTCTCAGTAGGCGAAAAGGTTCCACTAATCGAACCGACGAGCTGTGGAGTCGAAACCGTTTTAAAAACCGTAATATAAGCGGTTATTATTTCGATTTTTATTCGGGTATCCTAATTCTAAAAGTACCCTAAATCTGATCGTATTTCTGACCGTTTTTATCCGGTATCCTAATTCTAACCGAATTTCTATGACCGCTATTCCTAACCGTATTTGAATTACGCTCAGGCTTTCGGTGACCATTTAGTGACCGTTATTCAAACCGTATTTGATAGTATTTATATACCATAAAATACGGTCTGAATAATGGTAACCGGTTTCAACCTTTGAGGAATATATATAATTATTGCCTGCTCATTCGAGCGGTTCGAGTAGTCCCGTCCGACTGCAATATGTTCCGGGACAGCGTCCCATATCGCAACATAGGAAGCGATGCCAAGGGGCAGTTAAAATTTTGTAAACCGTCAAATACGGTTTGAATTCGGTCAATAAACGGTCACCGAAAGTCTGACCGTAATTCAAATATGGTCATAAGAGGTAACCTGACCGTATTTAATATGGAATTCCGGTCACGGTCATGAGCGGTTTTCATATATTTTAAATTACGGTTACAGTCATGACTGTGATCAATATTAATTCATGAATTGCGGTTACGGTCAGATCGTAACAGAAATAAGAATTTCGGTAACGGTCATGACCGTAACCGTTATAATTGCGGTTTCGACTCCCTGCTTAAAATAGATAGCTTCGTGTAGTACATACCTCCAGGTGAAACATGGGATTCAGGATAAATTGTAAATATTTAGCTTTTCATTAATAAAGTGTTGGTCACAAAGGGCTGAGCCACAAGTTGAGTGTATCTGATGTGAACCCGTCGCTGGTGAGGCTAGTCAGTTCTTATCTTGAACGCAGACCGTTCTGCGTGAGGACCTCCGAAGTGCGATGTGTTATAGCAGAGGTTCAAACGCGTCACAGTTGGATTTAGTTTATCTACAAGGTAAACCTAAGACCGACTTTGCATTATGGCACTTTTGCGTGAGCATCGATTTCTCTTCCAGACTGAAGCCCTTCAAGGCACTTCACAATAGCCGTTAAGGTTGATCGGAAAGCCTCTTGGTTCATTTAAAATGAACAGGTTGATCGCGATTTCTAAAATTCCCTCCCTCTGAAGTTCATTGAATCGCTATGCTGCTTGGGCTCGTGCCCAGAACCGGGGCTGACAATGATCGAAGTTCTTCGTATATAATCGTGTAATATACGAAGAAAATTGATCAGTGCCTTTTTCATTTCAATTGTGATTCACCAGCCACCGCTGTCCTTCAAGTCTTCTGAGAGACGTCTAGCTGGTCTTCTTGGGTGATACCTTACGCCTAGTACCGTCACTACCACTTTCTCTTTATCAACTGAGATATTTTTTCAATTTTAACGTGTTCCTTGTACTCTCAAAACTAGCGATCACCCAAACCCCCACAGATTAAGTAACTTATTCTTTTTCTTATTTGTTTAATACGGCGAATCCGAAAGTTAATAAATTTTAGGACTTTTACAGTAACATAATGTTTTTTTTTTAATAAATAAATAATCGTTGTAACCAATGTGTATATTGTTTAAGATTTTAAATTGCTTAGAACGACTATATTATTGTATGGTGATTATATTATTATGTATCATACTTTTGCCAATCTATATAGACTTTATAGATCTTTTTGATATCGATAATGAATTTTTTTTGCCATATTTTTTTTTTTAACCGGTGATGTATTTTAAGGTGTACATTGAAATTAATTAAAAAGCTAAAAAATCTATTATCTTACCTTTTTAAATTTGATTTTATGCTGCCTAAGTAAATAGCCTAAAATGATACCCATTATATAGACGGTTAAGCGATGTGCTGGAATTATGTACATGTAATCAGCAGTAAGAAAAAGTTGTTCGGAACTGAAAAATATGTAACATAATTAGATATTTAGTATAGATTTTGCAACCAGATTAACTATATCTCACTTATTGATCACGTTTTGATGTGTATTATTAAAATGTATAAAATGAGTATGAGAATGCGATAATTATAACAAATTGATTTTCTTGAAGATTTTTTTTGGGTTTCAGCTATTTCAGATATTAATGTTTTGATAAGTACATTTGTATTCAAGTAAAAGGGAGTTGGAAAGTTTTGAATAAATAGAAACTAAAAGTTTTAATTCAAGCTATCTCGTGGGTATACATGCATAAGTATATGGTATATGGCCTTCAAGAGACAGCGAATTAGGTTTACATTAAGGTTACTTGTAAACGTCGCAGTATTATTAGTAGGGTCATATAATTACATATGAATCTACAAACGCTCTACATTATTTTCTTATTTTACATGACTAGTAATATTTTGAATTTCAGCGTTTTCATTGTTTTAATTATATTTACAATAGCATTTTGCTAACCAAATTCCTAAAGAAAAAATTATTAACAATATTTTAGATTATATAGTAAAAAGTAAAATCTTCATATTCGATTTGTTTAGGGATATTTTTTGAACAGTTGAGATACAAGCAATTGTTTCACATGTAAATTTCATTTTGTGTGACCTTTTTTACCTAAACATTTGCTTGTTTGTAGTTACATAATAAATGAAGCTCGCAAATTACGGCTGCTGATTATAAGCTAATTGTGGGCTGATATTTATCATAAAATTTATAAGGCTGTTCTTCGAAAGAAATTTTAGGTCATGTGGATATTACTTTGTAAAAGCAAAGGTAGAACTAATAAAATGCTAAATGCACTGTATAATAATAAAGGGAATTCATATTTATATATGAATATATACATAAACCTTTTCAAAAAAAATTTTCTTTAAAAATTACGTTTTTTATTTTTCGGAATACATTTCTTAAAAACCGATTCGGCAATCTATACATTTTTTCTTTAGTATATTTATCAACGTTATGCAAAAAATAATAGTTTTTGGTGATACTCAAAAAGTAGAGCTCCTTTCGAACTTGAAAGAATTTTTTCTCTTTTTCCAATTGGTTGTTTTTTTGTGATATATGTGGTAAATGTATTTTTGCTGAAATTGAGTTACTCAAAATAAAAACCATTTAATGGAAAACAAGTTTGATTTAAAAAGTTCAACATTGTTTCAATTACCAAAAGCAGTAGAACCCTGCTTAAGGGGTTCGGTTATCAGAAGTATGATCAGTGCTTGTAATATTCATTTTAATAACACGCAAAAAGAAGTAACTTGTAGTGCTTCTAAGTTTTGCAACAATAATGGAAACTGACAGGTGGATGCCTATGATTAGGAATCTTGATTTCCGAATTTTACCTATAACTCTGCGAATATATGAATCTAGCTAACATAAATTAATTTACTTCGCCTAAAGAAACAAAAAAGATATTGAGATCGAAGACGTTGTTATAGTTCAAATATGTGTCTTTTTATATAAATTATTCTAATATTGTTCATGGAAAATACGATGACTACGTTTACACGAGCGTAAGATTAGTTTTACATAAAACGCTTTGCCTTAAAACATAGTAAAACATTGTGTAAGCAGTAAGTTACACTAGTTTTAATAAAAATACTTGGTAAATCAAACGATGTTAGCAATAGTTTTATCGTACTAACATCTGACATGCAATTTCGTGCAAACAGTTTAAAGCATTTTATTTCCTTGTTACCAACATAAGGCAAAACATGAAATATGAAATTTAAACATGATTGGACATGCCGAAATTGGTACAGGTTATATAATGTGAAAGAAACAAGATGTTATGCGTAAACCGATGCAAACCTAAAGCCGCGTCCACATTATGCCGAAAAAAGCTGGAAGGCGTCCAGCGGCTTAGGCCGTCCGGCAATGTCGAACAAAAACCGAACAGCTTCAAAACGTCCACATCTGCGTCGGTAACTTTCGGCATTCAGTGGTTATTGACGGCATTCAGGGGTGCGATAGTTGACCTGATTACACTTTTGATACGTTGGCACACTAATCATTTTGGCCCAATTTTCTCACTTTTTTTTTTAACTCACGGTGAGAATTTAAAAAGACAAGTATGAATTTTAAGAATAGGGAAAATAATATAAATTTGTTGGCCAAACTGAGTATCACTCATCCGTTGTTCGCGCGCATTAGCCTTAAACCACAAGGACAGAGTGGTAACTGCCATTTTGAAGATTGATTGTCATATTTAACAAGTACTTGTGAAAATCTTTTGTTAATTCTTCAATAAAGATTATAAGTTTTTAAGATATATTGTATAGTTTTAAGGTAAAAATTAGCTTTCATTAACCATCAGTAACATCAATTATATTTTTATATATTAAACTCTCAAAATATTTCTTCTGTGAATTTAAAAATTAACTTTGAATCCCACAAAGAGCCACAAAAATACAAAAACTGTTTCGTATAGTTAAGAAACGTATTTTGTACGTACTTGCCATTTTTTGCACAATTTCCTCAAATCTGGCATATAAAATCCCCAGCGGTTGGCACAAAATTTTGTGTGTTAATCGCAGTGGCACAATGTTCTCCGGCGAGGATTTAGTGAAGAAAAACATCGCTCCCGACGGTACATTTGGGTTTGTTTACTCCATATTTGCTCTTAGCCTAAGTAGCAAATAAAGCCGCATAAAGCCTGTAGGCAGTGTAGGCACGCCCCCACTTCTCTAGCCCGCGCAGCTTTCGTTGAAGCGGATCCACACATGAGCGATTTCAGTTGGCAAGCCGATCGGCATATCGCGGCACGAAAAACCGATTGGCATATACCGATGTCATGTCCACATTGTGCCGTTAAAAGCCGCACGGCCTAGGCCGTTGGAGGCCGTTTGGTTTTTTCGGCATAATGTGGACGCGGCTTAACGTATAAACAAATTGTACTACTGTTATGGTGAACACCTCCCATGTGTAAACACCAGTGCTAAATCGTTCTTTAAATTACACCGATTAAATTACACCTGTGCTAAATGTCCGTGTAAACGTAGTCAGTGAAAAGTACTTATTTCATTAAATTTTAAGAAGTGGATACTTACGAGACTCCATAATATACATAATTAGCCAGATTTTGTGTATACGTGACATGATACCTCATCCAAGTAGAAATTCCTCCAAGCATGCAAAGAGCAAAGATTCCACCTTTTGGCCATTTCCAAACAAGAAGTGTTAATAGTGGAGATATGAAAAATAACTGAGTGTCTATTCCGATGTGATGCGTATGTGTTAGACACTGCAACAGAAATTAATTCATTTTACACTTGCATATCGAGTAGGTATACTACAA
Source organism: Protaetia brevitarsis (assembly GCA_004143645.1). Classification (NCBI taxonomy): domain Eukaryota; kingdom Metazoa; phylum Arthropoda; class Insecta; order Coleoptera; family Scarabaeidae; genus Protaetia; species Protaetia brevitarsis. The sequence goes on from RXPK01000143.1 coordinate 1,701,564, forward strand.
ACTATGTAGATATTTCTCCTTTTTTGCGATAAAGGTAAACTTTAGGTAGTAACCTCTTTCTAATTTTTAATTCCAATTACAACAATGGCAACCATTTCAAAAATTTGCGCAGTCGCCATGAACTTTGTTATTTTAAATTGAATCCTTTATTTTCTAATTTATTTCATTATTACTGAAACAACTCCCACAAATGTTTCATCTGTAAGAGCCCCCGATATTATTCTTATCAATGCTGTTTTTTCCGTGATATTCTAGAACGATAAGTATGATCTTTAACAGAATTCATGACTTTTACTGGTGAAACTTCATTGAAAAACCGATTTGTTTGATAATATCAAATCTTGTTTAAGCTAACTAAAAATTGAATTAAATATGGGCAAACAAATATTTGGGTAATTCAACCAAATTATTTATTCATTTAATCCTTTATTTATTTATTTGAAATAACGAAATATTTTGTTGGATTAACTAATTTGTCACGATAAAATTTGTTTGAAATTATTTTGTTGTCCAGAACAAATTGGTTTTCTGTGTAGTGCTAGTGCGGAAAAAACTATGTAAACCATTGCTATCTTGTGTTTGCTACAAACTACTAAACTTGGAAACTATACCAATGCAAAATTAGCTTTAGACCACGTATTTCACAATTTAAGGTCAGTAAGGCCAAGAGCGTCTATAGTACCTACATGGGTTCAAGGGTTACATGTGTGTAGTAGGTTGGCGGCAGTGCATAGATTTAGGCCGTGTTCCGAAATCTGCTGACAGTACTGACGAAATCAGTTTACATGTAGAATTCTTATGGAACAACCACTTGTCGTCGTTAACAACAACACTAATAGCTGTTTCAGCAGATTTCGGAACACACCCATAGTCATCTACATATTTAAATGAAACAATGTGTGTATATGGTTTGGGAATACTGATGAGGTTTTTTTGGTATTTCTTTTTATGGAATCCTTGTTTGATTTAGGTATTAAAATCGGATAGACAAAAAGATCTAATTCTATTAGTTTAGCTATAAACTAAAAGAACTAATCATAATTAAATCAAATAAGTGTGAAGAAGTTGTAGATAAAATATATATTCTATATGCATTTGTTTTAATATTTTGTAATTGAAAGGCCCTTGTTACCCTCAAATATGTTTTATACGATGTATTGCTGGCTCATCTTTTTTTAAATACTTAATATCTAATATACGTAAAAAAATATATTTGTTTCATTAATTTTCGGATGTTTTTATATAAGAAAGCAAATGCAACAGTTTTACAGGTTTGTTATCATTGTCGATAGCATACGGATTACAAGTCTTAAAAACACTGTTTGTATTGCTATTTTTTTTTGTTCATGAATATCGTCACTATATGAGAGCACAATATGATATGCTTTGTCAAAACTAATAATAATATTTATTAATAAAACATGTTTCTTTTAAATCAATTGTTTATTGCAGAGTGACTGTTTCAGAAGTACTGCTAGAATTTATTTGCTTTGTAGAATATAAACCAATTTGTCATATTTCCCTGGTATTTAGTTTTTTCGTGAACATAAGAAAATTTATTGCTATTTGCTGTGTTGGTAAGTCAAATTTACAAATAATTCAATGTACAAGTACAAAATATTGCATGAATTTAAACTATAATTCTCATATAAGAGCTTGTAAGCTTTATGAGTTTAAAAATTAAACTTTAAATTATTTGAAATACCTGTTGCAAAACAGGTAAAATTCTTACCATGTTTTCGAATCCAAAGTAATTGTGAATGAAGAATATATTCCTCCACCAATATTGTTTGCAAATATTCGAATGGTGCGTTACTACAGAGTGCCATAGAGGTCCTGCATTCATCCATGGTAATATGAAGGTGCAGAACATGATTAACGCCATAAACGGAGGTAGAATTCTTAAGAGTCTTGATGCGTATTCTTCAATTAAATTAATTTTATTTGATTTTTTTAACTTTCCGAAGAACGAGTATGCTGTCAAGGCGCCAGATATCATAATAAAAGGATCAGTGTATAGACTTGCTGCTCTACCTATGACAGTCCACGGTTCGCCTAAGCTCTATAACATCAAATTTAAAAAAATATTTTTTTTTGCGTTTCCTTTATTCCAAAAAATAGTTAAGTAACAATTTACGCGTGTATACATTTCGCTTTTATATTTTTAATAAATAGTTCCTTTATTTTTTACTTACCTCGGCAGCGACGGTTCTATTAACATAAGGCAAAAATAGTGAAGCCATTGATTTGTGAGCAGCAAGTAACATTATTCCGTTCACAAATCGAATGGTGTGGATGGCGTCTATATCGTTTTCACTATTCAAGGAGCATAACTTTCCTATGTTAGTTTGCAGCGAGAATGCCAGAATAAAGTCCTCTGAAAAATATGAACAGTTAAAACACATGCTCACACAACTTTTGTAATTTCGTACTTCTAAGATTTTTGCAGAGCATGTCATAAAGAGTTGCGAATACTTGAAAGGCAATTATAGAAATGAAGAATATGCTGCAAAAGAAGAATTATCATTTTAAATTAGTATCAACCTTTTGGGCTGTTATCTGAATCAGGATAATTTTGGACCCGCCATCCGAAATCTCGAATTCGAAACTTCTATTCTGATTATGTGTTAAACTAATCATACTTAATAGTAAAAGTACAGAGCATAATGCTTTTACTTTATCGTTATTAAATATACATTTGGTTTCATACATAGATGTAAGATATATAGATAGAATAACCTAACTCTTACTACTCATTTGTCCCATAATTTGTATTGCAGTAAGGTTATTTAATGTATCAAAAGTTATATTAAGAGGAAACCGGCTCTAGGAATGCTTGAAGCTGTTATAGAGTACTCAACAAATGATATTTATTAAACAGAATGAGCATTGAATCGGCTCGGAACGGTCCGATCGGAAAACAGCAATCGCCAGTTTTTGCTTAACATGAAATTAAATGAAGGGTTGCGCACTGGCTCGGGTTGGATCGCATCGGAAAATGCCGAACTAGTGCGCGGCTCTTCATTTAACTTCATGTATAGTAAAAACTGCCGATTGCTCTTTTACGTTCTGAGTCGAGTCAGTACGCGTTCTGCTTTAGGAAAATCTGTCAAAATTTAACAAAAATATGCGTACATGCCAAAATAACTTTGTACACTTATTGAATTAAGACTAGTTTTATTTAAAAAAGTTTTTTTTTGAATGCTCTATTGAAATTGACAGAACCAAGTCACCTTTAAGAATGTAACTTTAAGTTTCCCTTAATGTGTATTTTCGTTCACCGTGGCAACTGCGATTATCTGTAGCATTTATTTAGGCCTTCTTAGGAGATATACACAGCCGCGCTCAAATGAAAGCGGAAACAATAAGCTAAATAACCTGTAAGCTAAGTACTGTACCGTTGCCACTAATTGCAGCCGTAATTGTGTTTGAACGAAATACACCTCACGAACTCACAAAGTTAGCCAAGAAAGATTGCACTGCGACCGAAGTGGATTTCATCAAAAGAACCAATAGAACTTACATAAGCAGTCATAAAGAGAGTGAGTGAGTGAGTATTGAAGAAATGTTAAAGATTCACTTGCCGTCCGCAAAAAAATTGACGAATTTCCATGAGATGGCCATATCGAAAGCTAAACAGACCAAAATGAGAAGGTTGGAAGCTAACCGTAGAGAGGTCTGTTAAATTCAAGTGGGCATTGAGTAGATTTTTGTCTTTTAAATCTGCGACCAGGGATAGAATATTTCTGGCCCTAATAAAGAAAAGGGTAAAACTATTGATACCACAACTTATAAAAATCGTCAGAGCTTACATAGACTGGTGATGTGTTTGCATGGTAAAAGGGGGTACCTACAGAAGATGAGTAAAATACCTTATTAAACGCCAAACCAATAAGTCAATCCTCCTTTTTTATGAAAACATTTAAGAGATTGGTGGATAGGAACGTAAGAGATATCGCGGTGAGAGAATAGCCACCCACCGTCTACGAAGGTCGAATTAAACGATCTCAGCAGATTAATTTCAAAGTCAATACGAAACAGTAGTTATAGCGGCATTCCTAGACGTCGAAGGAGCATTCAATAATATTGTCACAAACCCAATTATTGAGGGTTTACGGAGAAAACGCTTCACAGTTTTTGCATGGGGATAAAGGCTAGCTTGGAAAGAACGTTAGTTACATCTACAATCGATGAGACTACGACTGAAGCGAAGCCGCGAGGAAATGCCTTATCTGCTTTACTGTGGGCTACCCTAGTAGACAACCTAATCCGGAAATTGTCCGGAAGTGTTTTTATTTATCGTGGTGCCGAAAGTAAAAAAAAAAGGATGAATTAGGTAAAAGTGTCGTTATTTTCTCTGGTAGCCGAACAACAGTTAAAGCGATTAGTTCAGGAAGTGTTCTAACCTGGCTTAGAACGAAGTTCGACATGGTCATTGCTTGCAAGTTGCCCCTTCCGGCATTACTAAATCGCAAGCTACAATGTCTATCAACGAATGGATATATAATAAGTCCAAGAAGTGGTGGGAAAGATCACTAGATCAAAGATAGGCGAAAAAGTTCGAGAAACAAAGGCAGTTTACTAAAGATCTACTGATGAAAGACAGCAAGACTGTCAAAATGATAGTAGGTTTACTAGCTGATCGATCATTGTAGACTGAATAGGCATATGTATAACATAGGTCTGGTATGGAGCGCTATTTGCATATTTTGCCAGGAGAAGGATTCACAGTTTATGTTCTGTGCCACTGCGTTGGTCTGGCGATTTCTGGTAGTGGATTGAGATTAACTTCCCCGTAAAGAGCTACATAAAGGTTGTGCTCTTAACGATGATAGCTTTAAAATGAAAGGCAGCTTAAGAGCGCTTTCTAGGACAAAGAAGATTACAATAAATCTGAAACGGTCGCATCTCTAATCTACATAATCTAATTTAGGTGAGAAGCTGTGATGCGTATACGTAAAACAATAATGAAGATAAAGCCTCAAAGAAATTGTTCAGTTGAAATAAAAAGCGATTATTGTTAACTGTTTTATATTAAAATAAGAAAAAACGCAAGAGCATTTAGCAGAGGAAAATACTACGGCCCATCCTTAGCAACTGTTTTCAGAAGCTAAACAAGTTGTCATTCGCTGGGTGTTACATTACCTAAACTGTCAATTTAATCAGCTGATTCGTATAAGTGACTGCAGTATTCGTACAAAACTGTTACACTAACCAACACGTTTTTTATAACTGATTTAACAATTTAAATTTTAGTATATTGCATTGTTTTAAATATAAAAACTGTATTCTAACATGGGTATCACGTCACATTTTCAAAATCATATTTTTATCTATTTTCATTAATTTAATATTACAATTACGTAAAATCTAAAATTAAAAAAAAAGTATTTTAACAAGCTCGAGCATGTTCGTGGCTATTTCGTGAAGGGCAGCGGCAAAAACAAAGGATACGACGTCACGCATTTGAGAGAGAAGTAGAGAATTCCAATAAATTGGTCATCGCGGAATATACTAAAATGGAAACTTCTAGAATCGATTACATGCAGATGTAAAGGTTGCAGCTGGCGGAGTGATCTCTTATTGTTCAGTTGTTGACGCGGTGTGGGAAGAGACAAACGAATGTCACTGGACCGTCACTTAGTTTAGAAAGTTTGGAGCAGTGTCCTACAAGTTGTATTGCGTGTGATTTTGAGAATGGAAAATCGTATAAGAAGCTGACAAATTTTCCTGACAGTTTTTGTTAGGTTTATGGATTATATGTTGTAAAACCGCAAAAGAAGCCTTTAAGAGAATTAATTCAAAGATGTTATGAACAATATTTTGGCTTCGAATTAAAAATCAAAACAAAACATGGGCACCACATGTTGTATTTTATGTTAACTTAGTAGTACAAAAACAAGAATTCTTCTGAAGCTCTGTCAGAAAGGCCAAATCACGTCACGGACTGTTACTGTCTGGTAAAGATTGAAAGGTTTTCAAAAAGACCGTTGAAAACTAATGTGAGCTTCCAATCCCAATGCATTCAATCCTTTTTTGCAAATTCCACGGATGGGAAAGATATGAACGATGTTTCGAATGTATCATTTTCAAGTGATCTGATGTATGTTCCTTCTAACGAACCACATCTCATTATTCAGTCAGATCTCTATAACTTGATACTGGATTTGGTTTTAACTAAAGAAAAATCACAAATCTCGATTAAAAGAATGGAATCTTTTACATTCTACTATAAGAATTTCTCTATTAAAGAATCGTCACGAAATATTCAGTTCTTTTTACAAAGTTGAAAGAAATTTCTGTTACTGTGCTGATGTAAATAGACTTTTGTATGAAGTGATTATTGAATATAACCCTGAAGAATGGCGCATGTTTATCGACTCATCGAAAACAAGTCTCATAGCCTTTTTACTTTATAATGGTAACTTGACACATCAATTCCATTGGCTCATTCTACAAACACAAATGAAACGTATGGTAGTATGATAACTATATTAAATTTTATTTAATATTCAAATCACCTTCCAAGGTTATTTACTTGTTACTTGGATTGCAAGTAGGGTTTACCAAATATTGTTCTTTTTTTGTCTGTGGGACAGCCGAGCAGTTCAGCAACATTACCAAATAAAAGAATGGCAGCCACGGACCAACAGTATTTCTGGATAATTTAATATAAAATTTAAGCCGTCAGTGGACTCTAATTTGGCGATTTTACAGTCTCTACATATGAAATTAGGATTGATTAAATAATTTGTGAAAGCACCATAAAAAGCAATTGTTTTAAATACTTTAGCGACAAGTTTCCAAAGCAGTCCATGCGAAAGTTGGCGAAAGGAATATTTGTCGGTCCACAAGCAAGGAAGCTGTTCAAAAATAAACATTTTGAACGTACTGCTGTGGACCGGCGCCCCGGTTTTCGCAAGTTCAGATGTTTTCATGTTTACTCCGATCAGCCTTCGTCAATGTGTCGGGAAATTTTTTACAGATGTTTTGTTTATTTTTATATAAGATTTTGTTTAGATATGATTGTATAATTTATTTATTTAAATGTTCAGTTGTTTTAAATTAATTTCACTCTTTAAAATATTTTGCGTTCACTGGTATTGTTTATGTTTTTATGTTTTGAGATTTTGTCCGTTGGCGGACTGATCTCTGTGCGACTTCGCTGTACGCAGCGGTCGCGATTGTAGGAACTAGTTTCTCGATAGACGTTAAAGCGTGAGTACCTGATATTTGTAATTGTTTGCTGCCATTTTGTTAATACTTTTGATATAGAGATTCGATTCGCATATTTTGAATTTTATTTTGTCCATCAAGGAACTCGCTTAATAATAATTGTTATTATATTGTTCTGTACACAATCTAGATATAAGATCATTTATTATTTTTGTTCGGGAAGATATTTTAGTTTAAAGAGTTAATTTTTTTTCGTTTTTTAATTTTGCTGATTTGCATTTAATTATTAATCACCTCGGGTTGGGTAAATAGAAGCATCGTGCTTGTATTTAAATTTTTCTTTTGTAAATTGTTCACGTTTAATTTAGTTTGTTTTAATTTTGAAACCACGTGGATTGATTTGATATTAAAAGGACTATCTTCCTGAACTAATTTGTTTTTAGCTTTGATATAGGATTTAGCATTGTCCTATTGTAATTTAGAATATATAGCAGTTTTTTGATTTAAGCCAGGACCCTTTGTCCACGGTTTTTTTTTTCTGCAAAATTTTGTAATTAACAATTTTTTTTTCCTTTTTTTATAATAAATTCTTGTTTGTGATTTAACGTCATTCTAAATTCTGTTCTTTTATTTTTGTTTAAACCTTTTCAATTTTTGGGGTAAAAAAGAAAGTCAGATTTCTTTCACCCACTTTTTACTTTTCGTGATTAAATTCAAGTTTTAATTCTTCCTCGTCTATTACGAGGGTAACTCTGAGTTTAATTGTTCTTTTGCGCCCTTTTAAATTTTTATCCGTTGAGCTAGTTAGTTTATTTTTTTCATTTTTATTAATTCATTTTGCATTTTTCAAATTCAGTCAGTACACAGCAGTACGTACTATGAATGATTTAAAGTTGACAACATGGACTTCTTTTGAAAATGTTTGCAAACATTTTTTGGCAAATGAAAATAGTGAAATCTACTCAGATATTGTGGCGAATTTGCTGGAAGATAATAAAAATTAAGGGTTCCGAACGTCGTCGCCAAAAAAATCATTTTTTGCATCCACATTTGGATTTCTGTCCTGCTAATTTAGGAAAAAAGGGTGATGAACAGGAAGAAAGATTCAAGAAGAGAAACAATATCAGGGAAAGTGGGATCCAGTCATGATGGCAGATTTTTGCTGGTGTACATTAGAGAAGGCAGCAGCCAACATAAAAGGAAGGAGTAACTGTTTATGCAAAACTTTGATATAACAATAATTTTCCGTTGCGTACAGTGAAATGTTTTTGTATTCTTGATACTAATTTTAGTATTTGTTAAGTCAAGATTTTTGTACTATTTATTTTTTCCTAACTTCTGTTTAACGAAATTTATAAATACAATTAGGTATTATTTATCTATTAGCGGAGTATGATTATAACTCTAAAATGAGACGTGGTGGAATGGTTTGGCTTTTCGTAATGCCTTCCTTTCCTCTCCAAAATATGGCGTCCGTTTTCAACTGTTGTTGATGTAGTGAAAGGTAACATATGTGTCCAGCAGATATGCTGGCAACTATTGGGAGTTGTTTTCGTCTGCAGAATGTAAATTTTCTTATATCGTGATATGAACAAAGTCGTTCACATCATGAACGTTTCGTTTTACTCAAAGCGCTTATACAGTTTGACCTGCTTCTTTGGTCGTTACTATGATGACGCCGAGTCTTGACGGTTACGTTCTATACGACGACCATCGACGGGCTTTTGATCATACGAATTTGCAGTATATTACGCGACGGGTATATTTCTTATTTTTATTACTTTATCAACCATTCTATGATATGTACATATACTTACCATACTATAACAGTAGAAATTGGCAAGTCTTTTGGTTTAGCAGATGTGCACAATTCATCATTAATTAGAGTTTTATATTGAATAGTGGTTTCATTGAAAATATTCGTAAGTACTTTGTTTAATCCTATGTCCACATCTCTGACAGTACAGCTGTGAGGTACACATATAGCCCATTGTACACTAGAAAATCGTGGCACTCGATGGCCTGACTGGAATTTTTGCATTGTAAAAGTGTATTTAATATTTTCTGGGACCCTGTAGCGCTTTTGCCGTTGATAATAAGGAGAAGTCCAAAAAAATAGTCGAACGCCATTACATTTTTCTTGAGATAATTACAAAAACGTGCACCAGGCAACCCTTCTTTTAAATTCGTCTTCTCTAGACTACTTATTATTAGAAAAACTAAACTACGGCGTCAAGTACCGAATCATAGCATATTATATATTTAAAACAAAATTCAACAGATATCTGTTGAATTTTTGTAGTGATAGATAGATATGTAAATATCCGATCACTCTGCACTATATCAGATTTAATTAATTCGGGACAACTGATTCAGGAACACGTTGGTTCCCAATATTAACCGAAGACCAAACGAATTCCATGAAAATAAGAAAGCCCTATTACTTAATTATCATATAATTAATTACGCACTGCTATCTCCCTTTGAAAAGGAAACATGTTTACAAGTGCTTTTTCTACGCCTACTTGGCCCTTCGAAATACCAAGAATTAGCGACGAATGTGAATCTTTCCTTTTCTACCCTCATAAATATATCAAACTGGAATGCTGCAGGGGTGTCGCTTCCCTGTTCAATAAGTTATTTGAATGTTTTTTTCGTATATAAGTTTTGTATGTGTCTAACTCTTTCGGTGATTGTACATTTTTCACTAATTCAAGGTTTTACATCGATTTATGTTGTGCAACGCTGGATAATTCAAGTCTATCTATATTGATAACATATTATGTGCTCTTTAAATTTGGTTGCGATCGAAGGCTTTGTTGTCCAATATAAATAATTTTATCACACCTGCTACAACCGATTTTGTAAATGCGCGATTTTCGTTGGGATGAGGTTTATCTTTCGCGTTACCTATAAGATTTCTGAGTGTTTTCTGCTAGGGGAAGCAAATGTTCAAATTTTGTTCATTAAAAATGTCGCCTAAACCTTTTGAAATACGGTCAATAGGTTATTTAACAAACTTTTTGTCGCGATTATCTTCTGTCTGAAGTTAAAGTCGTGGCACTTCTAACATGCTCCGGACTACATCTGTAGAAGAGTAACCAAGATAACCACCTTTTACTAAATCACAATTCTTTGTTAAATTTGGCCTTATTACATGGGAATTTTATAAGTCTATTGATTAGGAAATTAATGGCGGCTATTTTCTGTTGTCCACAGTGATTTGAATCGGCCATTATGATTCTATTTGTATTGGTTTTTTTCTATAGATGTCTATTTCTAATTTATTATAGTTTCTTATCTCTAAATTATCTAGAAAAGGAAGTTGGTTCTTCATCTCTTCTTCTACAGTAAATTTAATACTATCGAATTTTGAGTTTAGTTTTGGGACAAAATCAGCGATAGTTGTTTTGGTGGGGTCGTAAATCGCAAAAATATCTTCTACGTACCTCAACCAAATTTTAGGGAAATATTTAGTGTCTTTTTTCAAGTCCGTTTCGAATCTACTCATGAATAAGTTAGCAATGAATTGGGACAATGGGTTTCCCATTGCCGTTCCTTGTGATTGTACAAAATACTTCCTATCTACTCGAAAACGATTCTGATACATACACAGTTAGTCTCTTGTATTCCACGATTTTAACATTTTAACATTGTCTGAGTCATTAATAATTTAGAAATTCTACCAAATGTTCCATAATTTCAAGCATCGGTGCACTTGGGAAGAGTGAACAAACATCGAATGATGAATTTCACCCTCGCATAAGAAAGTAATCACTACTCGTTTTCATAAAACTGGAAGAGGGCTATACAATAACAGATGCAGCTAATACATTTAATATAAATATACCTACGCTTTTGCGTGTCCAGAAACGATGGGAAGAAGAAGAAAGTATTGAAAGAAAAGAAGGTTCAGGAAGACCTAGAAAATCAAATGAGGAATAAGATGAATTGTTAGTAAATTAATTAAGAGGGAATCCTTTCAAAACAGCAAGAGATGCTATTTATGAAACCAATTTTCCTGCAATATGGTCTACAGTATTCTGCAGAATTAAAAATTGTTCTAGTATCGAAAAGGAGTTATCGTCAGAAGAAAATAAACAATCTGGAATTTGATTTTCTTTGAATTATATTTACCGTGAATTTATTTTTTGGAATAATGTATTTTTGAACGAAAAAACCTTCCATTCCAGCCGCGATGGTCATGTGTGTGTTTTTCGTCCAAAAAATAAAATGTATGATGAAAAATACGTGACTCTGCCAAATAGATCCGTGAGATTTTCAGTTTACGTTTAGGTATGAATTTGTGCGCGCGGTGCAGAAATTGTGTGGCATGTTGAAGATCGGCGAAACTCACAAAGGTATCTAGAAATGTTAGAAAATGTGATGTTACCGTCACTATCGCATTTAAACTCTATAGAAAACGTTTGCGGTTTAATGCTAAAACGCTTTTACAACAGCAATTTAAGATTTCGTAATGCAATGAGTTATTGGCAGCAGTTGAAAATTCTTGGATTCGCGCTTAAGAAGTAAGCGCGATTGTGAGTTTCGCCGATCTTCAACATGCCACACAATTTCTGCACAATTTATTCATTTAAACTCTATAGAAAACGTTTGCGGTTTAATGCTAAAACGCTTTTACAACAGCAATTTAAGATTTCGTAATGCAATGAGTTATTGGCAGCAGTTGAAAATTCTTGGATTCGCGCTTACTTCTTAAGCGCGAATCAAGAGCTTTGGATAAAATTAATCTTATCAATAACAACACGATTATGACAGGTACTAATTTTCATACTTTGATTTTGTCAATTTTGCCTCGGGTAAAGTACTTTTTCTGTTCACAATGCACTAGTATGTTACTAAAAAAAGGTTATTCCGAACAAAAACTTATGGCGTTATTCGAGAAGAAGGCATGACCTAATTTTTCATCCAAAATTTAAAAAATCACCTTCATTGACCAGATTGACAAAATTTAAGTAAGCCCATCGTTCTGAAATTTTGCATACTTTCATAAGTTTTTATTCTAAACAACTTTTCTTAGTAATACTTTGGGATACTGCTAACAAAAAATGTATATTATCTGAGAAGAAGGTAGTTTTTGCTAAACTGTAAAAGCCTGTTTGATTTTATGACGTTGAAAGTAAACTAAAAATAAGTTTCGGACCAAGTAGGGTTTATTTAAATAAATATGAAATTCCTACCCATTTTTTTATGATTATACATATCTATTGTGAACTCAATCCGGAGACATCTGCTATATGTAAAAGAGATAACTAAAATTACTCTAACAAAATTGTAACAGTAACGCGCTATTGTGGAGGAAGTACGGCTGTACTTGTGGAGCAAAGTTACCAATAGTTGGGGATAGCAGCCGGTTAAATAAACAAATTCCTTTGTAAATAAACTAAGCTTTCGTAATAATTTATTACTTCTTCAGAGCGTCGACTAAGACAGAACAATAAAAAGAATACGCAATATTTATAACTACAGGGTCCCATTTCAGTTGAATATATTGGCATACTTACATCTTTCAGGTTGCTTCTAATTATTCCATGGGAATGTATCAAGTTGTAGATAGCAGATAAATAGTTGCTTTCGGGAAAATCAAATTGAATATTAGCTAAACAATATTTACTGTAGATGTTATCAGCTGCATTATTGGACATCATACACAAGTCAAAGTCACCAAATTGTAAAACATTCCCACTAAGAAATCCAGAAGGCATTTTCGCAGTTGCATCATACACTACAAAGAAATTTGGAGATAATAATGTTAGACACAACTTGATTAGAGAGTTTAGTGATGTGCCAGATCGTTAAAAAGCTCAATCCGCGGATACGGATCTTGTATTTCATACATTATACATTGAGGAGTGCGCGTAACTTTAAAGTGGATGTTTCTAGAGACACGCTTTACGTAAATGAAACATAACACAGAAATAGTATTCTTCAATTGAATATACTGAAGCAAATGTATAATTTGTACTTATTATTTTCATTAAAAATAAGTGTTTTTTTACTAAATGCGGATTATGGACCACCTTTATCGTGTTTCGTCCAACGTGCCATGTATATGCATTATGGAAACAAAAAAAAATCATTGCTTAGATGGCATACAGAGCGGTGAAAAAAATCACTGCAAAAAATGTCTCATGTAAACTTTTTCTGAATGAGCGAACCGGATATCCGCGGATACGGATACGGATATCCGGCACATCACTAGTGTACATATACTATAAGATATGGAAATTGCAACCCTAAGAAGGGATATGATTTTTTGATCAAACTTGGCAGAAACGTTTACTTTTTAAAGTGTAAAATTTTGAAGATTAACACAATTTATAATTTTATTATTAAGGTGCTGGGTCGCCCTTATTGGTTTCACGCTCTTTCACTTTTTCATTACGTTGATTTCAGTGGTAGTATCTGTTAAGTTCCTAAAGTTGTCCAATTGTCTTGCTACAAAAGTATGTTTTCAACCTGCTGAAAACATGAAAGAATATGGAGTTCCACCTAGTGCTGTGCATTTTAACTGGTCACGGCGATTAGTCGGTTGAGACAGTGACCGGTTGATTCGATTGAGTCAAAAATATAGTGAACATGTTTCATAACTAAAAATTTATGACATTAATTGCATAGTGCTCCAAATCACAATGTTTGTATGAAACTGATTTCAATTGAAACTTGAATTAAATATATTAATATAATATATATAATAATAATATATTGTTTTTAAATAAAAAAAGGTAAAACAAAAAAGAAGTTTAGTACATAAGTTTTCCCAACTGTTCCTGACCATGCCAGCCACTAATCAATACGTATGGGTAACACATATCGACATATGAATACTCGTCGAGAACGTATACGTATGTATGTTACGTACTTATAACTTACACGATGCCGCACTTAGGCAAGTCTAGATGTGTAAAATGTAAAATGACGTGTCGAAATATATGGCTAGTCTATTAATATAGGTACAGATCATTTAAAAAGAGAGAATGGATGGACTTTACTTTCGCGTTGTATACAAAAAAAACCAAAAGACACTAGTAAAGTCCTTAAACTGTTTCAAAAATACCTGCTAATATTTTTACTTAAATGAAGAAACAGCGTAACTATACTTTATTTTCTCCAGTTTTTTTTGCCAATTTTATGACTGTGTTGAGGAATATTTTTGAAAATTATGAAATATTATATGGCATTTCGTCAATAACTATTTAACTGACATAGAAGTGCAAAGTAAATAATTTAGGCATAAATGAATTTGAACAGACTTTTTAAACAATGAAAATAAATACGATAGCATTGGGATATAAATTACATTATAGGAAAATCATGCCACTAAGTGATAATCAGCAAGTAATACCACAGACATTATTGTACCCTATGTTAAATGATTACTTACGAATAAGTATTTTACCTACTCGCATTGTTGAGTAAGGTGCTCGCCGATTATTAAGAAAATACATTTTATTTATTTGCGAGATGTCGAGTACATTTACAACGTATGGATTTTGTTTCAATTAATAAGTTGTGTTTGAAACTACTTATCGCCAACAAGTTGCTGTTTAAATATAGGAAGGGAAATGTGTTTGTGATACACTGTTTATAGCTAGTTATAACAATTTGTATTAAAAAAAGTCCAAAATTATTGTATGCTGGAAATGAAAAAATATACTGTAGTATATAAATTTATCTTAAAATATGTTCAAGGATGAAGCGAGTTATAGCAAACTTTAAAATAAAACATTAAGCTGACGTCTCAATTATATAAACAATATTATTTTTGAAAATTGTATCAAACTATATACACAAGAACGTTATAAAAACTAGTAAAATACTATGAAATAGATATACAATAAATAAAACTGCCTTTAATCGATTACGCCGATTGTCCGACCAAAGCGGATAATCGATCAAGATGGTTAATCGGTCACGCAGTTAACCGGTCATGGCGGTTAACCGGTCACGGCAGTTAACCGGGTCGCGCCGGTTATAACCGGTTATGTACATACGGTTAACCGGTTATGAAATCTGTCCGGCTGCACAGCGCTATAGTTCCACCACTCTATCCACGTAACACTAAACGTTCATGGTACCTTGGATGAACACTAACTGAGACATCTATATGGTGTAGCATTCCATACTTTAACTCATACGGCTCGGTGTATATTTCCTTTAACAAAAAACGAATATCACGCCGTTCTTCACGTCAGTTTTTACCTCGCAATAGTCTAGGCACAATTACACTTGCAACAAGCTAAATCAACTTATGACAAGAGTAGTGTTGTGATGAACGTAGCTTTCATTCACCTGTATAGCTGTGCGTGAATATTGCAATGTGAAGCCAGCGAATGAAGTGAAGCCTATTCTCAAAATTGCCTTCACGGCGTAAATGTATAGTGCAGGTGACGATGCCTTCACCGTCATTCGCGATAGATCATTCGTATCATACGGCTGCAATGTAGCACAACTAACTCTTGTTCTAATGCTTATTTTAAGCAGGAATATTTTGGTATATATACAATATACATGCAAGAGGGATTTTAAATTATTTATTTTTTTTAATAAAAATATAATTCCTGATTAAAAACAGAGTGTTTAATAATTAGATTTGAAAAGATATACATTGAACGATTATAAAGACTTATTCCAGTATGTAAATTTTATTAAATTTTGAAACGCGCATTGTATGGAGAGGCAGCTCAAGTGTAAAGGCGACAAAGTAAACAATAGCGGTAAGAACATGTACAACAGAGAAAAAAGTAAACTTGACACCTAAGTGAGACAAGGATTGGGACGTTTTGACGCGAAGCCGTTTCGACGCCGCGCCGGGACGTTTTGACGCCAGATACAATACCAGTTGAATTTGAGTTGATCATGTGGTTTTTCTATTTTTTTTAACATAGGGAGAGGAGGATTATTTTTTAAATGATGCTTTTTTTTATTTCTTATTAAACATCGGCAGAATAGGACGCATTAAAATGTTTCAAACCATATTTTTTTTAACAATAGGGTTAGAGCGGGGGGCAGGATGTTTTTTTAGAGGATAAATTTTTTTCTTTCTTTTAAATAGTGGCAGAGAGGATTTAAAAATGCTTCAAATCATACTTTTTTTTAACATCGGAAGAGGTGAGGGCGGAGATTTTCTTTCAATAATATTTTCTTTTGACATTGACAAATAGAATGCATTAAAATGTTTCAAATCATTTTTTTTTTAAATTGGAAAGGGTTAGAAGGGAGGGGGAGATGATTTTTTAAATGATAATTTTTCTCTTTTTCTTAACATCGGAGAGAAACGTATTAAAATACTTCAAATCATATTTTTTAATATTGGAAGATGTGAGAGGGGAGGGGATGATTTGTTTTAACTCTCACCCTTTCCATGTTAAGAAATATGATTTAAAACATTTTTAAGGCGACTCTTTCCCGAAGTTTAAAAAAAATGATTAAAAAAACATCGCCCTCCCTTCTTACCCCTATCAATGTCAAAAAAAATATGATTTCAATATTTTTATTGCGTCCTTTCTGCCGATGTTTCAAAAAAGCAATATATTATTCAAAAAATACACTCTCCTCCCTTCTCACCCCTCTAATTTTAAAAAAATATTATTTAAACATTTTCAAGGCGTCCTCTCCGATGTTTAAAAAAAAGCAAAGACTGTCACTAAAAAAAAAAACATCATCTCTCCCTCTCACCCCACCAATGTTAACAAAATTATGATTCAAAACATTTTTATTGCGTCCTCTCTCCCAATGTTTAAAACAAAACGAATAAGATTTACATTAAAAACAAAAATAAATGTCGGAGAAAATACAAGTGCCAATGAGTATACTTCATTATTGTTGATTTAATATTAAAATATAACTGATTACAAAAACTAAGCCGTGAACGGAACTGCCCGCTCGCAATCTTTCACGAAGTAGATATTAAGTAGCGCGTGCGCAATGCATACAGTCACTTGAGAAGAGGCTCATTTCACTCTTTCGTCGGTTCACACTGCAATAATCACGCGTGAAGGCGATATGAGAAATTTGCTTCATGCACAACGCTTCATTCACTCAGCTAAAGAATGAAATATACTGCTTGAAGCCCTGCTATGATACGAAGGAACTGCGGTGAATGACAGCAAAAGCTTCGTTCGCAACGCTAGACAAGAGAAACCGGCAAATATTGAATCAAAAATCACAAGAAATGCAACTGTACAGAATGTGAAAAAAGACTGCATGAATGTCAGATTTTCCACGGCTACTATAAATACAAAATAAAAATTTTGTTCATTTCAAGGTAATTGATTAAATTTTTAATCAATTACCTTTAAATAGGTAAACCTTTCTGCAAGTTTAGTGGTGATAGTGATGCTATGTTTTTGAAGATGGAATGGTAGCCTTGTGCTAGGTACTCAATTATAGGTGCATCCTACAAATACAAAAAGGGTTTGGATGGATAGTATCAGGTTTAGGTTAAAACGCTATCCGAGCAAATTTTATGCATACATGAGAACAACTCTTGGTACACTTTAATATTTTTTATAAGCCGACAAAATTAACATCAATCAAGCAAGTACAATTAACTACACTGCATTATGGGCGCACCTTGAAGTAAACCATTAAAGCCAGGCTTCCATGATACGATGCTTTCTAGTGATATTAAAATAAAAATTGCTTTAGCATCGTGCCAGATTGAACAGCCAGCAATATCTTTGGCATGTGCGCTCACATTTCAATGCATCTATATGCGGCGCCATCACCCCAAAATAAGTTGCGTCTACATAAGCGCGACGTCGGCTGAACACATGAGTGCTATATTAGCACATTAGCATTTATTGGCATATGTGCAGCCGTAGTGCTGACTCTTTGTCAATGCAATTTAGGTACCGTAGTTTTTAAGTATGATATGAAGAATAATTATTTTGATAAAATTTACCCCAATAAACGGTTCCTTTAAACATGAAATGTTTATGCCTATTTTACTAGGTGTCTCTAAAGGTCATTAGAAGGCTTACAGTTACATATTAAAGCAACATGAAGTGGATACAATGGATAATTTATGTATATATGTTGTGAAATGTGTATAATACATACTTACTTTGCAGCGCCCAATATCTGAATTTGTGCAGATCTTCGATATATTTTTGACTAGATTTTCGGCAGTCTTCACTAATCCCTTCTATAGCACTCATATCAAAAGGTGGACTCTTACCAACTAAATACTCGATGATGGGAAGCGCCGATTTTTGGTATATATCATCTGTAATCATAAAATAATATTGTTAAAAAATCGTTTCTTTTAAATAATATGTACCATCTGAACACTGACGAGTGATCGATGGCTAAAAAAAGAGCAAAAGAAATGATTTTCCGTTTATTAAAATAGGAGAAGACTACACAATATTCAACAGTGCAACAATACTGACACACTTTTTGGCTTTTTGCATCTTCATCTTACACATCGCTATATAGCAATTCTTACGTAACATATTACGCGTTCATTAGCCGGCGGCCGAATCGAACGCTAAAGGAAGCGTAAAAGTCGCGCGCGGGAGAACAGTGAATCATTCTACACGTAGCAACTTGCAAGCTCTATACCGGTCGGGCCACCTCTGATGCTCTATGACTGCCACTAGTATAGCGTGTTCGTTGTGCTCTTCTAGAAATGTTTGACACTGAAGTTCATCTGTGAGGTTGAGATTCAACCTCCTTTGTATGATGTAAAAAGTAAGGACTATTCTAATAGGGAAACGAAAACAAACTCTTGGTTGAAGATGGTTGAAGCGATGTTTGAAGATTGGGGAGAGATTGATGTGAAAACCAAAGATGAAATAAGTAAGATTCATAAATACATTAAAATTAACTAGTATGCATAGCTTTATACTGATGAGATAAAAAATAAAAACAGTGCTTTGTCCATGTCTTTTGGTATAGCGTTCTGATATCTCTGCTATTTCTGTGTTCAAATATGAGATTTAATGTCCGGATATTTGCCATGGTCAGCAAAGTAAAGAAAATTTCTGGAATCCACAGGATCTTAATTACAAAATACAACAGCGAGACCGTTCGTTAAAAGCTTATGGGGTTCTAGCCAAAATAAGAAGTTGAAAATTCAGAATTAGATATAATCGGTTGCATTAGCTTTAAGTAAAATATTTTCAGATTTCTAGTCGGTTATGCTTGAAGTCACCACTACTTTGTTATTTTAAATTGAACACCCTGTATATTTTTACATTTTGGATTTATCTATTTTTAAGCTTTATAATACGTACCTTTACATTTTGTAATTTGATTCGGCTGTTCTGGAGTTTTCTATTTTTTCTAAAAAATCTGCTCTAGCAGACATTTATTCAAAAAATCAGAGAACACTTAATTTTTTGAATAAATGTAATTAATTCTCGGCGCCAAAATATACTCGAACATATTGTTTAAGCATATTCTGGATCCTAAATTTATATCTCAAAATCAAGTGTACTTTGATTTTTTAATAAATGTTTGCTAGAGTAGATTTTGTTTAGAAAAAAGAAACAATTCCAGAATGGACGAATAAATTACAAAAGTAAAGATATTTACTATATATATAACATAATAAAAATAGATGGCACAACTATTTCTTCTGGATTGTTCGTTGAGATCTAGATTCAGTATCTGCTCGACTTGTGAGAGTGATCGCGTAATGAGAAAATATGTTCGACCCGCGATGTCCGACCATTTAATTTTAAATCAAGTTATTATTCGCCTGTTTTACATGTTTCCTATTTGTTGGCTATTATGCGATTATGCAAAACCTCAGCCTGATGAAGACATTTAGTTGAAACTAGTGGCTACTTATTCTCATAGTAAATAAATAAATACCATTAAGAAGTACTTATATTACTAATATTCAATTTTTTTTTTTAGGTTACAACATTCGAATTCGTATTTCGAAGATCACTTTTTTGTGGTTCTATAAAATGAGCCCTTGCGAAAATTTCTCTTATCAAAGGAGGACAAGAGGACAGTCTCAAAACGAGGACAATCCTCGCTAAACGAGGACGGGTGGCGACCCTAATAGGAAAGCCTCATTACGATGTAGTTCACGTAAACTACGAGCAAATTGGACGTACTTGAGACTCCAACAAGCGGTCAAGTGCTTCAATGGTAATCAAGATTCTTCTCGGCATATTTTCGTAGGGAAATCGTAAAGGTCGTTCAGGTAAATGTGGATTTAAATACTTTATAGGTTATATATAGAAACTTTTTAGGTATAAACTTTGTGGAACTGGTATATATCTGAGTGCGTGGCGTAAAATTGTAGGAGCAGCGAACGGAAAACCGTCCTCTGTCGTGACTACAGGAAGAATGGCTCATTTAAACTCTGTTAACAGTAATTTGGCTTCGATTGTTCGACAGCAAAGGGACGACCAACATAAATTCGAATAGAAAACCGTAACCAACGTTAAAATATCGTTATTCACCCCTAACGGATGGGAATACGCAATATATTATAAAAATATACCATCCCGAAGAATGATAAATTTCCCGGTACAATATCTATAAAAATACCAACAAGCCTGAACTAAGAAATAAAATAGAGCTAATAGTTTTTATAATGGTGTAAACATCGCATTTTGATCTAGTATGGCTTATTAAAATGTTCATAAAAAACAATTTAATATTTGACAATTAGAGTATGTAACCAGGCATGCACATTTAATTCTAATGACTGCTTTATTATGTTTTTAAACTTTTTTTTAGAACGAGTATTAAATTAACTAAATTAGTTTCAACATTAAAAGTTTTTCATAAGCAATATATATACTTAGTAGAAAAATGGAGAAAAACACAAATGTTGCTACTGATAGACATGCACGTTTCTCCTTCTTCAAGGCTCGTCGATGTAACTCGGCGATATTACTTAGAACTGACAACTTACAACATTTCCATTATTAAATTTATTATATATTATATGCAATTAATATTCACTTCTTGTTATATTATTGAAATTAATAGAAGTTCGTAATACTACCGGAAACTTGCCATATTAATTACATATAAATATAACACATTGCTTTCGTCAGATGATGAACTGTGAAGTGCTCATTGTTTGTTGAACGGTCAAACTTAAACCTGTTCCCATTACATTCGTATTACATTACAATTACATTCGTGCTTGCCGTATGGTAGTGGTAGGCATAATCGAGTGATTTCAATATTTTGTTTTAGGTCACAGCATTTTCTTTTACCGTACGGTTCAACAAAAAAAAACAGGATGATAAGGGACAGGATGGAAATAAAATTTTAATGTAAAATTTAAAATAATAATTTGTTTCACTCGATCAAATAAACCGGCATCAACTAGATCAGCGTTCGGAATTAATTGGCTGCCCAGATAACCGGCTCCGCTCAATTAGCGGTCGGAATTAATTGGCGGGCTAGATAACCGACTCCGATCAATTAGTGGTCGGATCACTCAACGAGCTAGATCACCGGTTTCATTTAAGCGAAGGAAGGCGGGTATCGAGAAACTGCTTCTCGGACGGCCCCAGTTTTCACAAAACGACTCTCTAAATATTTTTCCCCTACACTATTTCCTTGCGACTTGCGCGAACATAAACCTTGCATTTGGGGGTACCCAGGATACAATATACACATGCACTTAATAAAACTATATATGTCTTGTAAAATTAACTAACAAGTTCGGTACATCAGAAATTAATTACAGAAAATGATTTAACTTATTTTAAAATTAAAAGTTAGGATGACAATTAAAACGTTTATTTCTAAGTGTAACAGTTCTTTGGAATATAAGCGTTTTCTTTTTGGAATAAATAAAGCCTAAGAAATTTATTGCTTATCAGGTACACCCCTCACATCCAAATCTCCTTCCTAACCATTATTACGGCCCCGATTTATTCAAACGGCGTAAAGTGCTTACATTAAGTTAGTTATAAAAATACCAAAAGTGGCAGATCAATTTTGTTTCTTTATGATAAGGGTGATTGCCGCTTGTCCATTGTCGTATTCTCGAGATCCACTGCGATAGATTAATGCAACACAAAATGTGATAACAAAAGGCCATCTGGGGGATCTTCTGGAAACGTTTCCTTATACCGGAAGTCAATAGCAACGTATTTATTTTAAAAAGAATGGTGTTCTTATTTTAAGGGGTTCTACGGATTATAAGACAATTTGCACTAAAATTATCCCTAAATTCAAAGATTTTTGAGGTATTTACGATTTTGGCCAAATTTTGCCCTCTATTTCCTTAGAAAATGTGCTGTACTCTACAGGCCATCATAGATAATTATATGATTTTGTAAGTAAGCTGCAAATGAAATTGGCAACAAGAAGAAGTGCTTAAGTTACGTTTCCACTGAAGCAACAGTAAGAAACTGTCTGTTTCGTTGTGTTTCTTTTTGTTGTCAAAAAACAGGAAACTTTTAGAAATATTTAGAAACTTAGCGTGTGCATTCCAGCAATAAAATTGTCAATAGTCGGACGATGTTTTTAACAACATAATAAAAGCGCAATACAATTATATTTTATGTAGTTCATAATACGTAAAAACTTTTATTTTGTGAGTTAGCGTGATTCAAAGCTTTCCTAACTTCTATTTTATAGGTATGCTGTTATGTTTCCGTGGTGTAGCAGGCTGTGGAATATATATACCTAATTAAATTTCATTTCAATAGTTTTAAAGCATACATTTATAATCCGTACCTGTAACTAGATGTAGATGTAAAAGTGCAATTTATAGTACGGCAAGATATGATAACTGAGAAATGAAATGCAAAATCGATAATTTTACAGTGTTGTATTTGCTTTTTTGTTGTAAGTGAACCGGACGTAAAGTCAGCGTTGTCTGGAATTTAATGTGGTTTAATTACTGTATGTTTTGGTTTACATAAAAAAAGGTATTTAAAGAAACACTTGTTACTAGAGTATTGGCAATTGGCAAACTCTGCTTGTAATAGATACAAAAACAAATAAAACTTTTTTTAATGTGCATTTTATATTTACTTTTAAATTTATAAGTTTGTTTTTAAATCTATTTTTATTAATATCAAGAAAGCATGTTAGAACTATAATTCGACTAATGTAATATGTAACTTTTAAAACGGTCATAACAAGATGGAATGACGAATTAAAATCAAACATATGTTCCTACACATTCATGAGCTTTATTTATTATTTTAATAATCGCCTGAAATTTAGGCGTTAAATCAACACTACTTCGCGATTAATAGGTTAATCTCGCCACTCGTCCGCATAATCGAATACTTATCGCAAACATTTGCAATATTGATTAGTTTTTATAATGTAGTAATGCTGTTTGACAAGGTCAAAAAGAAATAATAGTGGAAGGAGTCCATTATGGTATACACGGCAGCCAATCTGACAAGCAACATTTTTAAGTTTAACATTGTTCTTCCCACTATTCACAAAAAATCAACTAAACAACGAATGATTTGCTAGGGCGTGTGCTATTTTCTTTAAATTGGCGTTTAATGAACATTCAGTTTCAAAAACTGTTACGTTTTCATAGGTGTTTCATATTTATTTTTTAATATCTCATTTAATGTTAAATTTCAGGTCATATGAGTTTTGGTACACTTTTTTTTTACTTGAATGCTTTTGTGCGTATATTGTTGAAGTATTGAAGAGATGTTGAGAGGTGTTCCGTGAAAATTATGTTTACTATTCAAAATAGACTTAGGGTTTCATTAAGTTCCTTTATTATTTGCCTTCCGTGACGTTTCGGGATAAATTATCCTTTATTAAAGAAGGGTTCAAAGAATTCATGTAGTTCTCAGAATAATTATTTAGTTTTTCATAAATAAAGTGTCTCTATTGTTATAAAGGCAAGTAATACATTAAATGATTAAAATTAAACCATAAATTCAATATTTTATGAAATAGAATCCAATGAAATCCTTATATTTTAAATATGGACTTTCATTTTGGGTAGTAAAAGTGTTATTGGAAATTTCTTTTAACAGTATATGGATATCTGGATATCCATATATCCTGTTATAATATACATATCCTGGATATCTTTGTAAAAGCGCATTAATTGTATTCCGTACCTTTTCTCCAATGGATCCTTCTATACTTTTTACATTATTAAACAATGATTGCAAGTGTTGAAGGGATTCAGTTAAATTTTTGTTTTCTAGAAACTTGATCGTTTTGGTTGCGCTTAAGAAATGTTGTGCCTTCCTTTAATGTCTATCGTTTCATCTACGCTTATCCAGAGTTAATTTTCACCTAGTTTTGACCTGATTTGATTTATTGTTTTGTCGAATTGCTTAGGTACATAATATTTTCTAATTGTCGATGGATGGGGAATATCTTGGTTAGTATATTTTTTAAGAAACCACAGAAAGTGGATCTTGTAATAAATTTTATAGGATACTGGCATCAAGAAAGGCTACGCATACATCAATTACAAATTTATCATGTGAAATACCTCTTTGGTATGCAATATGCCTCGTACTTCTCAGCTGCCGTTCAAGAGTATATTTGCCCCTAAATCCTAATTTCGCAGAACAAATGATGCAGAGCACTTCTTTTGTTAATGACAGTAAAAATTGTGCCATCTTCTGAAACAATGCTTGACATTCTCGGTATTGTTGGAAAATAATAAACTAAGAACCACTAAAATAAAACGAAAGAATATACGAAACAAGTAAATTTTAAATAAGAGTCAAATATATTATAAAATTATAAAAAGAAATATAAACTCTAAAGAATACTCCAAAAATATGAGAGTACCTAACAAAATAAACCGAAAATGAAACTTCTAAAAAAGAGCAGTGACGAAATAAACGAAAAAGGACAAGTCTAAAACAGTACAGTAACAGTATAAACCAAAACCAAAATTATTATAGTAGGGCAGCAATGAAATAAGTGAAAAAGGCCCTCTTAGTACCATTCTACCAGAGCAGCTAAAACGCGGCCGTTTTATCGTTCGAGTGCTTAAAAATTTTCTCTATGCTACACGAACGGCTGATTGTGCGCCGGTAAAACAGCGGCTAACCCGCAGATAAAACGCTTCCCTATTCTAGACAAGCGACCAATCCGCCTCACAGCCGCCATGGATTCCATACAAGTAAGGTTGTGTAGTTGCTAACCACTTACAATTAATAGAATTATTGGGAAGCAGGTCTAAGAAAAGGCGTGGTGGATCTCGGTAATGTCAAAACGGCTTACTGTAGGTATTTTTCACATGACATTTGCTGAACATGGCAAATATCCGGACATTAAATCTCATATTTGAACACAGAAATAGCAGAGATATCAGAACGCTATACCAAAAGACACGGACAAAGCACTGTTTTTCTTTTTTATCTCCTCAGTATAAAGCCATGCATAATAGTTAATTATAATGTATTTATGAATCTTACTTCTTTCATCTTTGGCTTTCACATCAATCTCTCCCCAATTTTGAAACATCGCTTCCCTATTAGAATAGTCCTTACTTTTTACATCATACAGAGGAGGTTGAGTCTCAACCTCACAGATAAACTTTTCAGTGTCAAACATTTCTAGAATAGCACGACGAACACGCTATACTAGTGGCAGTCATACAGCATCAGAGGTGGCCCAGCCGGTATACACCTTGCTAGTGGCTACGTGTAGAATGATTCACTGTTCTCCAGCGTGCGACTTTTACGCTTCCTTTAGCGTTCGGTTCGACCGCCGGCTAATGAACGTGTCCACACGCGACCGGCAACTCGCCCGTGTAGAAAGACCCAATTAAACTCTTTGATTCTGTTACACTCGCCGTTTTATAGCCGACTAACGGTCGCGTTTTAGATGCTCGTGTAGAATGGCCCTTAAAATCGTAGAGCAACAAAATATACGAAAAAGAACACCTATAAAATGAAATGCTAACGAAGTATCTAATATATATTTTCAGCTGAACATCGATACGATGCCCTTCACTGGGTTACTCAGTGGCGGCTCGTGACAATATTGAGTGGTGGGACCAATCACCGGCCAACTGCACGTACATGGGCCACTTGTTCACATTCCCCTACCTAACTAACGCAAAACTATTCAGTTGTTTTTGTGATTTTATTTCGATGAAAACATAACACAACGCAGAGCAATGAGTTATTTAAACGAAGATCGTCGAGTAAAATATAAAGGATATTTTAAGCAAAAGCGGACGTATTTCTTACAAAGAATGGGAAACATAATTTTTATTTTCTTTACTTGTTTACCTGAGCAAATGGTTTTTTTTTTACTTAAAACACTACTATGACGTATTTTTCAGGAATAAGTTCCTTATTAAGTATATTCATTATTTCATTTTGACTTGAAATACTATAGTTATTAATTTGCGATGCCATCCTAGAATAATACTACACTTTATTACTATAATTAATAAATATCAAATATTCTTGAACCCAATTTTTATTGCGTAGAAGTGCCTAAACCGAAGTCCGAATGTGACGGCTCTCCACATATGTTTCTACTTTCAATAGTCGATCTTCGTCCGTCGGCCGTCTGTCCCTCACGCTTGCTTAACGTGATAGTGGAAAACCCTTCCCCACAGTGCCGAGCACTGATGTATATTGGTGACGTGTGACTCGGTCAACCAGCGGGTAGCGGGCCAAGATACGGCTGGCTCCATTTCAATGTAATTTTTGCATATACTGCGCACATCCCCTTTTTCCGCTGGCTCCGCGCGGAGACCTACAAACGTCTGAAATCGGTACTAATTTAGACGTGGTCCCAGTTCGCCGCTTCTCTGCATAAATAACTACAAAGCGCGTTTCGTCGCGTCAAATCATGGGAATCGCAACGTTCGTTCTGTACTTCTGTACCGTCGTTCTCTGACTATCCTCTACGTGGCGAGTTACACACATGCGAGATTTAGCCTGGTACCGAACAGAACGCTAATGACAAACTGCACACAACGACGCCACTCTATTTATAAGAGATGAAATTACTATTGCGCATGACCTGAATTCAAAATTTATAAGCTTAAATATATATAGGTAAAACTGTAAGCTTCTTCTACGCCCCTCGCCACAAACTGCACTAAGCTGGACGTACGTTTTAATAGCAAAGCTATCATCATCAGTAGAAACACTGAACTGTTCAGTGTTTCTGCTGTGCAGTGTAGTTTATGAGGAGAAGAAGTTTGCAGTATTAGTAGTGCCACAGTTTGGAGTATTGGAGTATAATAGTAAAAATTATTTTTACTATTTAAAATAGATTTAGGGTTTTATTAAGTTTCTTTATTATTTGCCTTCCATAACTTTTCGAGATAAATTATCCCTTCTTTAATAAAAGTTTGGTATAAACCAGATCGCAATAGTGAGGATCGAAAACGAATCAGCTTGTGTATCAGAAACATCCATAAGTCATTGTTTAATAATAGATCACACCATTATAAAGCATAAGGATTCTTACACAAGGTGAGTACACTTATTTTTACCATTTAAATTAACAGTCAATACTATTCAGCATATTTTGGATTATTAAATTTCAATTTTAATTAAAAACCTCAAAATCTAACCCTAAAATTTAAGGAATGCAAACTCTATACAACAGTTTAAACATTAATCATGCGAAGTACCTTCAATTCTTATGAACATATATGCAAGGATGTCTTAAATGAGAATTTCTCGCAGCGACAAACCAAATATGTCGAAGAAAAGCAAACAGATCCACGAAGAAAAAGGTAGATCACTCCAGAAAATTTCTTGTAGTAATAAATAATCTAAACGTTTTGTCTATATATTTTTATCTCGGGAAATACAATAATTCGCATTGAAATTCCATTTACTTTCCAAGAGAATACGATAATATGATTAATTTTTTTATGAATCTACGAAAAAGTCAAAACAATTTATAGAGAAAATTTTTCAACAACACATCGTCTCCATGGACCCCTAGCCATTTATTTTAATACGAGCTACATTAAATCTCCACCCTTGAATAAGTACCGATACCAAGGAAATTAAATCAAAATAATTCAGTGATCGCACGATGGACATTTGTACTTCAAAAT
The DNA here is from genome assembly GCA_004143645.1 of Protaetia brevitarsis. Taxonomy (NCBI): domain Eukaryota; kingdom Metazoa; phylum Arthropoda; class Insecta; order Coleoptera; family Scarabaeidae; genus Protaetia; species Protaetia brevitarsis. The sequence continues at coordinate 1,729,741 of RXPK01000143.1, forward strand.
ACATATAGCTGCGGAAACAGTTTTAAAATCTGTTATTTTTATTAAGCAATATATACGTGGTTTACAAATAAGTATGCACACAAAATAAAATATATAAATATAAATATATAATAAAATATATAATATATAAATAATTATTTTAGACATGATTTAATATATATATATATAGGAGATTCACGAAACCCGTCCATGAAAAGTTCTTGACTTTGCAATGATATTTCGATTGTGAAACTTGGGGTTAAGCATAGTTAGCTATGATCTAATTAGAAAAAAATAACTTTATCTATGTCGCACTTCCGTTTACATCAACACAAGTCATGGTCAACTTTGATATTACGTATTTTTTTTGTCACGCTGCTGCACAGTGGTCCCGATTGAGTTCTTAGCACGAAATAATTGCCGTTTATGTGTGATGGTACTATTGTACATTCTAAATTTCATTTCAATTGTACATTCATAAATATTATTAGAAATAATATTTATTGACATCAACTCAGGGAGAACATATAACCTTTGATTTTTATTCATATTACATAAATAAATCAACAATGAAATTAGAAAGATATTTACAAAGATCAATAGATTTAAAATAAATACTTTTGTAGTACTTTTGTATTAGTTGGTATTGGTGTCGTTTTAGTTTAGCGTTAATAATTAATTATTAACGCTACACTAAGCCGACATTAATACCATTAACGATAACACATCTTCTTGGGTGTATTTCGTGGAACTGTTGCCACTTTTTTTAAAAAGATTGTAAGTCAGTTTGTACTTTTTTGCACGTTTTGGACTGCACGGTTACTACTCTTTCTAAATACAAGGTTAAGTTGCAAATACTTGATTCTGACATTGATATTGCATCATACCTTTTTTTCGCGTAAACTACATACATCAAATGTTCTTTGTGGCCTATCAATTTCTTTTGTTGCACATGGACTTTTTATACTACTAACAGTAGCTCCAGCAAGTTCGACTTCCTCTTTATTTCTTGCTATAAATCCTTTTGCGTTGCGAGAACTTGCTTTCCAACGAAATTCCATGTTTTATTTTAAATACTTTAGTTAATAGTTTATAAACTTTTTGTTCATTTATAATCTCTTCTTTCATAAATACACTGCTCAAGCTTATTTATTAGCCTAGATCTTTTTTAAATGTTTATGTTTGTGCTACTACGAAAACAAAACGCTTTACTTAACTGCAATGGACATTTCATCTAAAAAAATTAAAACGGTCGTACTCGGACGCATTTTATTTTAGGTGCACACGATAACTGAAGTATGAGCAATTTTAAAATAAAATATTAACACTTGCAAACGTCTGCAATTTTTTGTAAACCACCTAGAACACACAATTTTTGAGTTTTGTAATAGCACGAATTAAACCAAGTACAACGTTAAGATATTTCAATAAATAACGAATTAAATTACGTGTTTACTTTTGAAAAAATCTGCAATATTTGATAAATTCGGCAAGATACAAAAATCTGCAATATTGGTCTCCATTTTAGTACACAACTCAAACGCCTATTTCAAATAAATTGACTTATACTAGCAAATAAGCCACAGAGGCTTAATATTTCCAAAATTTCTGAGTTGATACTTCCACATATATAGTATGCAAACTATGCAATTTCCAGATTATTATTACAACTTGGTAAATTACAATTTCTTCGCCTTACGAATGTAAGCAGGACAACTGTGCGCTGCCATAATTAATTATATGTTAGTGCCTCTGTGATATTTATTTCGACTAATTGAATATAATAAAATTATGATAAACAGAGCTCAGATATTTGGTCATTTTTTTTTCTATTTTCTATATTCAGTTATCATGTAATGTTGAAATAAAAAATATGTATAGGTAAGGGAAGGATAATCTATTGAATGATACAGAACTTACCTATAAAGGATTGTGCTTTATCATCACAATGACATGACTCCGGAATTGCTCTATTTTTTTGTATCTCCATTTCTGTTTAATCAATCAATTTGGAATTTTACAAAAGCAATTCTCCTAGTACTTTTACTTAAAAAAAATCTGACTCCCCTACGGCTGATTCTTTTTTTTCATGTATTTACTGCTCAAAGAAATCATTGTCCAAAATTTCATATTAGCAGGAATAATACAGGACAGGAGGTGAGAAATAACACAGTAATTTAGTTATTTTTTCCAAGCTGTTTACCCCAGCGAATGGGATTAAACTTTTACTGATCGAAACTAAGGTACAGTCACTTATTCGTTGGAAATTTAGTGGGTGTGCTTGGAACGATGACCCTATTTCAGTGTTCCAAAAATATTTTTTTAGGCCAGTAGAAATTACCACAAGCGGGTTAAAATGTTTTCAATATGAGTACTAACTAAGAAAATTACTGAAAATTAATTTCAAAGCGGTTGGTAGACCAGAAACGGATATAAAAAATTAGAGGAATTTGGGGTTTAATTGCTTGTAGAGAGTTGGAATTGTGCTCAAGTAATTACCTTTATATAAAACAAACTTCTTTAGAGGTTTTTTAATATTATATACCTCCGAGAGCTTTTTTTGAATGGCTTATCTTCCTATACTTTTTCCTAATATAATCCTCGGTATTTTAAAATATGTCTCTAGTTAGTAAGGGTTTTGGCTAACAGAAGAATTCGATTGTACAGTGTAACTGATTGATTAGGATTAATAGAATTTCATTTGAATCATTAAAAATTGTTATACCAGGTGTCTACAAGAATGATTCTTTGCAGCATAGAAAGCATCATAGAAAGTGTAATATATTTGTCAATATTCAAAATATTTCCCTTAAAAAAAATAAGCAGAGGCTTATTATTTGACAGCGCAGAAATATCAATTATTTTGTTTGACTGTCATGGCCCTATACTGATTGTTTCCATAGATCTGTCATATCCATGGGACGCTAGAAATCTATTAGAAATTTAAAAATGCAATATCTTGCTTAATATTTGGAATAAACATAGTGTTATAATATGTCTTTATAAAGACCGAAGAAAATATTATTTAATTATAACATAGACTACTGTGGTTTCCATTTAAGAAAAAATAATAATAAAAATAATATGAACTAAAAATTTTGAAGGATTTTTAAAAAGTAGATTTCATTTCCAAATCCCAAATAAAAAGTTGCATGTCTAAACAATTCTTTAAAATTTTAAATAATAAGAAAGTTATATCACATAATCAAAACTAAAGAAAAATATGTTTTTTTAATATCTTGAAAACGGTAAGATAAAGTTAAAGTTAGGTTTTACCAATATTTTTATCTCGAAAAAGTAGCTCTGTACTGCCTATTTCATTTGCTCGTATCTCCGCTGCAACCTGTTATATACAGTCGTGGACTTTCGGAATGACTACTTCACAGCAACGAGACCTGCCTACACACAGTCTATTCTCTTTGCGTTTGCCACATGAAGTATAAGAACACCTTCTTCATTTGTTCGTATTCAACGAATATGCACATATGTCGCGCAAATAGAACAGACTGAGACTAGCGTGGCGCTCGCTGCTGTATAAGCGGTCATTCCGAAAGTTCACGATTGTACATCGAATTTGGTCCACCTGTACAGCTTTGAATTTGCTCACTTTCTTCGTGAACATGTGGGAACCTTTTATTGAGAGTTTTACTTATTAAGATATGGATAGTGATTTGTTTGAAAATGTTTATCACAAGATGCAAAATAGATAATTCTCAATATCTATAATATCCTGATGGAAGAAAATAGCGAAAAACCTAGAATATTGGTTTTAATAGGTGTATTCGCTTTACGTGTTTGGTCAGTTTCTATTAAAAACTGATTGGTTGTGCTTTGTTTTAAAGACGTCCGCAAACTGAGCTAACCAAACCCACCTCTCTTTATCCCTCTAGTAACCAAAATCTTTGGTCGGTTGATCAGTTCAAATGAACCAAGTAGGAAACTAATCTAAAACGTGTGAATTGGTCAGTTGTTCGTTTTTTTTTTTAATGTTGCTGGTTCGATCACTTCAGTTTTTTTGTTCCGGTGTGTTTACTTTAACCAAAGCGAACTAACCAAAGATGTAAAATGAATAATATAAGAAGTAATTAAAAATAGCACAGGGACTTAAAGCAAAGAAGTGACAAAGGAGGACTGAGAAAAATTGACGATTTTAAAATTAATGCTATTAGGCAGCAAGTATACAGAGAAACTGTGTACCTAACACACTCGTGCTTAATAACAGAACTAGTATTGCGTAATCAATATCAATAATCAATGGGTAAATAAATCAAAATTCCAAAACAATATAGTTCGATACTATAGATAAACTGCGTACAATTATGGAAAGCCCGAGGTTGCAGAAATTTTGGTATGAGTGCTTATTGGCAGTTAGAAGATATAGACAAAAGGACGGTTCATATATTATTTGCACGAGACATGGCATGATATCCATAACACCATTTGCAAAAGGTGAGTGAACAGTTCAAATATGTGTTAGTTGGACATATCGGTTTTGAGAAGGAAGAGAATAATTCTTCTTAATGCTGGGTCAGAAAAAGAATGTAATAAAACTATAAAGTTTAGATTATCATGAAGACATGATATCATCTTTATTTTTGTGATACTTCACTGTCAAATTTACCAAAAGTCATAGTGATGAACCGCAGTGGCGGCCCGTGATAATATTGATTGGTGGGGCCAATCTTCCGCCAGCTTCCTTCTCCCTCCGATTTTTTGTATTAATTTTACAAAGTTTTGAATCAGTTTAGTTCAGCTGGCAGTAATTTATTACCTCGTTTATTGCTAACTAATATCACCACAAAAAAATGTAATGTAGATAAATTTAGAGACATTTTAAAATAAAAAACACATTAAGTTTTTATCGGGAATACTTATCTACTTAAATATAAATATTAACGTATTTCATTCGAACTTGCGTATATTTAGTCTTTAAACTGCACGTACAGCTCTTACAAAAAAAAGTTAACGACCTATGAGAAAATGCATGTGGTGAGCGCATTTAGGATGGACTACAGCTTTTACTACGATTGGGGCTTATCGGTGTAAACAGATGTTATGTATGATTCGTTGTGTATTTATCCGACACAGGATTTCTTGTTTTTATAATTTAATGTTTGTTATTAAGACATAAACAAGCATGTGTTGAAATAATATTTTTATGTATTCCTTGGTAAACTAGATTTTCTGTTTCCAATGCTCTTATTGATTTATTAGAATACCTTATTTCGCATATATACGGCCAATATGGAATATAGTGGATAGACAAGTTTCTTTCTTTAATTTTCGTAATTTTTTAATTGTAACATTTAGCAATAAGTGAATTTGAATATAAATAAAATATATAGTTTTATTTTATTGTTTATCTAAGTAAACATTTGCATAAATTTATTTCTTCAATCTTGAAGCATCCAATGTCTCCAGTCCCTTATTTTCGATTACTTCCTAGAAGTTTCTCATAGATTATCTGGATTTTCTGGAATGAAGTCTTTATATATATATTCTGCTTTAATGCACCTCAAACATTTTCAATAGGACTTAAGTTCGGACTATATAGAGGCCAGGTCAATACAATAAATGTTTGCGGAATGTATGCATTCTTGTACAATTTGCGATTTCTGCACGGGACAGTTATCGTGCTGAAACCCAAAATTGTCTCTATATTACCGATGTCATCATCAGATTTATATAAGGATGCCTTGATTTCTGCAACATCTACGGCTTTCATTTCAACTAGTCAGTGTTCTAATTTTTTTACTATTAAAGATATAAGAGAGGCCTCCAATACGTCGAGATATACAATCGCAGACAAGAGTTAATTGCAATTTAACATCAGTATTATGTTGTAAAAAAGCAATGAAAAGCTAACTATTTAGAAAGTATTGAGAGATAATAAAAAAATTAAAGTTATGCAAAATATTAATGTGTTCGGATCTGAATCCGAGAACCGGATAGTAGATTTCGATAGTGAATCCGGATCTTGGGATCGGTTAATCGGTCACAACAGTTAACCGGTCATGACGGTTAACCGGTCACGGCGGTTAACTGGTCATGGCGGTTAACAGGTCACGGCGGTTAACCGGGTCACGCCGATTATAACTGGTTATACCGATTATCCGGTTAATCGGTTATGAAATCTGTTCGGTTGCACAGCACTAGTCTCTATATAGTGTGCTTAATAATAGTATATTTCAAACCAAGGGAGGAAAGTGCGGGCAAATATTACAAACCGAGCCTAAGGCGAGCCAGTCCAAATTTAACTAAATGTCTAAAAATAATAAAGACATACCTGTGAGTGACATGATAGATAGTAGGCTTAATCTGTCAAATATTGTTTGAGAACTGTCAAGTTGGCGCCGTTTTAAAAGTGTTTAATAATAGTTTAATTGAAATTTAATACCTAATAATTTAGCAATTATCTCATAAATGGGCAGATGTACATGTATTTCATTATATGAACGTCACTTACTTTTCCTCTCTAGGGAGGTAAAGCACAATTTTCCGCCCTAGGGAGGTAAAGCACAACTTTCCTCCCTGCTGGGAAGAAATAGTTTATTTTGGTCAAATAAACAAATTATTAAACTAAAGATATGCTTTATTAATTTCAAATAATTTAATTATTAAATTTAATTAAAAATTGTAAATAATTTCTGAATTTCTTGGAAAATAGTTGTAAACTAAATTCCATTTATCAAAACGATGCACAATCCTGATGAGAGATTGCGTAAATATTTTCTGTTATATAATAATAATCTTATTTAGTTTAATAAAACTTATTATTATTAGATATAATTATTATTAACAGAGATTAACTTATAAAATGTAAGATTCATAACTCTATAATATATAATTCAAAAATGAAAAGTGCTTCTTTCTTTATCTAGTATAACGTATGCAATACATATTCAACAAATGAAGCTGCGTTTTGCTCATCTCTTAGCTACTGTGGTGAACTGTAGCAGAAACCGATCGGCAATGTTTGCCTCTTCGACCATTCTCTGCCGTGCCGAGCCGATCCGACCGTTCTACTCTCTTCTCTTTAACTTCACGTATAGCAAAAAGTAAAAATCAAATTTTTAACATGTCAGTGTCGTCTATATTCATCAGTTTTAAATCATAAGCGTACCGTCTCAACTGCCAGATGGCATGCAGACTGAGAATTTCCAATTGGAACAGGCTAGAGGACGCGCTGCCATTAAAAAAAAATTACGAATAGCTAGTTACCCCCTTTTATTACTTCAGTACTTGAGGAGATGGTATGGGAGACTGTCGCCAAAATATCCTCTACTTCAATTTGCATGTTTACAAAATCCAGTTTCCAAGCTATCATACACACGAGACTCTTGTACATTGATTACGATTAATTTTGTATGATAAAGAAAACATTTGTGAATAAAAGTGGTTATATTTAATAACAGAGTTCGAAATGTGAAACCGTGTACCAGCAGATAAATATAAGGATATTCTTATCTCTTTTGTTAGTAATTCCACTTTTTGCAATATAAATTCATCATAGAGAATATAAATACGTTTAAAATTAAATTTCAAAATTCCTACGTTTTCTCTGAACGTTCAAACTGAGTTATTCTATGCTTAAGAGACGGATGAATCAGAATGTCCAACCTTGAGGGTAAAATTACTGGATATCGGTTCGTGCCGTAAATACATATCAAATATTAACATAGAAAAGTACCAACTTATACAAATTTTCCCCCCGTAATTGCAAACTGTTCAGCGATTATACAAAAGTGCCAATTTCAAAATTCGCTGAACATACAAAATGAAATTTCTTATAAGTATGCATAATTTTAGATTAGGATTAAAAATAATACGTTCATTTTTAAGTAGATTTGGACGAGGAATACCTTCGAATGGGATGAATTCACCGGACATCAGAGTGGGCAGGTATGAACAGACATCTGATGGGGTCCTGGTACATTGTACTTCTAAACACGGAGGATGGCTTGGGACAGGAACATATCTCAGAAAAATCATCGTGGGAGAAAAGTTACCCAAAGATTATAGGCAAAATTTGGATAAAATTAATGTGATAAACTTTGTTTAACAAATAACAATCATTTTTAGGTTGAAATTTGGAATAAAATTGGATTTTATCAAAATACTCGTTAAAATTTTACAAAATTACAACACGTCTGCCTCTGACGGAGGCTGGCTAGTGAATCCTTTCGAATTGAAAAATTCTAACAGACTTTTATAGCGATTGTCTTTCGACAAGGGGGACAAACTGTCTCAGAGAGTCAGTTAATTTCACCGAAGTGAGGGGAATATAAGATGTTTAATGCATGAGAATGGACTGTCGAATGTTTATGCAAAATTAAAATAAACAATTATTGCAAAATGCTGGAATCACCTTACATTTAATATAAAGTAAGTGTAGGTGTTTCTAGATCATGAGAACAATACATTTAAAAATTTTCAACACTTATTACAATGTAAAATTTACAATGTAACAAAATTAATTACTGTACAAGAAGTAGTCAACCATTTATACATATGACATTTTGACGAAACCGAATTCCAGTAATTTTCCATGTCTTTCTGTTGACATATCAATGCAATTGGATTGCTAGGGCACATAAAAACCATTATTAGACTAAGTTTAAATAAAATAAGTACACGTAGAAAAAATTAAAAAAATGTTTATTTGTTGAACTTAGATCCAACTTTGATCTGTCAATATCTGTTATAAAAATATACTATTCAAATTCTAATATTCGATTTCGATGTGTAGGTATATCGGTGCTGATTATCATTACTTCCTGAAGGGAACATTCTGAAGGAAAATGCTTTGAAAGACTTGCCAAATGCAGAGATTTCCTACATCACCTGACATCGTCTGGCTGTCTGCTGCTACATTTTATATCCTTTTCTCGTTATATAATATAATTTTTTAAAATATATAAATGTACAACTACTAAGTTTACACTTCACATCAAATGATCATTCCGCGACAATATATATTTCCTAATTAGCGTCTTTAATAGATTTATAAAAGTACCCAATAGAGTGCGTTCACGTTAGGCAAATATTGATCCTTGTCGCCGCAATCCCTTTTAGAAATGTACTGAACTTGGAATTCAAACAAATGTGATTCTTAGTGGTCTTATTTTAATGAAATTAAATTTTTTAGTATGATAAAATCTCCACTTATAAGAGTAAATAATAAAACACATTTTTATGTAGGTATAAAGCAAAGGAAAGCTTTAATAAATAATATAAATATAAAATGCTTTTAATTAAGTGCGATAAAATATTGCGTAGCTAATTATAAGGTTCTGCAATCGTTACAGACATGCGCATTAGAAAAATAGTATTCGAGCAGTTAAATTCTTAATTCTTAGTCAGTTTAAGTTCGCGCATAGGTAGATTAATTAAAATTGACTTCTGGTCAAACTATCACAAATGGCTGCACAAGCAAATCTGTAATTTAGTTGAGGCGGTTTGAGGAAATTGCCTGTTCATATTTCAACAAATTCAAATCTACACAGCTTAATAATTTTACCCTTTGGCTAGCGTACTGGTTAAAATTTTAGTGTAAAAAAATATAGACTTTGTAGTGCAAAATCTGCACTACCCTAAACACTAGAAGTTGGTAAATAGTTTACCAGGGCAGGTGTTGAAAAAGTACACTAAAACGAGTAGGTACTTAAACTGGTATTATATGTATTGTTGTAAGCATAAGCTACGGCTGAGCATAGCCCAATTTCATAACGGGATTGGGGAATGGTAGGATTGGTAGAACAAAAAGCAATAAACTAAAAATTATATTATTAACGTCCTGTAGTATTTAATGTAAATAGTAAAATTTTATTTTGAATTACTTTTACTAGTACGTACAATTTATGTTATAAGATAATTAGTTTTCTGGTCTGTAGTAGCAAACACGTTAAACATATTCTACGAGTACAGAAATTGCTGTGAAGATGACGGTTCTCCTATTTCACTACACTAGCTTTCCGTACCCGATATAAGTTTTCCACATGATGGCAGATATAACAATGAAATATTTATTATTTGCCAGATAATTTTTTCTTAAGAATTATTATCAAAACAGTTTCCCATTGCATACGTGCCCTTGATTTTTGCAAATCAACCGGCAAATGTGAACTGATATCGATTTTCTTCAAGTTTTCTTCATAAGGAAGAAATTTCTTACCTAAATCACTGTTTGTTTTAATTAATTTTTTTCTTATAACCTAACAAATATTTTTTATTACTATTTAACAGAATAATTTAAGATTAAATATGCATTTTTATTAACGACAAAGAAATCTTTCTCAGTGTAGGAAAAGTTACACTAAATTAATAATGATACATTAGAAGTGTATAGACTTTACCATCTGTGAAGAGTACTTTTTACACTACTGTTTACACTAGGTTCAGGTACATGTTTTAACACTATTTAGAGTGGACCCAAATGCTAGTGTATTTCTAGTGTTAAATAGTGTAAATAAATTCTTACTGTGTACTTACCAATAGACATTACACAGTACACAGCGATAGCTTGAATTTCCCACATTGTTAATTTTTTATCATCAAATTGGCAGTTTCTCAAAAATTACATAAAATTTGTGTGCCAGAAGAATTTTTGAATTTTGTAGTCAAATTGGTCTTTTTTTTTGCAAAAAGTAGTACTCACATTGAATTCATTAAAAGTGTACTGATCCAGGATAATTGTATCAAAACGACAACACTCAGTAAATGTGGAAACTTGAGGTTATATTCAGGACGGGCTTCATATAGTTGAACCAAGCGGTCGCCTAGGACAGCAATCTTTGAAAAGGCGTCTTTGTTGGAGAAAAAAATAATTTGGTATATTTATTTTGAAAATAATTTATTAAATACAACAATTTCCCTAACTTGCATATTTGCTCCTATTATAATAAAAAAATAGTTTCCAACTTTTCATTGGAACTAAAGTCTAACAGTTAATTCAATGTAGGGTGCTGGCGGAATTTCAAGCGCTCGCCTAGGGCGGCAAAATCTATAGGTACATGTTATATTTATATATTATTGTGATTTCTATAATAGATTGCCCAGCTAATGTTTTTCCTTTTATTTATTAAATAAATAAACTTTATAATTAAATCTGCCGTTTCTTACAGATACCTATTTTTATATGTTTAATGATATACAACAATACAATCCCACTTCGCTAGATGGCTGTGAACTTACGTTATATGCCCAATATATCTAGAGTTCACCACTGTAGATCATGCGCACTAGTAATCTCCCGTCCTACTAACTAATGAATAGTTCATATTTTTTTTATCAATTGTGGGTGCGTGGCCGAGGTGGGTGTACGTCTTGTCTTTCCTAAATCACTAACTTTTATATTTTTAGTCTTTTACTTTGTTAAATATTGAATTTATAGTTTAATTTTAAATCATTCAATGTATTAGATGCGTTTATATTAATAAAACATACACAATTTATTGTTTAACACTATATCAAAACATTTTCAAGAGTATAAGACTCTTACTCAAGGTGAGTATATTTATTTGGAATGTTTAAATCAAATATTAACTACTATCCAGAATATTTTGGATTCTTAAATTCTCGAGTTCGGCACCATTTAGTGAGTCCCCTACATTATAACAAATATTATTAAAATCTTTTTTTGATTTGATGCAGTGTTTTAGGAGATATTCCGTCGTCTCAAGATAAAAAACTCATCCAGTATAATTTCTCTATTACCAAATTCCTCTTCTTTTATTAAAAAAAGACAAGAAAAACGCTGATTACAAAAAAAAGGTATAAAAAACACGTTTCATAAGACTTAAATCACTCATTCATTAAGACATGTTTTATGAATAGAGTTGGGCAAATTTTCCGGCGCGGCAGGTACGTATTCAGAACGTGCGCTCCAACTCATGTACTCCAATAAAGCAGATGAACTGTAGAGTTGCAAGTCAGTAACAACCGTGCCTGTTTTTCTTATAAAATGTAAAATTTTTATTTTATTTAAATATGTAGTGATATAAAATATACGAATGCATCGCAAGGGGCCCGTTTTGTTCGATTTTGTCCCCAAAGGAAATTTGCACAACTCTATTAATATGACTTATGTTTTATAAATCTGTACCTCAAAGGCAAGCTATTATGTTAAGTCCAAATATGGCGAAATCGAGTTAGGTATGTTAAGTTAATATACATGCAATGATCTTTCATTGCTACCTTTTTTGTTTTTTTTTGTCTTGTTTCATTAAAACGTTAGACACGTTTGAACTATGTTAAGTCACACCTTAGCCAACAAAAACTTTAAACGCATCTACCGTAAAATGTCAATTTTGGACTTAACATATTTTGTCTATGAAGTACAGAAACACATACTAAATTACAACAATCGATTGATCTGCTTTATATTTACATTACATTATTTGAAGCCCACGTCGCAATACGTATATGCTCCGCCGGACAATTGCCCAACTCTATTTATGAAACTAGTTTTTTAATATAATACTGTAGTACTATCATATATCATTAGAGGAATGGAGAACTCATTAAGGAGATCCTGGCTATAGCTATATGTAGGTATTTAGGTGTGCTATGTATTAATATAAAATAAATAACATAAAATAAATAGAAAGGACACCAGCTGATTGTTATCTCTAAGACTCGAAATATCATCTATGTAAAGGTTTTTTTTACATAGATGACATTTACAAAATGGTGATTTTATTTAATCTGCGGTATTGAAAAATATCTATGAATGTCATTTACCTTGGTCTTCATTAGTTTATAAAAGATGTTAAACATTACATAATAAGAGGCATAATTAACTTATTATACAACTAAAATTGTATAATGAGTACTCGTAAATAAAAGTTAGCGATTAATCCTGCATTCATATGTATTTTTTAATAATCGATACGACTAATTTACAGTGTTTTAAAATAATCATTGCTAATTTTGATATATTAAACGTTATTACCTTAATTGGAAATGTGGCAAATTTAATAACTTTCACAATATCTTAATCATTGGAACTATCTATTTAATGAACTTTACTTAGCGAAATATAACCTTAAAAAATTGTAGTTTAATTGAGTAAATTAAGATTGGAAACTTGAACTTAAATACCCACCAAAGATATGTCGACAGTATTTTATCTTCCTGAGATTGCACGCAATGTATGCAGTCATCGAGACTGGTCTTGAAGATTGTTGCGGCAACTAAGGGCATCTACATGCCGCATTTTGTGTCCGGGTTTATATTCTAGCTTGAAGTCGTAATCTTGTATGCTAGCCACCACCTCGCAATCCGCGGAAACAGGGCTTTAATCCAAAGGAATGGAGCGGGATCAGCGCGTGTGCAGTTCAGAAACGGTTTTAGTTGAGGAATATTTTTTCGGCTACCGAAATTTAGAGAGCCGACATTAAATTTTGAAACAGAAAGGTTGTAAAATACAAGTATAAAACATTATTTTTTACTTTAATCCACTCACGTCTTCTTTGTTTTTTACTCTCAATTGCTCTTTTTTTTAATATTGTACGAATTATGACAACTGAACTAATTTAAGTCATACAAGCACAGAGCTGTTGTTCATCCATCACGACAGCTGTGATAAAATTTTATGTAGTATAATACTAGTTTTAAAAACTCTATTTAATCAAAAAATCTTTTCTAAAAGATCTTTTAGCAAACCTTTATAATGTAATACCAGCCTTAGCAATAGAATCTTGGGCAATTGGAACTTGATAATAATCTTGCGTTCTATCCAAAGTGCAGAAAATACTTTACCTCAATCGCACAAAATGATCTTCTATATTAGGAAATGGATACCTGTCTTTACTATTATTTTGTCCAGTTTTCTGTGGTCAATAGACACCCGACAATCATCATTGCTTTTTTTTAACTAAAATAGCTGGACTTCTTTGATAATGTTGTTTTGCAGCAACTCTTCTAGTTTTTCGCGCATTATCCCTTTTTCATGCAATGCTATATGACTAAATCGGTTCTGATGATACCAAATTCATCTACACTGAACCAAAAATGGGTTCTAAAACAATGAAATAAATCATTGTTCACATGAAGTAATGCAGTAAAATTGGCCCAAAGAACGCGAGTTTATCAAATCAATGAAAATGATTTTATTTATTATATAACGACGGAGTTTACTGAGTAATAAAACATTCATTGTACCAAAGAAATCAAAATCATTGTCTATGAAATGGTAGCTTGACTGGCTCAATGAAATATGTTATTGTTGTAACGAACACCAGTTTTGTTTTAACAACTTTATTTGATTTACTGAATGACCGTGAGTTATTAATTTTATGTGTAAACTCCAGTAGAAGAATGGAGTAAGGCATCAATACAATGAACAGTATTTGTTGATATGCTAATCGCAAATGGTAGACTTCATGTATGTTATTCATAATCCTAATGAATTTTAGTTATTGTTATAGAGTAAACTTCTAATTAAAATAATGAACTTAATTCATTGACGCAATAAAATACATTGCATTCACTCAATTGACTGATGAGTGAAAATGATAAAAATGCCACCATGGTCCCTTGTGGAGGAGGAGGAATCACCATACATGCAGAAAACGGAATACTATTTTTGTTTTTACATCCGCTGTATATTTATTTTATTATATGTACACCACTGGTCAAATATATAGTAACTACTACTACTAATCGCGCACAGTAGCCAAGAAATAATCTACGTCTAATTGTGTAAGAAGAAAACACATCTGCTCTCATCAAGAACTATATTTCTACTAACTCTTAATCACGATTTCTTTGCAACCCTTACATGCTCATATTGTTTGTTAACAATATGCAGGTAGAATTTCGATCCCGCGTGATAAATAGTTGTGTTGATGATTAACAATAATATAATATAGGGCAAGGTAATATGCAATAAATACGACGACAATAAACCTTTTACCGCCGTTCAACATTTTTTTTTGTGAGAGGGGAAATCTTGAAAATATACTCAGCGGTCCATGGGCACTGAGCAGTGTTGTGTTATAAGAAAAAGAAAAATTATTAAAAAAAAATATGGGCTACTTCCTTCTCCATTATTAACTTCTTGTAAAGACAGGTTACATCACCTTTTGGACAACGTAATCTGCTGTAAATTATGTTAAAAAAGTTTTTTAACATTTGTTATATTTCGAAGATATCCTAAAAATTGAAATTGTGCACTAAATTGGGCGATTGGACAGATATAAAATGCGTTATATGTCTACCATGGTATTCACATCGGAATTTGACAGTTGCCGGTGTTCCTTTGTTAGTATTTTTTCCATCTTATAAGGCATGTACTT
This sequence comes from Protaetia brevitarsis, assembly GCA_004143645.1. Classification (NCBI taxonomy): domain Eukaryota; kingdom Metazoa; phylum Arthropoda; class Insecta; order Coleoptera; family Scarabaeidae; genus Protaetia; species Protaetia brevitarsis. Next base: position 1,745,019 of record RXPK01000143.1, read on the forward strand.
GTTTCAGCAAATTATAGAGCAATGTAAAAGCGGTTGTTGCAATTGAAATCTTCGAACGCAGGGACGAAGAGGAACCAAATGGGGATGGCGATGTGGATGAGCTTATTTATGAGTCTGATGAGTTTTTCACAAAAACTTTCCATGAAGCAAACTCATTCCCCAAGTACACATTTGAAATAAGGAATAATACCTGTGTAAAATCCTTTGTGTCAAAGTTATTATTATTTTTTTTTTTTTATGAACTCAATAACCAGGGAAAGTTTGTTCCCTATTGTTTATTTCTTATGATAATTTCTCTGCTACATTTATTTATTATTGAATTATATTATTAAGAATTATATTCCTGCACATTAGGAAAGCACTATCTATTTTCAAGTAGATGAGGCCTACTAGTTTTTTTGTTATTGAAAATTTAGTGTCGGATGACATATATTTTTTAATTATAAAAATTAAATATTTTGTGTTTCCTACAACGTAATAATTGAATTCACATCAATTTTGAGTATGCAGCCACTTAATCCATCAGTTGTCTTACATGTTTATGTTATTTCTTTCTCGGTTAAATTATGTAAAATTTAATCAATTTTATGCCCTCAACTTTCAAATTGCGATATGTTGCGAATATCGGGTAACAGCGTTCTCCCCTCGCCGCTTACAATTCGGAAGATTAATGGCCATTCCAGGCGTTTATCACTCGGTTAAATTAACGTCAGTTTTAAGTATGCGCTTACCTACGCCATCCGCCATTTTGGGTAAAACGCGACCCATTTATCTTTCGCTTAAATGTGATGCAAAATTTTATCAAATTAAATTCAAAATTTCGACATGAAAGCCTGAGCGCGTAATAACTGACGATCATTTCATAATTCAGCTATGTGCTTTCGATCCAAAGATTGGTATCTTTATACTTCCGATTAAATAAATCTCCACTGCATACTTTGTTTCTATCTACTACCCCAATGAAAAAAAAAAATGAGCAGAATAACTGGCTATTACATAGTTATTGAAACACCTGGTATAATTGCGTCATTCTGTACTTTTATTAGAAAATACAGTTGAAGTCACTTGTTACAGCATTCGTCCCATTATCCGAGTTTGTTTGCACCTCCTATCGAAACAATGTAAAACTTTCCCGGTTACAATGTTATTGTTTAGTACCAAATATCGCTTATACCGTCCCTATTTTATGGTCCTTACAACGAAATATATCGGATATAAAGGCGAGCCGTGCCATTTTTGCGTTCTGGGCGTAGTTCAGAGCGTAGCGGTAATAAATTTGTTAAGCTCGTTTCGCTCTATCTAAGTCTATGTATCTCTGCTATTTTTATGTTCCTACATAGTTATTTTCCCATATATACTATTGTAGTTATTTTCATTTCTTTGTGTTTTCGCGCGTCGTAGACTTTCTGTAGAAGAAAAAGCTCATATTTTATGGCGTTTGGAAGAGGGAGAAACGAATGCAGAAATTGTGAAACACATGGGGGTAAGGCACTCCACAATTACTTCAATAAAAGATGCAATAGTATTGATAATTGCTTTAATGTGGGATGTCCACATAAAAAAGGCTAGGTCTAATAAGCATTGAAATATTAAAGGCACACTTTTAAAGTGGTTTAAACAACAAAGAGCCCACTACACCCCCCTTAACCGCCCGATGTTGTAACACAAAGCGACGGTTTTTGCCCCAATAATGGAAAAACAAGTGGAAATTTCTAGTGCATGGATAAAACGTTTTAGAAAGAGACACAATATCGTTTTTCGAAAAATTTGCGGCCAGTTAGAATCTGTTCCGAAGGAGTTGGCTGATGCCTGGATACAAACTGTATTTCCAGACATTATCAAAAATTACACGACGACGAAATTTTTAACGCCGACGAGACCGACTTGTTTTTTTAAACTGACTTCAGATCACACAATGCGATTTAAAGGGGAAAAGTGCAGTGGCGGAAAATTGTCCAAAGAAAGGATAACAATGATGGTTGCGACTAATATTAGCGGAACGGATAAAAGAAAACTATTAGTAATCGGCAAATTCTCCATGTTTTAAGAATATTAAAAGTAAGTTACGAGTTAACTACAAAGAGAAAGAAAATTTCATTATTTGGTGACAAATGCGCTGCTCATATTAACATCTCTTTAAAAGCCATTAAGTTATTTTTTTTACTTCCTAATACCACAGCTGTTCTCTAGCCCATGATCAAGGAGTAATTAAGCTTCTAAAAACGAATTATAGAGCACAACTTTATTTAAAATTGATCTTGATAACGAAACCAATTCTACAGAAAACAAAATAAATATGTTAGATGCAATTTTAATGTTAGATAAGGCATGAATTGAGGTTACATCAGAAGCTATTGCAAATTGTTTTAAACATGTGGATTGGTGGAGAGATCACTCACAATTAGATGCTATAGAAAGCATAGAATCTCTTGCCGAATGGGCTGGGCAACTATTTCTGCTAATGTATTTGCCGAATTTGAAGACATCGATAATGTTGTTAAAAGTTTACACGACAAGCACTGAAACAGATGAGGAAATTGCAATAAAAGTGATGGCAACTGGAGGTACGACTGATGTCAAAGGCATTTTTTATTTCCATTACTTATTTTTAACGTGCTTTCCTTTAGAGATAATTCCGTCATTGAATCTGATCCAGATGAGACATGAGGTAGAAAAAGTAGTTGTACCTTCCTTGAGTGATGCTTGCGCTGCCTTAAAGATAGTGTCTACATTTATTTCTTTAACTGATGTTATGGACGAAACAATAAAAAAGAACATTTTTATGTTGGAGAAAGCATCTAATGAATCACGCACGCAAAACTCAAAAAGCAATAAAAGATTATTTTGAGAATATAACATATGTCCACAATTATTTGTCGTTATTTAATATACGTTGTTAATTTGGCGCTCGTTGTTTATTTTTATTCCTACACACATATTTGATTTAATTTATTGAAATACATCGAATATAAAATCTATCGGTTACACAGGCGAATAAGTCACGGTCCCTTCAAGGACGTTTTAAGCGATTTTCATTGTATACCACCAAGACCATCGATGTTGTTTGCAGGGCTTTTATATCTAACAATAAGAAAGTGAAAGCACATACAGGTGTTGTTGATACTCCTCCACAAACAAATGTACAACTGACGTCACCTAAATGTACAGAATTTGTTAATTTAATTGCAGATTAACTGAAACTAAATCTCTACCACTGAGTCATGATCATAGTAACCTAGCGTGTCTGAGAAAGATAATCTGTAATTAGACTTCTATACCTGCAAATAACTTAAAGTGTATATTTATGTCAGCTGTCCAATATAATCACAAGAAAGTTGTTTGCCCATTTCTTTATTTAAATTGTATCGGATTGTTACCAGTCTCGCTAAAATGAACACCGTTGGTTTAAATACTGGATGAGTTCTGCAAACGCATCAACATTATTAATTATTACACTTCGTGAGTGATATTTCGAAGGAATTTTCCTTTTGTAAGAAAAGGTTGATTAAGGCTAAATACTTAAATACGTGACCACGTTTACAGAATCACTCACTCAGAAAAATATACGTATTGGCCACCAAAGGAGAGTACGTTCAACAACAATTTACGTTCAAATTCGGCAAGCTTTTTTTTTTGAACGGACATAAAGATTAATGTTGCTATTTTTATTCATTGGTTGAAGTAAACATAGGAATTAAACACCGGTGTTCATACAAATACGATTAACAATATCTACTCAATGCATGAAATATGTTGATGCAAAACACTTCACATCAAGTAAAAATTTGTTTAAAACTAACATTTATTTTATTAATTTTAAATATGATTTTCTTTAAACCGACATTTTTTGGATGCGCTTTTGAATAAATACAATATGAATGAAGTAACCTAAAATGTCATCAAACTGAATACTATTTTTTTGTTGCATTTAACGAAAACTTTAATTACCATAATCCGGACTACTAAATTTAGGCGCCAGAGTTGCCCGTGGAGCTTGCTAAAAACAATAAGAAATACATTGTACATAATTTTAATGTTAGACGAAACAGAGAAATATGTTGTTTTAACGAACATTGTATCCCACGCTATATATTATTTGCTCCAACAGTTTCTCCATTTTATAATTTTTATGTTGCAACAACATTAAAATTTTAGCACAAATCTTATGGGGATTTTACAATCGAATTTTTGTTGAAATTACCGTCTATGATTTTGGTTCAATCATAATCAAATAACAAAAACCGTTTTGTTGAACCAATACATGTACTTTTATAAGTGCATAACTGAGTTATATTATTTGGAAAATTTTACAATGTATAATTTATATGTAATTTTGTACAAAAAATAAACTCAACTTAATGTTTCTTCATTACGATTTCATATAAATGCTAAATAGTTTCGTAATATGTTAAACAAATTTGTGTACATTTATTGCAATACACCTCTGAGACAATTTGAAAGTGTAATCGTTTAATAGCGTATTTCACTCATTGCACCGAGGGATGTATGACAAAAGGACACGGCCAACAAAGGACGCATGACAGAGAGGCAAATGTTACCTTCAAACTTATCAGGCTTAGAACTGGTAGTTTATATTGCTGGCGTATTAAGGTTTTTATTGAGTGAGTGTAGTAGTCCAATGTATTTTTTTTATTTTTTCTTATGAGTTATTTGTTTTTCGGATATTTTTTTTTGCTTTTTTTACTAGTATTTTAATTATTGAAACATACAGACAATATTACATATATTATATTTTAAATGAATTCGGTCTCCTACATTAAAATTATGCAAATATAATAGGCTATCACATTTAATTGGAAATTATGCGCTATTTCGCGTAAGAATATTAAATTATAATTTATTATGTCTATAAATATATTGATTTCGTCTTCATTGATAATGATGAAATTTCATTTCGTTGAATAGCAAGAATAGAGAACATAATAGATATATTAGGTCGCATACATTAGGGGTTTATTAATGAATACGCCACCAATAATGTATGCATGTAGGGAGGGTGAAGTTACACTGCGACCTAGAATTATTGTGTTCCTATTCTTGCTGTTTTACAGCTGACCTTCCAGTCCTATTTCTTTCAGAAAGTTAAGATATGAGACGCCCTAGATAGTAATCTTCCTCATCGATTTCACACTGAAGATTTTCCCAATAATTAGATTTTCTCTGCTCCATTTCTCTTTTCAATTTCTTCAGTATTGTACCGCTACTTATTCCGCGAAAGGGTTCAGGCTCCATTTTTTACAATATTATCCGTTATCTCGTTTCCTTCAACTTTTGTGTAACCCGGAATCTAGGAGGAGTTACTTTATTCCTTCGCCTAGCTCGTTTAAGTTCCCTAAGCATTCCTCGATCGTCTTGGATCTGATTTCATGTGAGCTAAGCGCCTTGATGGCTGCTTGACTATCAGACATAATGACAATTCCCTGCTTTCGGTAATTCCTGTCAATATTGAATTGGATGCATCTTTCAATAGCGTGTATTTCCGCCTGGAAGATACTTGGCTATTTCTCAAAACTACTTCCAAAACTAAAGTACTTGTTCTAGGTCCATAAATTCTTACACCACTTCCTTTGCCCGTTTTGGAGCCATCAGTGCACTATTTGATGGCATTTCTATGTTGTATTCTAGATAGTGTTATGATCATACTCACTCTTGTTACTAAGCTTTGTGGTGAATTCTTTCACAAAACTGAATTTTTTTGATATGTCATCCTGGGGCATGTCCCAGGTTTGATCACCGACAGGAGATGGAAGGCCTATGCCTAATCGTTCCTTCCTTGCTCAATCTGAGTGTGGTTCTTTTTGCCATGCCCTCTACCACAATGTGGAGATGGATAAGGTCCAATACTACCTCGATAACTGTTGTCGGGCAGGTTCTCATAGCCCCAGTTCTTCATACGCATGCTATCTTTATACTTCGAGAGATTAATTCTCGTGTTGGTCAGATTAGTTCTTTTGCTCCAAGCTATTGATGCATAAGTGATGATCGATCTCACTATCGTTGTATACATCCAAAGCGGGATTTTTGGGTTGCATCCCGAACCATCCCTTCAAAGCCCCAAATAATATAAATATCTGAAAGTTGTCTGGCATTTCTCTGCAGTGAACTGGCCCCGTGATCCGTAGCGAGTGCTAGTTTTTTTTCCACTCAGTGCAGCTTTTTTAGGTGCCAGCATGCCAGTGGACTACAAAACGCTGTGCCAGTGCGTACTGACCCTAACTCAGTGCGCCCCAGTGCAACCAATGGAATACGCTACAAAACAAAATCTAACTTTCAGTTTTAAGAACAAATTTTGACATATGCCTTCTTTATTATTTCCGTTTCTTTAGGTAGAAATTACATTTCTTTTAGCAAGAAATTATTCCCAAGTTTTTTAACATTTAACATTTCATGAATTAATTGTCACGCACTTCAATTTAAACTGACACGTAGACACTTTCGCGGGCGTTTGTCCATACTATACTTGCTGGGTTTCCGGGTGATACCGCGTTCTGGATCTCTTTGGCGACGCTTCGTCCCCCTCGTAAGGGACATCTTCAGGCTGCTGCTACTGCTGTTGACCTAAAACTGTTTCAAGTCCATAGCAGCCAGCACGTTTTTATGTGTTGTATTTAAAATACGTAATTTCAATTGTTGTGCGCTTATCAACGCTTATCTGCCACAGGTGTCTACTGTGCCCTAAGCCACCTATCAAATACCCAGCGACCAGGAAACAATTTTCTATTGTAAGCGTATTATATTGGTATACTAAATAAGTGTAGTAAGTTTTTTCAACAAGCGCTTTATTATTTGTCTTATTTAAACTTACTTTAATGGAAATGGTGAACAAGCATTTACGGTATCCCAGCAATTTCAGAGAAATGGTTGTTAACAAACGCAATTAAAATTATAGTAATGGTATAAACGTTAGTCCTAAATTCATGAACCAGAGTCAGGCGCGTTTTCTGGTAACACTTGTAAAACAAATGTAAATACTGAAGATAGTAACATCCTAATATTTTGCACGATTACGTACGCTTTTAACCTTGTAAAATATTTCTAGTTGCTCAATCACAACATACCTACACGGAATAATATATATAGAACTTTCACACCTAAATACCTTTCTTCGCTTTAATATCTAAATAAAATATTTTTATTGATTGTATTTATAAAATGATAATGGTGAGTAGAGGAGTATTTATGCATCATTTTAAATCGTAAATGTAGATGGTACATTATGTATATATCTATCACAAATAGAAATCTTAAATATTTTTTAATAATTTTCTGAAGTAGAGTAGTTCTTTACAATTACAGAGAAACATATTAAAAATCTATATAACATAGTGAAGTGTCCAACTGATGTAGTAAAAGATGTCAAAGTCAGGGTCACTAACGATTAAGTAACTTTCAATAACGGTTTTCACTTTGTTTTTATCAAAAGTGATGTAATGTAGGAAAGCAATTTAAGATAACAAAACTGAAGATTCTTTTTTAATTTTTGCGAATATAATTCTAATTTCCTTTGGTTGATCATCCTGCAAATAACATTAAATTTTTTTGTTATTACCTCTGCACGCAAGTAATGATAAGCTTTAGGAAGTAGTTACTTTTGTTATTTTATACAATACTTATTCTTTTAAATAATCGAGAAAAGCTATTTTTCTAACATTCATTCATTTTCATTTATAGTGGATAACCTCTAGAAAATTACTAAAATCTCAGGCAAGTGTAGGTAAGTATGAAATTATTGTGAATAAGTAATTCACAATAATCAGAAGAACGTATATGAAATCGTATTATCAGTGGATGTAGTGCATCATACTCTATAATAAAAATAAGGATAATTGCACATTTATGAGACCTAAGACCTCATGAAACATTTAATTTTATTGGAATGAGTGCAAACGTTAATAGTTTAATAAAATTATTAACAAGTATTAAAAAAAATGATGAATTTTAGGATAAGCAACCCCAAAGCAAACTGTTGATGAACGATGGAAAGAATTAGCTATCCATTCCGCTTAAAATAAGAAATTGATATTAACATTGTATATGTCCAAAGTAATATAAAGCCGAAAATATTTTCTATAAGTAAATATTAGTTGAGTACCCCCACATTTCAAAATCAAGTTCTTATTAGAAGAGATGATGTCAGTTTAGTCGAGACACGGGAACTCTGTTTAACAATAAACCGTAGGCGAATATTTGAACTCTACGTAGGAGATTGACTCCTGAAATAAATTTATCTACCTATATAAAACTTATTTGTGATGTACCTGTAGAAATAGAAAATCTATGGCAGTAGATTTACATTTTTTCAGATTCTTGTTTGTTCTTATCTATTTCACGTACTTATCGTGTAAATTTCAATGTATTGAACATATACCGTTCCACAGTCACGTAACTGAACACTACAACGTATTTAAAAAAAAGTTCGTACATTTTACCCACAAATGAAACTCATTTAAACAAACTAAAAAGTACAAATATAGGTTCGCAATTGAGGTGTAATTATTTAGCTTTTCATAAATAAAGTGTATAATTATATATTAGTTGACATATATATTTTTGAATATGTGTCTTCGCCCATCTTGTGGATACCTAAATACATGATGGAATTTATTTTGCTTCTTTTTGGGTTATACACCATAGCAGAATACATCATTGACACACAAAACAACTTTCAAGCATAAAATGAATATTATATAATTTTAGGACAACCTAAGAAGCTATGTAATAAATTTTGTTAAAATTCCAATCTCGTTAGTTTAAGTATCGAGCTTACTTAAAAGCAAACAATTGAGGTGCGTTTTACAAAAACAGTGTAAGTCCAAAAACTAAAAAATCGAGTTTACTATATTATCTTCTTCTATACTTTTTTAGCTACGTATAATACATGCACATAATAAGAGTTTACATGTTTCTGTCAATTAATGTTCATGATTTCTGAAAAATTATGTATGTAGACGTATATGTTATAAAACACGCCTCAATTGCTTATTTCAAGAAGGGGTGTTGCTTTAGTATGAACATTTAATGGTTTATATCAACGCACAAATATTTGCAACCTCGAGAATTGTTGAAATAGCATTTCCATTTCTTTGAGTGTACTATCTTCAAACAACAGTCACAATATATTTGTTGTTTATCTAATTAATGTTTGTAATTAAAATAACATTTCATTTTAAAAAACTGAGAGTAAATATTTTTTTACGTTAACTTTTCTCACTTTTTAATTTTCGGACAATTATACTGCTATTGTGATGTGATTAAAATATAAATGTATCTTTTCACAAAGCTTATCTACTTAAATAGAAATTCTGTTTGTGATGTTAGAGTAAACTATCCTCAACATCTTTTCCGACACATATTGTAATAATAAGAATATTAATTACAACAATTAATTGGAATATGTAATAAGCAATTGATTTACAAATAATTAACACGTGGCTACTATGTGAATCATAAGTTAATCATATATGAAATTACAGTGAATGGTATATCGTATTTGACGTAATAAAGCTTCAAATAGCCACATCCTTGAATTTTTTTCAGCAGTGACAATTAATAATTATTTACTATTGTGTGAAACAAAATTATGGTGCAAGTGTCGTCCTCTAAGACGAAACAAAGGCTAATTGAATAATATATTTACGTAATGTAATTATTAAAAATAGAGTCTAATTGCAATTTGGTGCCAAATTGGAACGTTGGAGGTCAAGCCACCTTCTTCTACTACATTTATCTGATTTTATTGCCTCTGATTTAGTTTTAATTCAACATCACATCAGCTAGGCATGTAAACATGTTTAAAATTTGATTAGAGTTAATGATATAATGGCATTATACAGACATTATGTCTTATGTAATTTTTACATGTGACCGTACCAAACAGCTGTTCGCTTCTTGAATTAAATGTTGTAGACACAGTGTACGCATATGTTTTGATATATCCGACATAAAATAGCTAAGTATAGAATATTCACGTTTATTCAAAAATTAAACAAACTCTACAATATCAAATTACATCCTTAACTTAGGTTACAATCATTTAAGTCCACTACTACGCGTAAGATACAGGCTTTCATACATCCGGATATAGTACAATACATTTAATTAGACGTGTTAGTTCGGGATTTCCAAAGTAGCTATCTTTTATATATGTTACTAATTTTATAGTGTGTGATATGATCCAATAGTGTAAATTTTGAATAGAGTACATGTATACCTTTACTGGGAAAGTGTTTCATTGCATCATATCAATTATAAATTTTAAATTAAATGTCACTATGTCGTATCAAATAGATGCCTTTGATGCTTGTGGCATGTAGTATTACTATTAGTTAAGAAAATAGAGCATGATTCGATTAATCGTTCCATCCACTGCGTTCATTAGAGCCTATTATAAAGTGAATGTTGATCTTAAAGTTTATACAACTCCTTTAAAACCAGGAACAATTACTTTGACACTTTTGTGGTAAAATTCAAAGTTTTCTGGTTTTGCCATGACTGGGCGCTGGATGAAATTGACACTTTGACATGTACCAAACTAGGAAATAGGTTCCGTTATTGGAGCACTTTTGATTTATTTCCAGAAATTGATTTGCTATTTAGATACCATGGTACGATGCTGGGGGCAGATTCTGGTTCTTGAATTTATTCCGCAGCGCCTTTTCTTCCTACAGTGTCTGCTTTCTCATTTCCCTGAATGAGTGAGTACCCAGATTAGAGAGAGATTGCTAGCCGTCTCTAACGTATTTAGAGTATTTTTACGTTTTAATACTTATATTTTTATATTTCAATACAAGAAAAGCCGCTATCTCAAGAAAGAAAAAACATAATACTCATAATATACCTAGATATTTTCTTTCAATAATATCGCGAAGATGTATGAAATGCTTTCGATATTAATTCGAAACCAAAAATCTGAAGGAGTATCGGAATGTTTTTATATTTAGGTAATACAGGTGTAATGTTTGATACGGCTTCAAACAATGTTTATATTAAAATACTATTCACCAAAATAAATTAGGTAAAATGTTTTTTAGCCAAAAAAATATTATACAGTTTTTATGCCAAATTTCAAAACAATTGATAAGTAGAAAAGTTTATATGGATCATTCTTCAAAAATAATAATTTTTTAAACATCAAAATAGATAATTTTGTTTAATGTTCAATTTTAATGCAAATGAATTTGCTGACACCAGTTAAGGCATGTAATACCAAAAAAGCAGAAAAACAAACTGTGTTATTAAAGTAATACAAAAACTTGTAGGTACCATCAGAGAGAATAACGCAAAAGTTTTTTTGCTAAACATTTATTAAATTTCTTTATAAATTTTAGTTTATTATTAAAAAAGAAAAAACAAAGTTAATCAAAACACATACAGATATTGTTCAAAAACTGGAATATTTTTTATGAAGAGAGAGGGTCGGCATTAAAAGTCTGTTTACTATCCAACTTGAAAACCCGGGGAAACATCACTTTAACTTTACCATTTTCTTGTAGGTCTGCTTGAGCAGTAGCAGCATACATGTATCTGTGTATCATTCCTCTGGAATGTAAGTCATTCCTCTGAGTCATCTCTATTCCAGAGGAAATGACGATTTTTAATAAATTTTAATATAGCTGACCATATATTGATATTACCTAGCTTTTCTCTATTTGGGTAACTAGTATTTCTTAGATTTATGTTTCTAATAACAATTACAAAGATATCCTAGAAAATAAAGCACTTTGTGCTTACAGAGAAATGATCTTACTGCTTGTGACTACAATAAACGTGAATTCTTCTTAAGAAAACCGGGCGTACGACACAAACTCTTAACTTTTACACACTTATTTCACTATTTGGTTGAAAAAGGATATTTTGTGCACTGACACAGTGTTTTTGGCATCATCTCCGTTCGGTTTCGTAAGCTAAACTTAACACTTTCTTCCGCTTACCATCGAACAGCTACTTCATTCACCTTCTTTTCCTACATAAACTATAAAAACTCTTCTGTTTTTTAAATTGCCAAAACCAACAATATAAAATTTTAATTTAATGCATTTCACGCATGCCTATTTTCTATCACCCAGCTTTTGTAGACTTTACTTTTATTTGTGCCTCTCCTACAATTTTCATGCATGCTTCACGTAATTTATGTTTTGTTTATTTGCGATAATGCCATTAAATCTTCTTTAAATAACGCTTGAAAGTTTTTGAATTGGCTTAGCAGCACACCGCCTCCCCTCTGAATTTAGTTTGACTTCATACACCTACAATCTGTTGATGGTTTCAGAGAAGTTCCGAAGCTCCCAGCGTGAAACAAGAACCAACTACTCCCCTTTCAGAAGAAGAATTAAAATTGTGTAGTATGCAATTTCATCTCTATTTTTTATAGAATAAGTAAATTGGTTCTTAATTCTTTAACAATTCAAGGACAAGAATAAAAATTAACGCTTGAAAAGGAGTTTGGATTGAGTTTTTTTTTGCTCGTGCCCAACTGTGCGCTGCCGGCTGCTTAAGCATTGGGGGAGATTGCTGAGGGTTATTTTGACGTCTTTGAATTATTTTAACCGCTCTTCGTTTATCATTAACAAAAGAAAATCTCTTATTAATCATAAATAACACTTACAATTGATTGAATGAATTCGTGGCTTTGTTTTAGTATTCTTATATGCGATAATTTCACAGCACCTTTTGTTCTAGGGTTGCTACATACCTCTTAGCTTATTCGTGTACTGCGCAGAATATTAAAATGTTTCTTATATAAAATTGAAATAGTAAGTGAACAAAGGCAAATTATAATTCTAGCGATGTTTAACATAAGAGCACGTCAACCGTTTTTTCCCAGTCAAGTAACATAATTTCTGATATGTACTGTGCATATTTATTAGATCCAGCGATTGTGTGGATGCATACAAATGATGTAAATGTATTATAACAACTTACCTTCTTTGACGCATTTTTCGAAGTTCTTCAAACAGTGTTTCCCTTTCATAAAACCGCTATTGAAACCTTCACTTTCAACCAGACTGCTGGGGCGATTTGTGTCAACGTATTTAAAAGTCACATTACTCTTAAGTATACTATTTAGTATAACTTCTTGTTTGTTAGAGTTATTAAGCACTAATGTTTTGCGAGTGTCTATTTTACAATCACCATTTACAAATATATATAGGGTCACTAAGTACACACACCACTTCATTTTTATTTATGTCATTAAAGATTAGATGAATGCTTCTCACAAAACTACAGAAATGTTGTATTAGTAATATTAAACCCCCAGGTACATAATTTATTTCATCTAAAGATTGCTGTTTGTAACATTACTTTCTTCTTCTAAATAAATTGATTGCTTCTTGCTGACCATAAAATTTGATGTAGGTACTAGATCAATTTCACCACAAATGCTTTCGTAACTACATATGTTGTAGATTTTTGAATTCAAAATATAAATTATTTACCACGCAAACTTACGTTGTTGGTTCATAAATGTGGAATGATGTATTTAAATCAATACAACTAGTAGATGAATTAAACTCGTGACTGTTGATAATTTGGAAACACGGGACCTTATACAAATACAAAATTCCGATATGATGTCTATTGACTATTATAAAAAATACTAGTAAGTATCCATGAGTTATTTGGGTCCATATTTAATATGACAAAACTAAGAAGGATGTAAGGTTACTTTTGCAATATGAATTGCATGTATTACACAAGCGTGACAGGTATAAAATAAGGCAAACCTTGAGAGTGAACGGAATTGTCGACTTTTCATTTAACTCTTTATATGTAGGTATTAAAACGTGCGCTATAAATTCCAAATGCCATTAACATTTTATTAGGTTAATGCTACGAAATGAATTCTTATGTGAATATGGCTTTTACTCAATTAACCAATTTTAAAATTAATTGAAACGGATAATTAACCATAAAAACGAAACCAGTTGCAAATGTAAGCATTAAAAATATCTCACTTGATAGAAAACGATTGCAAATTTCAAACAAATTCCTATCTTTCTATAAAAAAATAATTATATATAAATATCGTTTTTTGTTATAGATAATATTTCACAGGTGTATTAACCGTAAAAAACTATTCTAAAGTTCGGAAACTTTATGCTTGCATGTTGTGGCCTTAAATATATATATATACACATTTCTTGTGAAAGATGATATTTTAACCTTTCATCACGCATAATTTAAGAATGGAATGCCTACATTATTTTTTTCCGTAATTCCTCAATATTATTAAATTCTGTAAGTTTAAGCATTGTTAATGCAGACGATGAAAATATCTTTGATTGATTATTAGAGTTGGGCAACTGTCCGGCGGAGCAGATACGTATTGCAACACGGGCCTCAAATAATGTAATATAAATAAGGCAGATCAATCGTATTATTGTAATTTAGTACTATTTATAAAACCTAAGTCATATAATAGCGTTGTGCAAATTTTCCTTGGGGACAAAAATGGAGAAAGCGGGCTAACAAACGGGCCACCTTGGACGTATTCGCATTTATATGCACTAACATATTGTAGATAAGAAAAAAATTACATTTTATAAGAAAAAACAGGCAACTGTTGTTTACTGAGTTGCAATCTTGCGGTTCATCGCTTTGTTTGGCAGTAACATAAGTTGAGGCACGTTTCGAATACCATACCGCCGCGCCGGAAAATTTGCCCAACTCTATTGATTATCGTTTTATACTCATCTAAATTATTTTTTATATGCACAATAGCTGCAAGTTTATAGCACCTAAAAAGTGTGGCGTTTAATTTTGTGTTATGTTAAAAAAATTTTCTTCTCGCACACCTCATCTTATCTTCCCAATAATATTTAAGATCAAGCAATATTTACATAATGCAATTCATACAAAAAAAAAGAAAGTTAAATACAATTTAGAACAATGTCGATTCTTCTAAAATAGAATATTAACTCGTGTCATAAATTTGCAATGAACCTACAAAAGTTGCATGTTGTACATAGGTATGTATCTTATTAAAATCGCAATGCAATTCTGTATAATTGTGTATAGTTTGCGTTTGTCGACTCAGATTGATAAAAATGAAAAAAGATAGGTATGTTAAAATATCTAATATATTTTACCTATTAATTTAGGTAAAATTAAACTACATTAAGGTTGACTACTATTTCTGGTTGATTAGAACAATTCATTCAAATTTAATTAGCATGTTTGCTATAAAACTAAAGCATCTGCGATTATTCTTTTAAATTGTCTAAATGTAACAAAGGTGCACGTTTCTACTTCATAAAACGTATACCTCCGCATTTTAAGAAAGAAAGTAAAAATTAGTATGGGTTATTTTGAATTTTCTAAAAATAATCCATTTTTTTCAAACTTTATATACTGTTATTTTGTAGTTTGTACCGGAGTTTATTTAAATGTCATCTTGCGTTCAATGGAAACAATAAATCGCCAAGGTTATAGAATATTCCTTCCGGATGTTTTATCATCCAAATTACAGTTTTAATGCTTTATTTACTAAAAATGGCAATTAGATACAGAATCCATGGAAACCATTATTTATATTTACGTCGAGAAGGAATAGACCTTAAACAGCCCAAAATAGCAGAATAAATGTTTTTGATTTATACCACTGTATATCAGAAGCAGACGCGTATACAGAGGGAAAGGGGAGGGGAGAGGGCGTAATGGGGGTTGTTGCCTCCCTCCCTCCTTCATGAGCCATCTGAACATAGCTGTATATTAAATCTTATATTTAAAAAAAAAATTGTCATCTTTCCTTTTTTGTGTAATTATCCTACCATGATGAGAATATAATTTTAATTTGAATTTATATCTAAAAAGAACAGCCAACCTTTTTTTTAACCGCCGTCCCCCTATCCAGTAAAGTTGTATACGCGCCGGATTACAGGGAATTATACAAACAAAATAAATTTTTAGTAATTGATATTCGATACAAAAATCTTTAGTTGAACTACACACTACGATTTGTAAAGATAATTTTATATTATTATTACGTTTTGTTTGTAATAATTGCTATATTTCTTTTATGGATAAATATGATCTACAAATTTTTTTAAAACAGAATTACACAGATTAGCGACATAAGATTTCTTAACGATAATTTAAAAAAGTTATTTAAAAATATTCTTTCCAAATTAATATTTTCTCAAAATTCCTTGCATGCACATATAGATACTGATATAACTACCACTTTCAACTATTACAAACTACCTTTCATAGAAGGTTTAATTAATAATAACATTAAACATTTTAAAGATTTTAAAAATATCAAAATTGCAAAATACAGTGTAACAACCATAAAAACAATCTTTACGAAAATTATAGACAAGATACCAATTTTGGACCAAAGTGATGTGGTATATAATATTCCTTGTCGTGTTTGTCAAGGTTGTTACATTGGTCAAACTTCACAAATGTTAAAAAAAAAGAATAACTCAATATAAAAGTGATAGTCGTATAGGCAAACGTTCATGTGCTTTGTCACAATTTTAATTATGATAACATTAAAATTCTTAACTTTGAAAATATGTAATTATAAAAAGGGGTTATTTCTAGAAATGGTGCATATTAACAACAATCAAAATTGATTTAATTTTAAAACAGACACAAATTAACTTAACCATATTTCTTCTCACATTTTACATAATATCTAGTAACATTACTTTATTGGCAGAAATGTTTTTCTGACTTTTTAGCAATTCTAAATTCCAAAAACTATTAATCATATTATTATATTCAAATTGTAAGTATTATTTTATATTTTCATTACTATTGCTTTATATCCTTTTATAATATTGTAGAATTCCTCCTGAACAAGTCATTAAATAAATGACGAAATATTGAGGTGATATAAAGTAGTTTTTATTAAATAAACCGCATTACCCATATATCTAATTTTATTCCTTAAGGAAGTCCGGTCCTAATAACAATGAAAATATCCCATTGAAATATAGTTTATCATATACCATTGAGTATTGATATATGACAAACTGTATTTACAAGATATTTTTACGTTTTATTTCACGAATGCTCTAGTCTTTATTACCCTAATAATAAGCATAAATTATTATTAAAAATTATTATTATTACACTTAATGTACAGCGATGTGGCGTACTTGTTCACGTCTGTCAATGGTTTTGCCAGGAAATCAAAATAAATTAAAACCTAAGCGGTTAATTGTTTATTCAATTGTTTTGTATATTAATAAACGGTATATTTTGAAGTTCATAGTATGTTACAGCACCGTTTATTATAGTACAACAAATAATGTTCCTTGCGATAGTAGTTGCTGTTGCATGTATTTAAGTGGAATTTGCATTTTGTTGTATTAGACTTGTCTTAATCAATACCGTTTTAATACTTGTGATATCTTCGAAATTCATGCAACCTTCTTTCTGAATAAATAAAGTACACCAAACTAAATTTAAACTATTAAATTGCTTAAACTAAATCTTTTGAGTGGAGTGCAAAGTGGTATAAATGACATAATTTTCTATGTAAAAATAAAATAAATGTAATAGTAAAACCGCACAAAACTTTAAGTGCGTAATCAGATTTTACTATTCAAAATTGATTTTTACAATTACAGAATTTACTGTCACTAATAATTAACGAACATTACACAACATCTATTTTAAAAAAGAACAATTACAAATAATATAAACGAATAATGTACCTTGGGGTTTGTATTACGCGTGCTATAAGCAGATTTACACTGAGCAAACACTACAACTATACGGCAATAGTCATTTAACTATATCTCGTACAATTAAGTAGATATGCACTGAAGTTAACTTTTGTTACTGTTAAATACAGGTAAACTACAGGCATACTACCTACTAAATGTTGCTTACTTCGGGTATCCCCACTTGGCATCCACAGCGAGCAAAGCTTTGATGGTAGGAGTTAGAACTCAAGAAGTAGATCTACACTACGGGCCGCGCTCATGCCGTTACCTTCGAAAAAGATGCGTTCTTCTTCAAATGTGCTTTTAAATAGATGTATTTCATTTTATATTATTGACAAAAACAAACATCTGAAACAAATCTTCAGCATAAGATGTAAATCATTACAGCGGCGATATGTTCATACAGATACAATTATACAGGGTGTTTCTAAACTCTCTGACAGAATAAACGAGGATACTTTTCACCAAATTTTATGACGAAAATGTGCTATAAAATCTTTTCGAATGTCGCTTCGTTTCCGAAATACAGGGGTTTTTAATTTTGTTTTTTTTATTAATTAATGCCAAACGATATTCTAATGATATTTGTTAAACATATTAAGGGGTTAGAGCACTTTACTTTTGTTCAATCTTAAACTTTACTAATCACTAATTAGTTCATTGGCGGGGATCTGGGTAAAGAGTACTTTAATTTTAAAAAAAAATTTAAAAATTAATTTTAAGGAAATTACGTCTCCTGCATTTTTCTCGTAGCTGTGACGGTTTTAGAATAAAAAATAATTTTAATTGCTCAGGTCGCCCTAATTATTATGTAACAGGTAGGTATAATATTATTATTTTGATAAATTATTGAAAAACTAAGCCAACGGAAAACAATTACAAGTAAGTAACGTGCGTTACCTGTCAATATTGTTTTATTCAATTTATTATTTATTAGAGTCTAAGATTGGAATAAAGAGTTATTTTCCGTATTTTTATCTTTTTGTTGCTTCAAATGATATGAGTAGGCTTTGGGACGTTCCATGGCAACTACATTTATTTTCTTCGTAACATTTCTCTCTTGCTTAACATTTGTCAAATACATATTAAAGTTATTTGTACTAATTTTCATAATGCCCGATTTTACCAATCAAGAAATGGCTCAAATTCATTTCATGTACGGTTTAGCAAATGGAAATGTGCGTCAGGCGAGACATTTGTATGCAAAACGTTTTTCTAATAGACGAGTACTATGTTCGGCAATATTTGCAAGATTTCATCTCAGGTTAGAGAAAACAGGTACCTTTGCAAAAGAAAAATAGGCGCCAACCACTTTCAATTAGAACCATAATTTGAGGAAGAGATTTTACACATGATGAAGAATCTCCAGGCACGAGTATGAGGAAAATCGGGAACTAGTTGACTGTGAGTCATAAAAAGTATGGAGTATCTTAAAGGATTATTTACTTTACACACAAAAAAATCTATTATCAATCTGAATATTTTTATTTATTCAGAAATCGAAACTTAATATATATTTAAATGAACTAAATCTTGCTGGTTAGAACATAAGAGTAAATTCTCTGAAAACATAGCAAAGTGATGAATAACATTCTCTCTAAAATACTCTTAGAACAAATAGTATAAATATTTGCATTGAAGTATACTTCCTCCAAATGAACATTGTTATTGTTGTAAGGAATAAATCTATGCAATCATAGTAAGAAAGTCTGTAGATTCAAAATAAAATCCCTTATACGTTTGGTATAATGAATTACTATATAAAATTATTAAATGTTTTGTATTGAAAACATGAAAGATCAAATTGAAATTACCATTATATTGAAACATTTGAAACGAATTTTACCCCACCATTTATTGCACTAAAACTTATCTGTCATTGGTTCCCTCTTGTTTAGAGGGGTTTAGGGGGTTTTGCATATACATACGCCCATGATACAAGAAAATAAGGTATGCTCATCTGAAAACCAAAATTCGTCTTTTTCGCGCATTGGCCCTCAGATACGTCATCACTCGGCTGTCGCCATTGTTGTTGATGTATTTACCAAATTACTATATTTATTTTAACAAGTTTCAGTTTATTTTTACATCGATTAGAACACTTTATTTAGTTTTTATTTAATGTTTTGTGTCCTCTTATGCTTGTAGTAGTTTCGATTTACGTGTATAGTGATTTTAGTTACGTGTTATAAAATTCGTTTTAGGTTTTGTGTGGATAAACTGTGTATAAACGTTGTAGTGGAAATTCTTGAGTGACTTTCATTCGTTTGAGGGAGTAGAATAAGAGAATTTTGTAAAAAAGAAAAATAAAAACACTGCACTTACAATCATTTCTTTTTTTATCTGCATTTTTTTTATTCCAAACACTGTCTGCATTAATGTTTGTACCAGACTAATAGATATTTCATTTGCCATTAAAAAAAAATATGAACACTTACAATTTGTGAAATGTTAGTACGTGTAAGTACAAAGTAATGAAGGTAAGAGCTGAAGAAGTGTATGTCCAATTAAAGTAAAGCTTGTAACTATTAATGCTTTATTTGCTTCATTGCACAAAATAAGCAAACATAAATGTTATACAAAAGGCAAAAAATACTTTACATCAACAGAATCGCTCATCACAAAGCAATAACGATTTTACATTCAATTGAAAATTACATTTAAAAATGTGAATTATCTAAAATTTTCTTCCAATGCAAATTTGATTGATGCAAAAAAACAGTTTTATTGATTTTAAGAGGATAGATTTAAAAAAATGGGAGTTAATTTTCTTTACGTTGGTAATATCTATTAAATTCTTGATTGGTAGGACCGTATGGCCTCAAATACGTCACATTCTAGATGCGCAGACGCATAAGCCTTATATTCCTTGTATATGCATACGGCCTTACTGGGGTACTTTTTAATTGACTAGCGTTCAGTTGTTTGTTGGATTGTTTGAGTGTAAGTAAATCTAAATGGATACCCCAGCCGTTCACAGCTACTTAGAAAATTGGGGTGGAATGGGGCAGATTGCACAGGTGCTACCATTAAAATATTCGAAGGTAAATACGTACGTGTTATCTAATATTAAGAGATTACTGTTTAAAAAACTTTGAAATAATACTTAACGTCAGTGCTATTGTGTCGATAATATATAAACATGGTAGGTGTTTACATTAACAAACATATGTAGGTATTTACTAGTGATGAGCGAAACGGTGATTTTTAAATCACGTCGTGAGTCGTGAATGTGATTTACAAATATCGGTGATTATAAACGGTGATTGCGATCAAGTGTATGTATGACGTATCCGAGAACACCGGTCGCAACGACGGATACCCATAACATCTATACCTCTACGCATCAATAACCCGTGCGCACTCCTAGAGTACCCGATACGCGACCTTCTCCAAAACATTGTAAAACTGTAAAGTATGACAGTAAATTTATTTAATTACATCATATTTTTTTTTATTTATTAATTTTTCCCTACTGAGGTTTTTTGGTGTGACCGACTGAAAATTAGTAGGTAATTATTACCCTTGAATTTGTAGAAATGCTTACATTAAGTAGGTAAGTATTATTAGTTCGACATACTTATATTTTGGAAGCAAATAATGCCAATACTTTTATATACTTCTATCAAATGTACATAAATTATTAAGGCATGTGTAAATATGATAGCTTCCAGTTGAAAAATCTATTTACTCAAACCTAAAATAATTATTTTTGTGGTGAAAATATTATATGTTCCTAATGATTTTAGTATATTGATTACATTTGAACTAAAAAATTGTTTCGCCTAACAAATTCATGGGTTTGGAAAACTGAACAAATTTTATTCTCAATATAAATACATCATCTTCTTGCTTATATAGGAAGTTATGTTATATTCAATGTGATGCATTTATATTCAAATTGAGTGATTATTTTTTGTGTGTATCCGTATCACGTACAGAGAGTTCAAGCTTTGTAGTCTAGAGACTTTTCAGCTCAAGTTAATTTTTGTAACTGGTTTCAAGAAAAATCTTTAAGGATTCCACATTTTTCGACACAAATACTATTTATAAATCAAGCGAATTTTTCTATTTTCATCATATTTTTGGGCGGATGAGAATCCTAATCGAAAGACATCACCAAGCATACATTTTCGCTTAATATTTGGGCAGGGATTATTGGAGATAGCTTAGTTGGTGACCGCATTTGCTTCCAAATCGACTTACTGATGATTTGATGGATGAAGTGCCATTATAAACGAGAGATTTAATGTAGTACATCCGTGTCGGTGCTCTGCAAATATTTTAAATACCCATTTCAAATACAAAATACTATTTGTATTTTGTATCTGAAATCATTTTTCTTATGTACTTTGTATCATATATTTGAAATATATTTTTGTGTATTTTGAAATACATAATTACTTTATTTACTTTACTTATGAGCGTCATGACATCATCATAGTACATAGTTAATATAACTTGAAAAAAAAAGGCATGCTAAAATTGGGGTACTGTATTTATATGAACAGTGCTCCTCATTTTGAGACTGTGTCCTTTTGTCCTCCTTTGCAAAGAGAAATCTTCACAAAGGCTCATTTATGTAAAACTAAAAATAAAAAAGATTACATTAAGGATAGGAATAGGATACATATAAAAAAGGTCATAAATACTGAATTTGAATGAAGAATGATTTATCATTTGGTTATGCTACTAATTTAGTAATTCTAGCCTGATATCTTCTCCCCCCAAAGTTTGTCCTCTCTTTGGGAAATATTTCAAAATATCAAAATTGATCAGAGATATCATAATTTTTATTGCTGTCTGTATGAAGAAACGAACAAAAATACTATTTCAAAAAAGACTACTTTTATTTGCAGCGTTTATACATCATACTCCTTCAAGTAGTAGGAAGAAAGTATAACTAACCGACCTTCATCATTAGCTTACAGATAATAAAAAAGCTAATCTATACCAGTTACTTGTGCGTTGTCTCTTAATAGACGCTGCGTTTCGCTTTAACAATGGTCATCGGTGCTACTAGGTGACGTACTGCTGTGGACAGGCATCCCGCTTTCACGAGTGTATTTTAAGTTGCATAGATTTTGTCTTGTTTACTCCGTTCAGCCATTAAACAATTTACCGAGAATTTTTCACAAATTTAGATTTAGTTTGTATAAATTTAGTTTAAGAGTTGATTGTATGATTTATTTAATTAAGTGTTAAGTTTTTTTAAAATTAATTTCATTCATTTAGATGTCTAGCGTTTGCTAGTTCTGTTTAATGCGTTTTCTACTACTGCGTTTAATACTAGATTTTGTCGGCGATTTGTACGACTGCGTTGCAAGTTTTCGTTAGAAAAACGGTTGTAGAGTTTTGTCAGGCAGTTCCTTGTTCGACTATTAACGTGAGTAGACGTATTTTTAAATCTTTGTAGCCATTTTGTAATTCATTTGATATTGAGATTTGATTTCTGTGAATATTTAGTCCATCAAGGAATTCATTTTAGAATAATTGTTAATATTATTGAAGTGTACACATTATAGATATAAGATCATTTATTATTTTTGATCGGGAAGCTACAATTGAGTTAATTTTTTTTCTCTCATTTTAGTTTAAAGAGTTAATTTCACCGTTTTTCATTTTGCTGTTTCGTTTTTAATTATCTATCACCTTGGTTTGGGTGAGTAGAAGCATTGTTCTTGTTTTTAGTTTTTGTTTTATTTTATATTTCTAGTGTTTGTCCACGCTTAATATAATTTGTTGAAACCACGTGGATTGAATTTGATATATTTAGGATTATCTTCCTGAACAAACAAAAACTTTTGCTTAGTATAGGAAATAGCATTGTCCTATTGTAATTTAGAATCAAGTGTAGTTTTTAATTTAGGCCAGAACCTTCAGTTCACGGTTTTTTTTCTGCACGAGCTGTGATTTAACCCTTTTTGAATAATAAATTTTGATTGTTAATTATCTTCGTTGGGTTAAAAATTCTGTTCTTTATTTTTATTATTAAACCTTTTAAATTTTTGGGGTAATTAAGAAAGTCAGATTTCATTCACTCACTATTTACTTTTCGTGGTTAGATTCAAGTTTTAATTCGCGAGGCTAACTCTGAGGTTAAGAGTTCTTTTGCGCCCTTTAAAAATTTTATCCGTTGAGCTAGCTAATTTTAATGTTCTTTTTCCTTGTTAATTTCATTTTGCAAGTTCATTTATTACAATCAGTACACAGCAGTACATACCAATAGAATCGACTAATTATACATTTTTTCTACGAATTATGGGTTTTCTGAACAACTCTCATTCTATAATAACGGTTATATTTATATAAATCTAGCTAGAATCAAAAGAAAATCTAACGTTACCATCATGTGAGAAGTTCCAAAATTTTAACCCTAGTAGAAATTCGTGACAAAAGGTTTCTTAAATTGTCATTCCACAGAACTTCTGAAAGTATTAGGATTTAAGAGAGATAGCGTCCCCATAGTTCGATTACCATTATAGATTAACTACCTTGTCCACAATGATTTGAGTCGGCCATTATTACTCTATTTGTACTGGTTTCTTCTCTATAGACGTCTATTTCTGATTTATTATTGTTTCTTATCACCTAACATTTTAACATCATCTAAGTCATTTAATGTTAGAAATTTAACCAAATATTCCATAGTTTCAGAATATTTGGTTGAATTTCTAAAATTAAATGATTTAGATGATGTTAACATCGCGGAATGCAGGAGACTAACTGCATGATGTATGTATCAGAATCGTTTTCAAGTAGATAGGAAGTATTTTGAACAATCACAAGGAACGGCAATAGGAAACCCATTGTCCCCGTTCATTGCCAACTTATTCATGAGTAGATTCGAAACGGACTTGGAAAAAGACACTGAATATTTCCCTAGAATTTGGTTGAGGTACGTAGATGATGGCTTTGCGATTTTCGACACCACCAACGCAACTATCCCGGATTTGTCTCAAAACTAAACTCAAATTTCGATAGTATTAAATTTACTGTAGAACCCAACTCCCTTTTCTAGATAGTTTAGTGAGAAGAAATAATAATAAATTAGAAATAGACGTCTATAGAAAAGAAACCAATACAAATAGATTCATAATGGCCTACTCAATCATTGTAGACAACATCAAATAGCCGACATTAATTTCCTAATCGATAGATTTATAAAATTTCCACTTAATAAGGCGAGATTTAACAAAAAATGAAATTTATTAAAAAGGTGGCGATCTATAATGGTTATTCTTCTATAGATGTAGTCCGGGGCGTTAAGAAAGTGCAATATAAACATCATGTTAACTTTAACTTCAGAAGACAACCGCGACAACAAGTTTCTTAAATTACATTTTCATTTAATGTTACAAGGTGTAGACAACATGTTTAAAGAACAAAATTTGAACATTTGTTTTTCCATGCGGAACACACTCATAAATATTTTAGGTAATGCGAAAAATAAACCTCGCCCTAATAGAAGATAGGGCATCTACAAAATCGGTTGTAGGTTGTAGCCGGTGTGAAATTTATATTGGAGAAACAAAGCGTGCGATCACGACCAGATTCAAAGAACACAAAATAAAATTGCAAATAAAAGAATATGTAATTGAATAATATTATAATGTTTTCACGGCATTTTTGTCATTAAATTAAGAAAAAGTTTTGCTTATGTACAGCTTCCCGACTTTATATGTCTTGATATAAGTTATAAATTATAAAAGGAAAAACGAAAACGTCTAAGACAGCATTAAAATAACTACCCACGGCAGAAGATGGTATTTTGCACTAAACAGGCCTTATTCGATGCCCTTGGTAAGTACTAGTACCGCGCAGTTTTCAAGCTCGGGAGGATTAATTTAAAGATCCTGAAAGATTTCGATGGCGAATTAAGGGTGATCCAGGCGAACCTTCAAACATAGTAAGGCAACTTCGCAAACACATGCATGTGACAATAAAGATAACAGTCCCTCCAAAACGACCACAAATAGCATTCACGAGAAGGAGGAATTTAGATGATCTTGACTCCTCTAAAACTCTGAAATGAAAATATAAAATTGTCAGAGGAAAGTGGTGGATCTTGGTGTCATCTAGATTTACTTGGAATCGACAGCTGCAAAGGATTAAACCAGGGCGAAGAAAACACCTATGTTAGAAGAGCTCATAGACAAACATGGGGTTAGACGTAATTTTGATCTAATGACATACATTAGACGTCAGACCATGGATCACTTAATGCGGAGACAAAGTGCAGAAGCAATGTTATAACTGAAGCTTAGAAATAACAGAAGCTTGCGGGTTTAGAAGAATACAGGACTATGAGGACTACTCCTACAGTAGTAATGGAATGCTCTAGACCTCTCTCTCTCCATTTGGATAATGGACGAGGCAAGTTGCTAAGATATGCAGGATTGGGACAGCAATAATAGCGTCCATCGTGTGGAAAGCAACCTTTTGGGAATGAAGTCAGACCACATGATTTCGACATGACATCTTTTTAACAGAGGATATCAAGGATTGGATAAGATAAGGATTGGATAAGCTGGAATCTATCCAAATACAGATACAGATTCGGAGAATTAATCTATATGGTTTATAGATGGATCAAGGGCCGAAAACGGGACTGGAGTTGGAATATACAGCAGGGTGAGAAATACTATGATCACCCACTAGGAAAATATGCTAGGGTTTCTCAAGCAGCGGTATACGCAATATCGTATTGCGCAAATGAATCAATCAGAGGGGTTATGAAAATAAGCGAATATATATAGCTACACACAGCTAGGCAATGCTGAGGGTACTACCCAGGTATCAAAGACTCACGTGGAATAGACGTCGATATTTGGTTAAAAATAGATGACGACGTCGATACACCAAGTATCGACCAAAAAAGAACGTCATTTTAGTGACCAAATAACTACGTCTTTAATTAATCCGACTCTGTTTTGGCTTCGGTGAGTTTAGTTATCTTTTCAGTCCCTAAAACTGTCTCTGACGTTAGACGTATATTGGGAATGGCAACTTGGCATCGGAAGTTTATACCTAATTTCGCTGATATAGTTGGTTCTATTACGAATTTATTTAAGAAGAATAAAAAGTTAGATTGGGATAATCATTGTAACGAGTCTTTGAGGAAAGTGAAGGAGTGTTTGGTTGCAGCTTCTATATTGTTATGTCCTGATTATAGTCAAAAATGTGTACTTCAAACTGATGCTTCCGGATGCAGCTTGTGCAGTACTATCGTAGGATATTGATGTGAAGACAAGGTATCGTTACATAAGCTTGGCTCGGAATGAATTTTTTTCCCACTGAACGGGAATGTTTAGCGGTTTTGTGGCAATAGAGAAGTTAATGCCGTAAATAGAAGGTATTTCGTTCGATGTAATTACACATCATGTATCACTGGTATGGCTTAACAATTTAAAAGATCCTACCGGGCGTTAGCGAGATGGGCTATAAGACTTCCGCAATACGAATATCATATTATCCACCGGAAAGAATATTTAGTTCGTTATCTACTACATCTATTAACGATAATGGTGTCTAAATTTTCAATGGGTTGAAGAGCACCAATGTGATATTCTAACTGGCGTGCAGCGAAGGAGAATTATACAAGTACGTTAAAAGTTAATATCTAGAGCTTGCTGAGGAGAGTACATGTTGGAAGGAGTTGTTCCTAAACAATCACGTTTGGTTCTGATCAGGAAAGCTCATGATCCACCTACTTGCGGTAACGCTGGAGTGTACAAAACTTACGCTCGAGTTTGTGATAAATACTTTTGGCCTAGAATGCGATTCGATGTTGCCATATATGTAAAAAAGAAAATTGGCTTGCATTGCCACTAAACCTGAACAAAAGAAACCAGCAAGTTTGTATGTGTCCCAGCCTGCCGTGGATCACCCATGGCAAATGTTGTCTATGGATTTGATAGGACCGTTACGTCGTAGTTCTAAAGATAATACTCAGGTATTGGTTGTTACGGATTATTTTAGTAAGTGTTTCCTTTGCGTCAGGCTACTGCAGTTGCTATTGTTAAGATCTTAGAAAATAACGTTTTCATTTTGCAGTACTTTGCCTATGCAGGCAAAAATGTCACTAAAGGTTGGCCACACTAGATTCACATGACAGATGTGTAATACGTTGTCATTAAGCTACTGTTCAACCATGCTAAGATGAACTGGTGTCTTCATGCACTATTATTGATTAAATAATATTAAACTAGAAGGAAAATTACAGAAAAAGATTTATTCTCGGAAACGTCAAAATACAAAGGTATGTAACATGTGTGCCAACTTGTACTGCCTACTTCCTAGTGTCAAAATTTCTTTTTCAATTCAAAATTAAGATTTTCAGCCCAAAAAACATTGTGTATCACACGGCCAGAAACTCTTTTGTGAGTATTCGTACAAACCGTACTCATACTCGCAAAACTGTAGCTTCTGGCCTAGTAATACAAATAACTATTTCTTGTTATTTGGTGTACCAAGTTTGATCTTGTGTGATAATAGGTGAGCAATTTCGTACTTAGAGAATTTCAGTTATTTGCTGACTATAAAGTTAAAGTTCGGTATAATGCCAACTATCACCCTCAGGCAAATTTAACAGAAAGAGTCAACCGCTTTATTAAAACTATGCTTTCGGCTTACGTAAAAGAAAATGATCGTTGTTAGGATGTTAATATGTATAAGATCGCCTGTGCGATAAGAACCGCGAAGTATGACATACTCAAGATGACACCATATTTTGTGAATTTTGGCAGAAGAATGATACTTTCTGGCAAAGATCGTAATTGTTATAGTAAGGCTACTCGCTCTGATGTTGATTATGCTACGAGACCACCACAGTTTCAAAAGCTGTATGACGATATACGATGTCGGTTGCGTAAAGCAGCAGTCACCAACCAACGTTCTTCTAATTTACGACGAAGACCAGTAGAGTAAACCGTCTGTCAAACTGTTTTTAAAAAGAATCATGTGCTATCGGACGCGACTAGATATTTTAATGCCAAATTGGCACCCAAGTTTGTTTGGACTATATTACATTCATAGGAAAGTCACTTTGCACTTACGAACTTCGTGACGCGAACGATGTTGACAAAAGGAATTTGGCATGCTTTACACTTGAAGCCTGTATCTATGAAAGATGTTATTTAGAAACATTTTTGGTTTGCAGGTGGGCCAGAAGAATACTCCTGTCGGTGTTGTGTCCGAGGCGTAAGAGGTGTCCTAAAAGCACTCAGTTTCGTCATTGCACTTTTGGTAGGCTTTCGCACTGGGATAATGTTGTTATTTCACGTTTTGTTTTGGTTTTCCTGGTTCGGGATTGCTGACTTAGCTGAATAAATACCGGTTTTGAATTTGATTTATCTCCCAATTGTGACTTATGGTTTGGCATATAGGATTAAGTAAATTGTGGGCGATGTTCCCAATCCTGCCATCACTGAGACCGGCAGTTTTTTTTTTGCTTGCTTAGCGTTTTTTTTTTTGTGTTCCGGGCATAGATCGGATTGTTTTTTTTTTGTGTCGTTGGTATTATGGGTCGACGTATTGCTGGTTTTGAGTTCGTGGTCTACCGGCTGCGGTTCCATCGTCCGTCTTCTTTCCTGTATCTTTTCTGTTTCCTCCCCCGAGTCTCTGCGACGAGGATTCGGCCGTTTCCGCTGTATCGCACGCGTGACTCCTTTCTTTTTTATTTCCTCAACCTTCTGACTTGGTTCCCCTCTTCTGCTTTGCCTTCTTCTTCAACTCCCTCTTTCTTTTATTTCTCGACAGGGACGTCGGTACCTGTGGCCGATTTTTGACATCGTGTTCGTTGGTGTCATAAAGTACTAGGTTGACTGTTGTAAAACGGTCCCGTCTTTTTGCATTTTTGGGAGAATGTTCCACTTTTTCTAGGCGGAGTTTAGTTATTTTCTTGCTTCAGCTTGTTGTTGCGTCAGTTATGAAGGGCCGCATGACTTTAAACTTTGTTCAACGTACCGTAGTTAGATTTTGTTTTGGCCAACCTCATTGCATTATTTGTTTTGCATTAGCGTTTCACAGTAGACCTTGTTGCTTGCCTTGTTGATTTCTAACATATCTTTGGACGGATGAACCCTCTTCTTCTTTTTTGTTGTCCCTTCACTGGTTTTTTTTTTTGTTCCACCTAGCGGTCAAGAAATTTTCTGTGTGTCTTGCCACATTTTTCGTTCTACCTTTTTTTTTCTATAATCCTTGCTTAAGGTTTCATTAATTGTAATTCCGTAAATTGGCATTTTCCATCTCAACAGTATGGTTAGAGTACGGCGGTGTGTGTCTTACCGTAAGAATTGTGATTGTTTCCTAGCTTACCTGGAGTATTTCCGATCTCTGTTTCTTCGGTGTGTTTAGTTAACTTTCCAATCTTTTCTTTCTCTTCCTATTTTATTTGATCGTAGTATTTGTTATTAAGATTTTGTCAAGTCGCTGTTTGTCGGAAAATCATTCATACTTTGGACGCAATGTATGATTTTTCTCATTAAATTTAAATCAATAAATTTACTTTCCCAAGGAACCCTTGATTTTCGCCGGAAGGCGTTCGACGTAACCTTCACGAAGCCGCGTAGAGCTGGTGGAGTGCCCAGGCAACAAGGCTTGAGCCCTTTTTTTATTAATTTCATTGTTCTTGGTTTATATACTTGTTGTTTGTGATAATCGTTATTCCTAAATTACGTGGTACGTTCTACGCTTAATAATTTTTGGATTTTGTTATAATTTTCGGGACCGCCATTTTGAGGCTTTTGAATTACCAAATTTTAAAAACATAATTAACCATAATCGTAAATTATATAAAGCCAATAGCCACGCGACACTCACCCCGCGGTGAGTGTCGCGTGCGGAACTATTTTACTATCTTTTTGTAAGTGGCGATGATCATCGGGTGTCCCCCAATTTAGCATAACTGTATTGTGTATGGCACGAAACTACCGTTGGAATAAATACGGATAGTTTATAAATTTAAATTCAATAATATTTAACTTAATTTTAATTGTTTTGTGTTCGTACTTATTACGAAATTTTCTTTTTTGACTCATCGAAGCCATTTTATTTTTTTGGTGTGGTGTATCGGGTGTATGAACGCATGAACCGTAGAAGCAACGTTTTGTGTGGCTTTGATTATTGTTTTGTATTGTGTAATTAGAAATAATATATTAAAGTAAGTCTCCGTAAGTGCTTTATTGTTTAGTGATACATTTTTAATATTTTGTGCTTTAGAGTATAGTATTTAACCACACTTCTCGGATTTAGTTTTCTTTTAAAAATACTGCAAAATGCTTCTAATATTATAATGCCAATCTTTTTCCATCAATACGTTATTTTGCATAATAAATACGTTTGTTCGTCATATTTGAGCATTATTCTGTCGCGGCATCTATTTGGTATTGCGTTCCCCAACGTTGACATATTTCCATGGTTAATCACTTCCGTCTCACTCTCTGAACAATGTCTATTGCGGCCCATTTTATGTAGATTTATCAATTATTTAAGGGTAAACGTATACATATAATAATGAAAATAGAATTTACTGCAATAAGCGCAATATCTGATAGAATATTTTAAATAAAACACTTTTATAATATTTTTACAAATGTACCTATGTCTACCACTATATTTGTATATAATATTAGATACTTTCTATTTTCTTTTAGGTATGTTTTTATATATCTATTGCTATGGAATCAGGCATACGGAATATAATATAGTCATTTAAAACAGATTTTAAAGCCAAATCAAGAAGTAATTGTAAGTTGAAGTGCAGTCAGTTGCCTACTCTACAGGTAAATTTTGAATTTGTTAAAATGACTATAAAAATATACCTACCATCTTAGTAATAGGTGTGTCATATATATAATGTAAACTTTATGTTTTTGTTAATTCAAGCTTATCTAGTATAATTTTATAATTTCATTATATTTTGCTCGGGGAGATTTTTCATTCTTCTGGATGTTTATTTGGTAACTTTTGCTGTATTCCCCTCAAATTAGTGTAAATAACGGAATCTTAATGTCAGTTACTGGCTATCCTTTCGAATTTACTGTTGGCTTACCTGACAGCGATAACAATCGAAGACTGATTACTGGTAATTGTAGTTTAAATCCTCATTTTGCTTGTGGCCCCGAAATACGACGGGTGAGTATACTCCTGTAACAGTTTTTATGCCACACTCTCAGAAATGTGAAAAAGTGTTTACCTAAAAAAGCATCGATACTACACTTGAATAATTTAAATCCATGCTTTCACCTGTACAATCGTCGAAATTTTCCAATAAAACTTCCTGAGAAGAATCCTGGCCTGAATACCATTCCAATGTATGGCCGTTACGGGAGAGCCCGAATAGAACGTCCACTCTTACCCAGAGAATTCCCCGATAACATGTAAGCTACCGACAAGCTTTTCACTTGCTTAACTTCACATTATTGACGATAAGGTTGACAGTAAAAGGTTATAACAACGTTATTCTAATATTTACGGCGACAAGCGTATCAGTATAAACCTTGAGACAAGGTTGCCGTAGCATTTACGGCAACAAGGTTTACAGAACCTCCCCAATTAAAACGTTGTGACAAGTACAACCAGGTGTACACCTAGGTATCTCACAGACTCGAATGTCGTGATCGTCTCCTTATCGACCTTTGGGGGTTTCGCAGAGGAACCCTTCGTTCGGTTAGCAGTACAACTTCCGTTTTCTGGGTGGCCAGTTTCAACCCGTGTTCGTCTATCCAGGTGGTGACCCTCCTCATGACCTGATTGAGCTGCCTCTGAGCGTCCTCGGTGTTGGTAGCGACAACCACGGCCGCTATGTCATCAGCGTAGCCAACCAGGTAGGCGTCAGTAGGCATTTCCATGGATGCCTTCGTAACAGATGTTCCACAGGTCTGGTTCCAGGATGGATCCCTGGGCGGCTCCCACCGTTATCCTCACCGTGCGTCATCCCTCCGTCGTTTCGTACCTAAGCACTCTGTCCGCCAGATAACTCGTCAACATCCGCAGAAGGTAATGCGGGGTGTGGAAGCGGTTCTCCAAGGCGTCCAGAATAATGTCCCATCTGGCGCTATTGAAAGCGTTCTTCCCATCAAGGGTGACGAGCGTCACTATTCCCCTTGTGTGTCTGTTCTTACGCCGTTCCACGAGATAGGTGCCCACTATTTCCCGAACGGCGCTAATTGTAGAATGGCCCTCCCTGAAGCCGTGTTCCGGCGGCGTCAACGCTGGCCTGGAACCGCGTCTTTAGTAGCCGTTCAAGCAGCTTCTCTATCGTATCTAGCCTGCAAAGGGATCTATACGCTGACGCTGTGCTTGAGTCACCCTTGCCCTAGCTAACAAGCACTAGGCGTTGGGTCACTCAGCTGAAACCACGTTCCTGATGATCTCATTCTGGCCGGCAGCAACTGTCGCGGCCAGACCCCTCATCCAGCTTGGCGGGATTCCACCTCGCTTCCGGAGGGCGCCGTTCGTTGATCAGCTTTTCGGCCTGTCCTTTTGTGATGTCGAAGCCTATATATTGGTGATCCCTACCAGTGTAGTCCTCGACGACTCTCCCATTTGCAATATCGCGGACCAAAACCTCCGATGCAAAAGTTACGTCAGGGATGGTCTCGCCAAACCCCGATCTTCGGAAAATTGTGGTATTGCCTGTGTTTATATGTCCACCCTTAACCTCGACGCCACTTCCAGGACGTTTCTTCCCAGCACGTCCGTCTCAGGGATACCCCATTCCACAGCCTTGGCGTTAAAATCGCCGGCCAATATCAAATCCCCGTCCATATGCCTAACAGTATCTTTAAGACCGTACAGCTTTTCCCGGAAATCGGCTCGTTCGGCGTCAGGTAACAGCTAACGCCACCCTACCAAAGCTGGCCCAGACGTAGCCTCTTCCCGCGTCCTGCATCTCGACGAAGATGCCGCTGTCCGTCGAGATCCATATGGCGGTCGTGCCGGTGGTGTCCCCATACCATCCTTGCCTCCGCCGTCCCGGTATTGCTCACTAATGATGCCGGCGTCCAGTCCCAGCTGCAAGCGTGGCTGACACAGAAGGTCGTCAGCCGTCCTGCTTGGGTGCATGCTTGCCTGAAGGAGTTTCACGGTGGCAACCTTGAAGTTTTTTTTGGCAGCCTCCAGCGCCTTTCTAAACATCTCACACCTACTGGATCCGGGGACGTGATCCACAGTCCGTGGCGCTGCACAAATAGCATATAGCGCTTCCCGTACACTGTTTAATTTTATGACCCTTCTCACGACATATGATGCAAAGGTCTTCCTTCCTCTTGTTAGGCCCGGTACAGTCCCTCTGCCTGTGTCCGTACCCGAAGCACAGGTAACAGCGTGCCCCTTTCAGCCTTCGCCTTACCCTACTGTTTACCCACCCGATTTTAATTCGGACGGTCTTGAGTAGTTTTACTGCATCTGCAGGTGGACGATAGACATCCTCAATTCCCTGGTGTTGGGCTTCGTTATGGCTACCTTGGCCTCGACAGCCTCATTTTTCAGTATGTTTCTGATAGCCTGTCGAACCTCCTCCTCGGTGGTTAGACAATCCAGATCCCTGAACTCGAGCGTTGCTTCATTCATCATTTTCGGAATATGACCGGAAACTCAAAATTTCGGGTTTTCTTTTTTACTTATAATCTCATTATAGAATATGTTTAGAAATCTACCATAAAATATTAATAAAAAAGGCTCTTTACTATTATTTCGTATCTTTAAAAATAAAGAGATTATAAGTAAACAAAGAAAACCCGGAATTTTGAGATTCCGGTCATATTCTGGAAATGATTAAACAATTTTGATTTTTCTCATCACCACTAAATTTACTTTCGAAAAGGAGCACGTAACATCTTACATAGTTTTCGTGTATCTGTCGGAATAGAGAAGCTCAATATTGTCATTCTAACCTTGTCATATGCTTTTACAGACAAGCTTATGAAAACCTTGTCATATGCTTTTACAGGCAAGCTCATGAAAACTTTGTCGTGTGTCAACTAGAAACCTTAACAGAACCTTGCACCCTTGTCAATGACGAGTTTACCGACAAGCTTGCATCCCTTTCGGGACAACCTTACATAAAGCTTGCGTAAACCTTCTAAATTGTTATCTGGGTTACCTGCCCACCTGCCCAGCTGTCCGTTCGCATTCAAGTTAGTATTTTATCAAGTACACCTCACCTAAAAAAAGCAAAATAATTAGTTTCAATTCAGTATTAACCAGTAAATAAGATTTTTGTAATTTGTGTTCGCGTTACGATAAATTTGGGGTTAGATTTATATGAACCGCCATTATTTTAGTTATTTTAGGAATTTCAATATTTAAAGGTTGTATTAAAAATCGACATTAACTAAGATGGTTTATGATAATTACTGTTACTGGAAACATATTTTGACTTGACATCTCAGCGACGTACGGTTGAATATAAACTGCACGCGCATAAGATCGGCCGTCAGTGTTGTTTAGCCAATCAATGCGATCATAATAATCAATACATTACGTTGTGCTGTGAACTGATTGTCCAAGCATATAAGTTTAAAGAAATTAAAAATGACAAAATTAATTTAGCTAGCTCAGCAAATATGAATTTAAAAGGGCGCAAGAGATTCTTAGATCTCAGAGTAACTTTCATGAAAAGTAATAGTGGGCGTTTGTAAAATTTGACTTTCTTTAAAATCCCCAAAAATTGAAATGGCTGATTCAAAAATAAAAAAACTATTTAAAGTGATATTTATATATATATATATATATATATATATATTTATCCCACGCACTATTTTGCGTCCATGCATTGCCATTTTACATTACATTTTGCGTCCTCGACTATTTTGCGTCCGTATACCGGACGCAAAATAGTTTCGGCCTTATTAATCGAGTAAACCGCTAAGAAAAAAAAAATTGTCCATACATGCCCGTTGGTCATGCCACCACCATTGCCAGGTTTTTTCTCATATTTTTATTCCACCCGTTTAGTATCTAAGATGGAAAATAGGTGGAAGCAAAATAGTGCGTCATATGTAAAATTCATGTATAATTTAGTTCACAGAAATGCCGATAGAGCCAAAATAATATACACATGCCGTATATTTTTATTACATACCGCGCATTATTTTGCTTCCTTCTACTTGGCAACGTCGCACACATATAGAAGAACCGATGAGGTTAGTGATTGTAAATCAGTAGGCATATGTATGACACAATTTAAAAAAAATGTTAGAAGTGTTTCTTTTCCTTTGACTAATGAATACATTGTGAAGCATTTGAAAAGTGTTGGTTTAGTAAGAGGTGCCCGTGACTTTGATTTTTTTATAGATGTTTTCATTACAAAATGTAATATTTACCAGAAATTTATAATTATTTAACTTATACTACCGTTTATCTACCAGTGTTACTTTTTTTAATACCTCTACATAATTGTTCAGTTAGGTTTCTCCCATTACTTTATTTTAGTTCAATAGAATGCCATGGATATCTGCCATTATTGTTTTTTTTTTTTTTGTTAGAACTTAAAAATTACAAAATCCAATTTAGTCACAACGACTATCTTTAAGTTATAGTAAATAAATTCCAGAAAATGGATATCATATGACAGATTTAACTCTTGCACTAAAGTCTCGGCTTTGTACAGACCACATAACAGATCAATTAGAATCAAAAACACAACTTCAATCTCAGAACACTTTGCCAAACGAGAAAGTGAAATCGGCCATACTTTGTTTACAATTTTCTCAATTGATTATGGTATGGTATATCAGAAGTAACAGTACGGAAGAACTACAAAGCTTGAAGTATACCTGGCGCCTCCACCAAAATAAAACATGTCATGGTCTTGCTTATCCAATAAGTAGAGTAATCAACATTTAAAATAGATTTTTAGTTCAAAAACTTGCATTTAACTTGGGTATCTGATATCTAGGATGGTACTAAACTCTGAGAATGCTTCTTCATTAAAGCACACACTTTTTCACATTTGTCGTTATATCAATTAAACAATAATAAAGAGTTTTCTTGCATCGACCTCAGCCGACACATAGGTTAAGTAGGGTTAGGGTTAAGGTGGCCGACGGACAAGCTTCACCGCAACCTTGTCGGATCTATGCGATCACCTTTTTTTCTAGGAGACGCACTCTAATTTTGCCGTCTCAATTAGGTCTACTGGTGTTTTTCCTCCTCCTGACAAAATATGCAAATAGCATCATCTGCCAGGCCAATGTTGTACTCCTTTGGTATAGCGTGGACCTCCATTTCTTTGTATTTTCTTTATCCAACCAGGTTCGGATCTCCCTTCTTGCGGAATCCTTAATTGGAAGTAATTTCACATACGGGCTCTGGACCCATGAAGTGTCTCTTAGAGCGCTCCTTGGCTAGTTCGTCGGCTTTTACATTGCCCTTTATATAGCCATATCCCGGCACCCCAATCAGAAACACCGTGTAGTCTCGTGCCAGTGCATTGAGGAATTGTTTGCAACCTCTAACTAGTTTTGACCTAGTGACGGGGTTCGAGACTGCCTTAATGACAGCCTGGCTGTCCTGGCTCTCAGTCATTATATTAATTTTCTTTCTCATGTAGCTCCCTTTTGCAATCATTTCTGCACAGGCTGCAAGGGCGAATACCTCTGCCTGGAAGACCGTTGTATGTTTCCCTAGACTTATGGATATCCTTTGATTAGGACTGGGCCCAGAAATACCGGCTGCTGTGCCCTGGCTGCGCCTGGTCTCTGTTCGGTATGGAGATTTTCATCTTTCCAGTGAAGATAATTTGGGGTGCCATGCTGTTTGTGGGCATTTGCAGCAGTGGCGCGTCCAGCAAGTGTGCCCTCCCACCCTGAAGTTGGGATGCCACAAAGTTGTTGGCTTTCAGTCTAAAGATCACATTCATTGCCTCCGCTCTCACATAAAGCTGCAGCGGGGGAAGACCCACAATGATCTCCAAAGAGGCGGTCCCTGTGCTGTTAATTGCACCAGTGATTGCCAGCAATGCCTGCCTCTGGACAGCGGTTAGCAGTTTCACTGCGGAGGACACTTCTGTCCTCCTCCACCAGACTACTGCCTCGTATGTTATCGCTGGTCTTATCACGGCAGTATATAGCCAATGGATCACCGTCAGCTTTAATCCCCAGGTTTTGTCAGCAACTTTCCTGCAGTGCCAGAATAGTTGCATAGCCCTGGCCGTTGTTTTGATTAAATGGTTTTTCCAGCTTAGTTTCGCATCGAGGGTAACACCGAAATGCTGTACTTCCTTGGTTAATTGTAACCCCTGCTCAAACATCTAACGCCGCCTAGGTCATTGAGTTCCTCATGTTTGTAAGGCAACCAGCTTTGTTTTGTGGATTAACTGAGAGTCCTTGTGAAAGGCACCATTCCACCACCATTCGCAGTGCATTACGCATGATGCCCCCACCACGCCCGGGAACTTCCCTCTAACTATCATGACAATGTCATCAGCGTACCCTGCGTCCATATTCTTTCGAGTCCTTTGGTATGCCCACTGCAGAAGATGCAGAGAATATCTAACAAGTGCTCCTTTTGTAATGTTTAGGTGTATAATTTTTTCCATAGTCTTCAGTATAAAAGATGTGAGACTAATTGGTTTGAATGATTTCGGGTGGTAGTATGTGTCCTTTCCAGGTTTTGGGAATGAACATAACACTAGTATATCTCCAAGTCTTGGGAATGTAGCCGAAAGCGTGGCTATCTCTAAATGTTGGTCACAAATAAATAAATAAATAAATATGCGATTTGATAATGCCAACAGAAGGACCAATTCTGGCGAATAACCTTGAGAAACTCTGCCTGGAAAGATCATCCGCTCTCTCATTTTCCTCACGTTCGAGTGGTTGGGAACCTAAAGCCGATGTTGATCGGGTACCCACCTCATTTAGGCGCTTACACAGTCCCAAATCAACTTTGACTCGGCATTTTACGGAACTAACGCCTTAAGTGTGGGCTGGTTCTATTTCTCTGACACAATGATGAATTGCAACAACCTCCGCCTAACTACACCGTTGTATCTCTGTGAGTCTTTCTACGCTTCTTTACATATATTCCAGCTCCTATGCCGTAGCCTGTTCCAGAGGCGTCTGTATACCATTTCGAGTCCGCTCTCACTGGAGTGCCTTTTCGATCCTTCTTATCTGGTATTATAATCTGATACTTTCCATCAAGGTGAATTTTGTGCGATTTACTTATCACTGCTTGAAGTATGCTATATACTATAGACCTGCAGTTCCTTGTGTGTAAATAGATAGCGGATGATATGGATGTACAATTTTGGTTAAAACAGATTTTTTTTGTATATTGATGAATTTTAAGAACGACAGATATTAGCATTGCAGAAATCACCAGATATCGAAAACCGGTTAATGGATTTTCAGTAAAAAAAAAAACGATTTTACAACTTGAGGTCAAAAAAATGTGTGCATTTTTGAAGTTAATTACGTTATAAATACCGGTCTTCCCATTTTAAAAACCGATTTTGGTTTTGAAAACCGGTATTGGTTTCGAAACCAGTTTTACTGGTTATCCGGTTACACTTTCTGATTTTAAAGCGATTAATTGCCACGTCCAAAACGGTTTTCACATAAAACGGATTTCGATTCGCAGCACTAGTAGATATACAAAGAATAATGTAAAGATTAAATAAAAACAAGCTAAATTTCAGATAAATCAGCACTATTACTATACGTAGATCAAATAGATTAACTGATTAATTTGAGCACTGAATATAAATCATTTTCCTATCCTTATCCGATAACACGACCTATTGTATTTTTACATTCATACAATTCCCTTAATTAGGCTTAGCAGTCTGTGTGGTACTTTTTCCGACAGATCAGCTTTTAAGTTGATAGCTTCCCGCAATGGTAGTCTCTGCCATTCTAATGAAACGCATTCTCAAACAACGTGGTGGGCTACCTCCTCCTCCTTGTTGCATAGTCTACATACAGGTCCATCTTTAAAGACGCTTATTCTATGTGGGTACTATCTTAGGCAGCCGTATCATGTTCATAGATTCGGTACCGTTCCAAGCTCTATTCGGTTGTTAGCCAGCACATCTGTTGCTAAATACCTAGATGGTTGCCTCATCATCCGATTGTTGTGTGTCTGTCCTTACGCTGTTTCAGTGAGCCTGCACTGTTGAAAATTTTAACACTTTTTTGACTAATTTAATAGTCAGGAGAGGTCCACACTCTTTTCGTGTTATTTTGTCGAGAACTATAGAAGTTTAAATTTGACGAGCAAAGATAGTCAAGTATTGTCTATTGCTAAGGGGTTATTTTGTCCAACTGACACGTGGAATTATAAAATACTTCCAGTCACATTTTATTTGATCTAGGCTAGACAAATTTACTAGCTGTTTAACTGAATGAATGCGATCTATTGGATAATTTAACACCGTTTTCTAAACACAACGTCTATTTAATATGCAACTCCTATTTCTTAGTGCTATAATATACTCTCTTTAAGACGTTTTCTCAATTATAAATATACAAAACCACTCATTCACAAGTTTTGTTTTCAACTAAACGTACCAATTTTAAAATGATTTTTTGAGAACCATTATAAAATTAAGTGAATGCTTATGCTATTTGATTCAAATCTGAACTAATTACGTAAATAGATGTTCCCAATACATCTTTAAGATGTTGAAATTTTTTATGCCCACTGGAATTAACGTTTAATAACACGAGGTTACACTTTGCAAGTCAGTCACATTTGGTGGTTTGTTTGGATATGTTAATACGGAGAATCAAACACGAAAACAGATGCACGTGCAATGCAGGTGGTGCGTATAATGCAATACTGTATTAGAATAGGTGGGGTTTTTATATTTCTATCCGAGGGAAAAATTCTGATTGGTTGACGCTTCTGAATGTCTAGAAAAATAGTCAATCCTCGCATCTGAACAAAGAATTCACACGAAATTCTAGTCATTTCTGTTCTATTAAATACGCGTAGTCAACTCGTCTGGCAAAGTTTGGAAAAATCAACACTAAAATGTTTGACTAGCGCAAAATTAACGCCACACGTAATATTTTTCAACAGTGGGGTGTCTCTTTTGGATATATTAGTTATCTCGAGAGCTGGGCAGATCCAATGAATTTGTTGAAGGTCCTTGATTTCGCGTTCGCAAGTTCGTTCATGATATGCCCTTATGCCCTGGCACTCACACCAAAGTAGCTGTATTGAGTTTAGTCAGTAGCTCAACATTTACCAAGCAATTCCAAGTTAGTTTTGAGGTTACCTGATAGAATACTCCTTTAGAGCGGTTCGATTGTCGGATAGGATATTGATCAGCTTTGTATACCAGTTTGGGTTTTGCTGTCCAACCATCACCTTTCAAGATAATCTTGAAGGGTTTGTCGAAGGAGATTTTGAGCGTCATTGTATCACTGCCTATTTCAAAGATACGGTTATGTTTAGTTAATCTGACATTCCTAGGAGTATCTATATGTTTCCATTCTTGCCGCCTCTTTAATGTAAATAAAAGAGCAGATTTGGCATCGTTTTCGTAGCGATTTATGCAGCTCCAGTGATGCACAAGCAAGCTGATCTTTGTCTCTTTGCGAGTTTAATAATCGTCTTTGTCACCAAATCAGGGAGCCATGGGTTAACAAAGACATCTCGTAATGTCAATCCCCATATTGTTTACAATTGTTCTAAAGGTTGTCATTAATGCCTTTTGCCATTACATTTGTCATATGGTCAAGATGTTGATTCCAAGTTAGCCTCAAGTCAAGAACCAGTCCTAAGGATTTGGATTCTTGACTGAAATGTATCTTTTCGTTATGAAGAGTTGGTGGCTTTAGGTCACCCAGCTTTCTTCTTTTTGTGAAGGAAACTAGTGTAATTTTCACAGGTTGAACCTTTAGGTATTCCTTTACACACCACCCTTTTGTTGGTGTTCAAAGCCCTCTACATGAGTTCTGAAATGATGCTTGTAAGAAGTTTGTAATTGACGATATTTTCTTGCAGTTCTTCCAATTGCCGAAATACTTCCAGGAAAGTACGTATATGTTGTTTCAATACTTTTGGTTCACAGGAAAATCAGTTCCAAGGTATTTACTTCGTACCAATATTTTTCCAGATAAGCATAAAATGTGCTTTAAAACCATAATAATTAGAAGTAATAAATAAGACTATTTTTTAACACTCATATTATGTTTCTATCAGCTTACACATATAAAATAATTCTTAAGCTTTGAAAAAACGGTGCTAACCTGATTTTCAATTCAGTTAGCTATCAAATTAGACCAAAGTTCATACATTGTTCTCACTGGCGATATATACTTTATGTCGACTATTTTGCGTCCATCACGAAAGAACACAAAAAATACAATTTACATTGATCCTATCCTTAAATATGCTATATTGCTTCCTATATACGTTTATTTCGACCAACATGTGGCAACGTGGCGGACGCATTATACTTACAACTTTATACAAAAATATACATCGGACGCAAAATAGTTAGCAATTTGTCTGAAAATATACGCAGTGGACGCAAAATAGATAGGCAAATGTAAGGAAGCAAAAAAGTGCGTAGAATAAAAAATCGTATAATTTCATTTTAAAGCTACAGCGATAAAAAAGTGATTGGCGTTATCAATTTTTTCCCGCGGTTCAATATACGTCACTAAAATTCTTCTAACTACGCTCCTTCCAGGGGACGCACTACGACCGCGTTATGAAAGGAAGCAAAATAGTTAGCGGGATGTAAATATATATATATATATATATATATATATATATTCATTAAATTTCCATATAAAAAAGAAAAGGAAAAAAACATTTAATTACAATTAACAGGGGAAAAAACCTTAAGACTGAAAGTCTTGGATTAAAATAACCCCTTCGTGAATTTACAATTAAAAAGGACAATGCAAATCCTTTAGCAAACAAAATGGTAGATTCGTTCTAGAAGGAATTTCTCAACCACACAAAAAATATCCACGCGGTCACGAAATTTAAACCGAACTATAATTTACACGTGGAGAAACAAATAAAATTAAAAATGAACTTTAAATCAAGCTCAAAGCTTCTTTTCACCTACCCCGAGGTGATTAACAATAAATTTGAAAACTACAAAAAAAAAAAAACGGAAAATTTAAACTC
Source organism: Protaetia brevitarsis (assembly GCA_004143645.1). NCBI lineage: Eukaryota > Metazoa > Arthropoda > Insecta > Coleoptera > Scarabaeidae > Protaetia > Protaetia brevitarsis. The sequence goes on from RXPK01000143.1 coordinate 1,787,825, forward strand.
TAAACGCGATCACTTCTAAAACGAAAATTATTAAAGAGCCTTACATATAAATTGTGCACAACGATATAACACTTATTAAATAAACTGAGTTGCTAGATGGACGATTTTAAAATTTCAAAACAAACGAACTACATCTTAAAATAAAAATGAATTACCAAAAACGGTAACCAAGAAAACAAAAACTAAACAGAACTCGCGCTCGTCAATCTGGTAACTGCCAGGGCCTCAAGGTAACACAGTCATATATATGAAATTTACAACATCTGCGTGCGATGAAGCCGCAACGCATCGCAAAGAAAATACTAGCATACAAACGATATACAAAAGTGGTACACGCAAAATGTACAATTGAATGAATTTAAATTTACACAAAACAATTAAAATAATTCCAACAATCAAATTAATTAACAAAATCTTTTCAAAATAAACAAATATTAAAATTGTGGAAACTCTATAATTGTTTTGACAAGGCTGATTCGGAATAAATAAAAATACACATTTAAATTTCCGGAAACCCTGGTGCCATGCCATAGCAGTTGGTATCGTTAGCTTATGTTTCGTTGTTAATAACAATTGGTGTAATACGTCCAGACAAAAATACACCAACAAAAACAGTCTGGCAATGAGGATACCTTCTATTCAAAATTATGTGAAGCATTTGTTGTATATTCTTTTGTCTAAACTGCAAAATCCTGTTTTGTATAAATCTTTAAATAAATACCAGTAGGTATATCTCTCATGAAACCAGGCTCTGCCAAATATACCTTAGCGCCACATCGAAGTAATGACTTCTATAAAGTCTAATATGTCTAAGAACTTTATTTGGATATCAACAAACAGATCAAGGTCAAGAAAGAAACACACACTAAGGTGCATCCGCACGCTGTACAATCAACAAACATCGAACCACACAAGCCACACAAGTAAGTCGCCATCTTTTACATTCCTTTACATCCATTACACGTTGTTTTACCATATAATCGTTTCAATACACGCATTCTATTTGACACAATATTATGGCGGAACCTGTAGACGGTGAATTAACGGTCTTAAAGTTTAAACGTGGACAGATAAAATCGCAAATCAAGATTTAAAACGTTTTTGTCAATTTCAATGCAGAAAGCGACATTTTAGATTTGGAAACACGGCTGCAAGCATTTTAATCACATTCAATCCCAAATAGAGTCACTACAAAAGTATATAATTTAGGATAATGAACGAAATACTTTTGAAAACGTCTATTTTAAAACGACTGCCGATGCAAAACGTATTATTTCAAGTCGAAATAAGGGTTTATTTCGGTTACTCGGATACGTTGGAACTTGGGGCACCCCGGCCGGTAGCGTCAACGCCGGTTTCATAGCAGATACCGATTCTCGCAGCCGCGTAAAGCTTCCGCAGTTAAGTTTACCGGAATTTCACGGAAATTACGAGCAATGGATGAGTTTTTTCGATATATTCAGTTCATTGATTGACAGAAACAGACAAATAAGTGAATCGGTAGATGTTTCAAGTATAAATTATAAAATTGTTTTGCAAATGTTAAAAGATACATCACGCGTAGTACCTACCAAACCTTTTCTCTCAGTAGGCATTGATTTTGCTGGGCTTATACAAATTAAATCAGGTATGCTTAAAATTAATAAATTCATAAAACCTTATTTATGTATTCTTATTTGTTTCGTCACTAAGGTAATTCACCTGGAATTGGTGGTAGAATTAAGTGCGAATGCTTTAAACGCATTAAAACGCTTCACAGCTAGAAGGGTATTTTGCCGTAGACAATGCTACCAATTTTGTGGGCGCAAAAAATTATTTAAGAAAATTTGACGCTTGGGTTCGCGAAACGGTTAAGGATCCCGAGGTACGCGAATTCTTACTAAAAAACGAGATAGTATGGTCATTTATCCCTCCTAGATCACCGCACTTTGGTGGCATCTGGGAAGCTAATATTAAATCGGTGAAAACTCATATATCAAAGATTGTCGGTAACGACCATTTAACGTTTGAACAGCTTTATACCGTACTGTGTCAAATAGAATGTGTGTTGAACTCCTGACTTTTGACTCCCATCTCTTCCGATCCCAACGATTTTTCCGTATTAACACTTGGTGATTTCCTAATCGGCGACTCCATGATGGCATTACCTGCAAGAGATGTCGATGATAAGATACCTACAATCATCACAGGCCATTTCTGGAAGCGTTGGAGGGGCGAATATCTCAACTCATTGCAGCAACGCACGATGGAAGGTTGACAGCCGTGACTCCATCCGTGTAGGAGCATTGGTGTTATTAAACGAAGACAACTTACCTGTATCTCATTGGAGAATGGGAAGAATTGTAGAAGTCCATCCTGGGGAGGACGGCGTTACTGGAGTCGTTACTGCGAAAACACCTACCGGAACCTTTCATAGAAGTGTGACCAAAGTGTGTATGTTATCAGTAGAAACCGAATAGACTATTGTTTAATCATCAATTTAGACATATATACCATATTGTTCATTTATGTTTTTTTTTACGGGGTAATATTGCCTAAGCCGTAAGTCGCAGCTTATCAGGCACCCGCAGAGCCAAATCTCCCTCCTAATCAACATTACGACCCCGGAAAAGACCGATTATCGTAACTGATCAGAGTGAGACTTGAACTCCGGACTCCGCACTGATAGCCAAGCGTGCAAGCCACTCGACTATCAACCAGGCAAATATATATGAAATATGTTGTTTCAAGGCGGGCGGCTGGTGGATTTCTATATATTTAAACATCAACAGTTGCTGCCAGATGGCGACACTACGCTAAATTAGAATTTATAATTACCCATAATACGTTGTATTAGCATGTTTAAGAGAGCGTCAATATAGAATTACAGTCCACTACGCAAACAAAACATACTGCTGTGTACTGAATGTAACAAAAAAAAAATGCAAAATGAATTAATAAAATAAAAATTTAAATTAGCTAGCTCAACGGATAAAAAATTTAAAAAGGGCGCAAAAGAACAATCAATCTCAGGGTTACCCTCGCGAATTAAACTTGAATTTAACCCCGAGAAGTAAAATGTGGGTGAATCAAAACTGACTTTCTTTAATTACCCCAAAAATTCAAAAGGTTTAAATAAAAATTTAGAATTTAGAATTTTGAATGACGTAAAATAACAACCAAGAATTTTTATTTTAAAAAAAAGGAAAAAAATGTTAATTACAATTATGCAGAAAAAAAAACCATCGACAAAAGGTCCTGGTCTAAATCAAAACTGCTCGAATCTAAATTACAAAAGGACAATGCTAAATCCTTTAACACAGCAAAAAATAAAATTAGTTCAGGAAGATAATTCTTTTTCACGAAAAATCCACATGGTTTCAAATTAAAATAAACTAAATTAAACGTGGACAAATCAAGTAAATTTACAAAAGAAAAATTTAAATACAAGCACAATGCTTCTATTCACCCAACCCGAGGTGATTAATAATCAAATACAAATCAGCAAAATTAAAAAAACAAAAAAAAAAAAACTCTTTAACTTAAAATCTTCCCGAACAAAAATAATAAATGATCTTATATCTAAATTGTGTACACAACAATATAATAACAATTATTAATAAACGAGTTCCTTGATGGACGAAATAAAATCAAATTAAACGAAACAAAACTCTAAATCAAATGAAAAAAACAAAATGGCAGCAAACAAATTTGAAATATACACTCTCGCTCAAACGTCTATCTCAGAACTGAGTCTAACAAGGTTAAACAGTCGTATACATATATCAACAGCTGCGTGCAGCGAAGCCGCGCACAGATCATCGAAGAAAACTACAAGAAAGGACATGAACTACAAAAGCGAACGCTATACATTTTAAAGAGTGAAATTAATTTAAACAACTGAACATTTAAACAAAATCAAACAATCAATTCATTAACTAAATCTTATATAAAATAAAACATTAATATCTGAGAAAATTTGCCCGAAACATTGACAAAGGCAAATCGGAGTAAACATGAAAACATCTAAACCTGCGAAAACCCGGGGCGGCTGTCCACAGCAATACGTTCTTATTCAATCATTCAACCCAACAATAGATATGTTATGTATAAAGGACAGACAAACTCGTTCGGAGAAGCGGGGAAGCGGAAAACTCAGTGGCGTTATCTACACGCAGTCTATGCCTAGGAACTTGCATATGTATCTACATACATATGTACCTACATAGTTTTGCGAAGTCAGTAGAGAATATTGTGTAAGGTTCTGGATTCACCTGTAAGAGAACTTTACAAAGGAAAATCTAGAGAGTATTATGTGCTTACAAATTTTAAAAACTTATTAAATTACAATGAAAAGTAACAATACAGTCGCGAGCAAATGTTATAGGCACCTCTGACAAAACTAATGGGTTTCATGTTTCTTGCATTTTTTTTGTGACAGTTATTTCAACGTTATATAATTGTCTTATGGTTACAATAGTCTTTATAGATACCTTTTGTAAATATTTATTTTTTTAATATATGTTCAAGTCTTCGAGAATTTACTTCCCCCTCCCATCTAAAAGTATTATAGCTGTACTAAAAACACTCTAATATGCAAAAAATTAATAAGATCTCTTAAAATACTAAAATATTTATAATGTATTACCTACAAGTTTTTATTTACTCATTTCTTACTGTGATATTCGCCCAAAATTTAGGGTGCCTATAACATTTGCTCGCGACTGTAATTAACATAACTTAGTGAAAAGAGCTTCCCCTGTTTTTGGCCTATTAGTTGCATCAATATTGAACAGAAGTCTAGAGGTAGGGGCCTTGATTAGATTTATTAAATTTTAATACATTTTGTTGTTGTTGTTTTTGGCTTATTAGTTGCATCAATATTTTGAATAGAAGTCTTGAGGATTTATTAAGATTTAATACATTTTTTTGACAATGGTTTAAATTTTACATGCCGTTAGATAAAACAAACTTACCATCATTTTCAAATGTATTGTTGTGGAAAATTACAATGTTTTGATATTAATAATATGTAAATTATTTCTATTTCAATGATAAAAAGACTTACTAAGTGTTTGTTTTATTATTTTAAATAGTTAGTGACTTATTGCTGCTTGTTTTATCTTTTTTTTTTAATAAAATACAAGAAATAAAAAAAATGTCACTATTACCTATTTAAAGTAAGTAATACAATTATATATTTTATCTTGTCAGAGTGCTTAAAACATATTCAAAAATTAATTATTTTAGCAATTCTTACTTTTCAATGAAAGCCTGAACGGAGATATTTGAGTCCTGCTCAAATATAAATAAACAGCTACATCTAAAACACTGCCAATGCGTAGAATATTGCGAAAACACAGCTGCGTTGTGGTTCATGTCGAACAAACAAGTTATGTATATACGCGTCATCACTGTGCATTGAAATATTCCACGTGATTTACGGGCGCATGTAGTGTTTATACATGGGTGTGTTTTTCTTACTCGGTCAAAACAACTAGAGGATTTATACGGGCAATCGGGTGCCTTTCTATCAACACCTGTATGTACAAAACATTGAAACGGCAGTACTTGATTAAGGTCTCTGAGATTAAGCAAGCTTCGAACGAACGGTTTATTGAGCAGTCAAACTGCAGAATAAGGGCTATATGGAAAGTTATCAATTGGGAGACAAAAAGAAATACTCAGTTGAATATACCTCAACTGACATCACAGCAATGGTTTGAATAACTACTTCTGCACCATTGGAGAAGAAATTGCGAACAGTGTGCGATCTTCAACCCTTGCAACTGACCTCATACACAAGTTAAAACTAAAAAATGTCCATGCTTTCTTTTTCGCTCCGATCACACCTGACGAGGTAGAGCACATAATTGCTGGATTTAAACATAAACACACTCCGGATATATACAACTTATCTACCTCATTGTTGAATCACATTCGGGGTGAGATTAGTGAGGCTCTTGCCGTGATTTTTAATCTATGTGTGGAACAGGGCGCGTTTCCAAAGCAGCTAAAACTCGCAAAAGTTGTACCTGTCTTTAAGAAAGGAGACAGGAATCTTCTTGAGAATTATCGCCCAATCAGCATTCTGCCTGCCATGTCGAAGATCTTCGAGCAAGCGATCGCAAACAGGATTATAGGGTACTTCGAGAAGAAGAATTTCTTTACGGATAAACAACACGGGTATCGGGGCGGTCGCTCAGTCACAACTGGTATCCTGGCGGCAGTAAATTGCATTAAGAGGGGATTTGACAACTGCGAGTACTCACACATTAGCATGTTGGACTTGTCAAAAGCCTTTGACTCGGTAAGTCCTGAAATTTGATCTGCAAGCTGGAGTATTACGGCATCAGAGGGAACACACTTGATCTCCTTAGATCATACCTGGAAGACAGACAGCAGGTCACAATGTGGAACAACGCATTATCATGCACAAACGACATAAAATACGGTGTGCCACAAGGGTCTATTATCGGCCCCTTACTTTTCATTATATATTTAAATGATCTCCTGTGAATGTCCAGTGCGCGGAAATGTGCCTTTATGCTGATGACGCGTCCTTAATTGTCCAAGCATCGACTATTGAGGACCTTGACATTCGATCTGAGAGGGCTGAGGAGGACGCTTGCGCCTGGTTTGCTGTAAATAAGTTAAAAAATAACAAAGAAAAAACTCAGAAGCTGCTACTCACAACAAAATTCGCAGACAATAAGCATGTAATTTTCTTGGGGCTAGAAATGGACTCTAAACTAAAATGGACAAACCACATAGACATGCTCGCGACCAGATTGACTTCGGCCCTATACGCCGTGAGAAGGATTGGCAGGGTCGCAACGCATGCTGCCGCGAGGACTGTGTACTTTGCTGCTTTCCACTCCCTACTTAGTTTTGGCGTGCTTCTCTGGGGATCTTCGAGCGCGGCATCTAGAATTTTTATTTTACAAAAGCAGGCTGTAAGATCGTTGCGTAACCTGAGCTATAGTGAATCGTGCAGAGGCCACTTTAAGGAGGAGGGAGTGCTTACCTTAGCATCGATCTTCATCCTAAATGTACTCCTTTACGTGCACCACAACAGAGGTTTTTTCTCGCTCAACGGAGATCACCATAATTATTCAACGAGAAACCAACATCAACTCAGAGCGCCACATCATAGACTCGCATGCACACAAGATTCTATCGATTACTGGGGACCAAAACTCTATAATGTGCTGCCATCTGCTATTGTTGAGCTCCCTGAAAACGCTTTAAAAATAAAATGAAATGTTTACTAGTGGCGATGGAGTGCTATACCATCCAGGAGTACATCGACCATATGCGGCGCACGACACCGTAGTTCCGTCTCTCTTTGTCATTTTTTTTTTAATTGTTTGTGGTTCTTGTACATTCTTGTCTGTGTTCCTGTCATTTACAATTATATATACATATATCTGTTCGATAATATATTACATTCATTTTGACAATTGACAATTTTTGTAATTTTTTTATTGCAAATATACATTATATTATTAATTATTATGTACGTGTGTTCGCTAGGAACGGATACCTCCTTGCTTTAGCTATGTATTATATAGGATGCAAAAGTGTTATCTACGATACTCGTCCCTTTGAACTCGCGAGTGATATGCTGAGCAGTGGGCACAGTGCTGGAAATAACAGATATCGTAGATAGCATATCCATTATACGCATTATATAGCATATCCATTAGATGTGCTATTTAGATATCTAATAAGCGAACATTTGGAGATGTAAGAGACACCTATACAATGTCTGTAACGCTTAGGGTTATATATGGATATCCGCAAATAATATCTAATGGATGTATTGTAGACATTTTGTGCTCTATGGGATATCCAGTGGATGTTACATAGGATATCCATTAGATACACAATTTGGATATCTAATAGACGGACATTTGAAGATTTATGAGACATCATGACGTCTAATGGATATTCTGGATATCCATAAAGGATATCTAATGGATGTCTGCTAGACATTTTGTGCTGTGTGGGGAGTGTCTAAAAACACAGCACAAGAGCAAGCAAAAAGTCAAAGAAAACAACGCTGGAATAATACAACCAGACAAACTCATGGTAAGACATTTATTAAAAGACCATCCGAAAATCCTAACAGGACATTACACTGAAAGAACACCTACAGGACAAATTAGGATCAACACTCGAGATACCAACTACAGACTTGTAATGAGATGACAGAGAAGGCTTACCACATTTTGTGTGAATGCGAGGCTATAGACGCAAGAAGACCAAAAATGAATCCAAAGGATTACTTCGGTCAATCAGCCAGAGACCTGTACAGATATAGTGCAGGACATTAGGATCCTGGAATGGCTGGTATAATTTAATGAATAAAAGAAATGGGAGCCTAAATACAAAAAGCCCAAGAGGCTGCAGTGTTTCCGGAGACGACATAGTGACGGCGCAACAAAAAAAGCCTAAAAACGCACACTCAATCGAGTAACAGCTGTGGGGAGACAGGTAGCAAATTTTGAATGTGCGCGCCATCGCCATCTTTCTAGTTCGTTCTAGCCAATAACAGTTAATAAGCGGATTGACGGTCACGAATTTTTCCCTCCTAACCTCAAAGGTGTCGATGATGTTTGTCCGCTTTCGTTGAGATTTTCTTGTTCAGAATGGCAGAAAGAATTTGATTAGAAATATACGGTGATTAAAAATGTACGAGAGTAGAATCAAATATTTCAAAAACTTGCGCAAATGTTGAAATATCTTCTAGGCGGAATCTATAGATTTATTATTATAGAAAGATGCGTCCATTTTAATATACATGGAAACTACCAAAAGCAAGAGATTATCGTAAAAGCAGAATGTGGGACCCAATGGTTTATAGTACCAAATTGCAGCAGTATTTTTTTAAGTGATACTTTATTAATAAATATATTTATACATATAGTAACTTTTATCTAATTTCAATATAACAGTACAAAATAGAGAATAAAATAACAAAAAACATAAACAGCATTACAATAATATATATTTGTTTCATAAAATTTACAATATTAATAACATTAAATGGCTTTAAAAAGTAGTAAGCAATAAAAATCATATAAAGGGTAAGCTCATATTTAGGTATATTTTATAATCTGTACATTATACGTACATATATAATGTAATTAATCCCTTGAATAGTAAAAAAGTAATACAATCGAACCTTCATAGTGGTGGGCATTTCGAATTCAAAATGTAACCAATAGAGATAATGAATGAATATTCGAAATTTTCGCTTCTACTTGTCGGAGGGCCATGTGAAGTGTTTTTTACTTGGTTTCATGTCTAGGTAACCACATCTAAATGCTTAACGCTGCTAATCACGTTACTACTAATGTTTATTTAGAAATGTTAGTTTGATGCGTAAGATTTTTATTTTAAGAACACTACTTTCTTAAAATAAAAATCTTACGCGTTTTCAATACTTTTAGATATTTTTGCATAACTATACGATAGTGCATACCAACTACGAAGCTTAAAATCCTATATTTTAACTTTCTTCGTTATTTTTCAAAATTTTGAACTTGCTAAAGCTAAAAAAAAATCTCGGAAACTGTTCGATTTTGCATGGTAGATATGATAGCTGAATTTCTTGCAAATGAGATAATTGCCCTATCTTCGACGTCCGCTTAGCAGTCACCTGTCATGGCCATATCATAATCATCTTTTAAAATTGAAATAACGCAATTGTAATTCTAAGAAATATATTTTTATATATTGAGTTTTTTTCAATGGCGTTTTCCATTTATGAAAATATCCGATTGTAGTTACTATTAACCGCATACATCTATTTATATTTCTAATAACTCTGCGCACTACAACTTTGATTCTCAAGAGCTTTATTCTTCATTTTCTTTTACGCTAATAAATAAATAATAATAATTTTTGTATTATTAAGTAAAAATGATGGGTAATGAGTATCTAGTCCAAGCTCGAAATGAGACAATATCCGTACCCTGATGATTTAGATTTAAAGGTATAGAAAAAGTATAGCAATACTAAGTAGCTTCACTCTTGCCGAGGTAATTACCATTTTATTTTGTACCGTATAATTTATATTACGTACTGCTGTGTGCTGATTGTAATAATGAAAATACAAAATGAAAATTAAAAAAAAATGAAAAATTAAATTAGCTCAACGGATAAAAATTTAAAGGGCGCAAAAGAACAATTAATCCAGAGTTACCCTCGCGAAATAAAATTTGAATCTAAACACGAAAAGTAAATTGTGGGTGAAAGAAATTTGACTTTCTTAATTACCCCAAAAATTGAAAAGGTTTAATCAAAAATAAAAGAACAGTAATTGAAACACAAAGACGTTAAATAACAATCAATAGTTTAATATAGAAAAAAAAAACAAGTTAATTATAATTTGCAGAAAAAAAAAACCGTGAACAGAGGGTTCTGGTCTAAATCAAAAACTGCAACTGATTCTAAATTACAATAGGACAATGCTAAATCCTATATCAAGCAATAGATAGGAAGATAATCCAATATCTTTCAAATCAAACCACGTGGTATCAAATTAAAATAAAATAAATTCGTGGAACACACACAACAAAATTACAAAAATGAAAACTAAAAGCAAGAACAATGTTACTACTCACCCAACCCGAGGTGATTAAAAAAAAAAAAACGAAACAGCGAACTAGAAAACCAAAAATGAACTCTTTAAAATTATAATGAGAGAAAAAACTAAAATCTATCTTCCTACACGAAATAATAAATGATCTTATATCTAAAATTGTGTACACAATATAATAACAATTATCATTAAGCGAGTTCCTTGATGGACGAATAAAATTCAGTATACGCCAAACAAATCTCTATATCAAAAGAATTAACAAAATGGCAGCAAACAATATAAAATTTACGTCTACTCACGCTTTCATCTACCTCTGAACTGACTCTTACAATCTCGACCGCTGCGTACAACGAAACCGCACAGATCAGTCCGCCAACGGACAAAAGACAAATAAAATAAACATAATAACATACATGAGCAGATAAATGACATCTAAATTGGCTGAATTTAATTTAAAAAGACTGAACACTTAAATTAAAAATCATACAATCAATTCATTAACAAAATCTTATGTAAAAATAAACATTAATTGTGAAATTCTCGGAACAATGATTCAGCAGTTTTAAGCAAATTAAATAAGCAACACAAAATACACTCAGCGGTGACGCGGGTAGGATAATCTACAGCAGTACGTTAACGGTAAACAAATTTTTGTGTATATTATTTGTATTTTGTTTTGGATTTTTTTTTAATTTACACTGAAATTTAGTTTTTACTTATGTTTTCGGGGTTTTCTTAGTGTAATAATGTTAAAGTGTATTTTTGTTTATATGGGAGTAATTGTAATTTTCATTATTGAACATACACATAGATTTTTAAATTTCACGCAGAATGCGCAAATCAAAATGGCAGCAGGTTAGCAAAAACTTTCCCTAAAAATCTACTTATAAAAACGTTAGTGATGCTACTTCGTTTTCCTATACTTGGATAGGTCTTATAAGTTACGTATTTTCATTTCGAACCTGAAATTATATATATATAAAATAGTTATTTATAGCGTACACAATAAATATTTCTGTATCAGATAGTTACATGCATTTTAGTAAGTAATAAGAGCACATTGTTCCAGTATAACTATATATTAAGTAAAACTTCAAGTTAAAGCTGTTTCACCACCATAAGCGTCGGTCGGTATCCTTCTTCTCAGGTTTTATTTTTCTGGTTGTAGATCGAACCAAGAATTTAACGGTTGTATCAAGTTGTATCGAGAGAAGTCTATGATAACCTATAAAAGTTGTAATTTCAAGTAAGTAAATAGAAAATGCATATCCACGAATTCCTACTCTAAAAGTCAGAAATAGAGTATAACTGCATGTTCTTCAATACTTAACTCATGCAGTTTAAATTGTGGAAGATTCTACAAGTTTTTTGATGATGTATAAAACAAATACGACTCAAAATGGAGAGTTATAAGTCAGAAAACGTAACGAGATATTATTAATTTTCTAACACATATCTAATGTGCCGATACGAAAAAAAATAGCACAAGACCATGATAGAAAAACAAATTAACATCTCGCCTGTCAAATAATAAGCTTGTAGGGGTCATACAATTGCAATTATCATTATTATTTTGTTAATTATTCTAAATTAGTTGTTTTTCTACATTCTTGAGCTGCTAAATCTTTGTTATCATTATTTAATAGTTTAGTTTATTTTTAAGACTGTAAGGTAAGTTAACCCTTTTATTACGCATAATTTGAGAGAGAAACAAGGCATCTGGAAAACAACACGACAAACTCGCTTGCGGATATACTCGTCTTGAGCAGGGTTAAGCAATGCTTAATACTAAAGCGGACACCTGTATCAAATAAAACGATTTTAGTTTCACTGTGGTATCAGGAGTACAATCCAGCCTTTTCAAATTAGCAGATGACCCACGTAACATTTGCATCATACATGCCGTTAAATGTATACCAACTATTTTTGCGTTGAAATATTCTCGTGTTCGTGATGCTTCAGGTAAAAAAAAAAATGCCAACACTACGTGAGGTTGCCTTTTGTTACCTGCTGTGTATAATATGTGCAATCGTAGCAGAAGGTTATACTGTCATAATTGATTTTTGAAATTGACAGAATATTTTGCAGCACATTTCGGTTACTTTTCTGCATCGATTAAGGAGATAATATCTGACGATACTATGGCCACATTAGAACTAATGTCAAGAATCGCGTCCCGTTTCGCGGTCTACAGTTTGACCCCTTAAGGAGTAAATTATTTTTTCCGTTTCTATTGTATTTCTACGGTAAAAATGAGTCGCGTCGGTGAAAATTATATAAAATACATTTATAGCCCGTACGACAAGAGGTTTATATAGTAGCTATTAACCTATTCAGTCATTCATTCATTCATTCAAGTTAGGGTGGGCACTTGAGCTTGGTGCTCATTGTACCATCCGTATTGATTCTCTTATTTCTACTCGAGCAGCTTGATGTGCTCTATAAAGCCCAGTATCTTGCCCAGTGGAAACTTGAGGACCTTCGAAGGCTCCAATAGATCTCTCCCGAAATATTTCTGCCTGAGTACCTTTAGTTCCTCACATATGCAGATTACATGTAAACTCGTTTCCTCCTGTAGTTCGCATCTTCTACACCACGGTTCGCTTGCACGGCCTGTGTTGTATAGATGCTTTTTCAGAGGACAGTGTCCAGTTACCAACGCTTGAGTAGGTTATCAGAGAAACTACCATTCCCATCCCCCTATCAGCGTTTTGGTATGGAGTTGACCTTCAGTCGACCTCCATTTCTTTGTACTTTCTTTATCTAACCAGGTCCAGATCTCCCTTCTTGTGGAATCTTTAGTAATCCCACATACGGGCTCTCGACCCATGAAGTGTCTCTTAGAGCCCTCCTTGGCTAGTTCATCGGCTATTACGTTGCTCTTTATATCCTCATGTCCCGGCACCCAAATCAGAGACACCGTGTTGTCTCGTGCCAGTGCATTGAGGGATTGTTTGCAGTCCCTAACTAGTTTTGACCTAGTTACAGGGTTTGAGACTGCCTTAATGACAGCCTGGCTGTCAGTCATTATATTAATTTTAGGGCGATCATTTTGCAATCATTTCTGCACAGGCTGCAAGGGCGAATACCTCTGCCTGGAAGACCGTTGTATGTTTCCCCAGGCTTATGAATATCCTTTGATTAGGACTGGGCCCACAAATACCGGCTCCTGTCCCCTGGCTGGATTTGGATCCATCCGTGTACCAGTTTTCGTAAGCAGTTATTTCACTACGTGCCTGGTCTCTGTTCGGTATGGAGATTTTCACCTTTTCAGTGAAGATAATTTCGGGTACCATGCTGTCCGTGGGCATTTGTAGCAATGGCCCGTCCAGCAACGTGCCCGTAGTATAAGTGTGTCCTCCCACCCTGAAGTTGGGATGCCACAGGTTGTTGGCTTTCAGTCTAAGGATCGCATTCATTGCCTCCGCTGTCACATAGAGTTCCAGCGGGGGGAGGCCCACAATGGTCTCCAAAGAGGCGGTCTCTGTACTGTTAGTTGCCCAGTGATACCAGCAATGCCTGTCTCTGGACAGCGGTCAGCAGCTTCGCTGCGGAGGACACTTCTGTCCTCCTCCACCAGACTACTGCCCCGTAAGTTATCGCTGGTCTTATCACGGCAGTATATAGCCAATGGATCACCTTCGGCTTTAATCTCCAGGTTTTGCCAGCAACTCTCCTGCAGCACCAGAATAGTTGCGTGGCCCTGGTCGTTGTTTTAACTAAGTGATTTTTCCAGCTCAGTTTTGCATCAGGGTAATAACCCAGATACTTTACTTCCTTGGTTAACTCCTGCCCAAACAGTTAATGCCGCCAGGTCATTGAGTTTTCTCATGTTGGTAAAGGAACCAACTTTGTTTTTTGTGATTAACTGAGAGTCCTTGTGAAAGGCACCATTCCTCCACCATTCGCAGTGCATTTACGCATGATGCCCGCCACCACGCCTGGGAACTTCCCCCTAGCTACAGATGACAATGTCATCAGCGTACCCCTGCGTCCATATTCTTGTCTTGTCGTCAAGGCAAACTTCCTTTGATGTAGGCTCTTTCGAGTCTCCACAAACTATGCAGAGCAGCCTTCTCCTGATTTTCCCCTTTGGTATGCCATTGTGAGGATGCAGAGGATATCTCGCCAAGTGCTGCTTCTGTTAATGTTTAGGTGATAATGTTTCCATAGTCTTCCAGCATAAAAAGATGTGAGATAATGGGTCTGAATGAACACAACCTAGTATCTCTCAAGCCTTGGGAATGTAGCCCACGCATGGCTAGCGCTCTAAATATCTCCAAGAGGGGCCCCATGATGTCTCCAATTGCCCCTGTAGCAATCTTGGAAACATGCCATCTGCTGTCCCGGTGATTTATAACCGTTTCAAACGACTCACTGCCCAACTAACAAGATGAGGTTTGAAAATATCGTTTGATTTCTCCAATCTTCATAGACGCCTTCTCACTGCGTCTGATTGTTTGTTTTGCCGAAGTCCCCCTGTCCGAGCCGGGAAAGTGCACGCTGAGAAGGTGCTCAAGAGTCTCCTCCGCAGTGGTTGTGAACCTCCCGTCCGGCAGCTGAATGGACCTGAGTGTGTTAGAAGAGTCCTTCTTCAGATTCCTGTGAATTAGCTATTAACCTAACTTCTAATTATAACTTGTCGAATTAATATCGGCTGACTGTTTAAACACATGCACTTGATCACATTTCAAAATGCAACGTGATGACACGTGATGCACAGCGATGGCGAAGACCGTTTGCTAAGGGAAATGCTAAGAATTGAGAGGGTTGGATAGTGTATGATTGGTTGCCTGTTTACCGCTATTCTACGACACAATTACGTAAAATCTCGTTATACAGGGTGTCCCACAGAACTGGGACATTAGATTTTTTTGAACTTCTAGTACAAATTTGATTTTGAAACTTGCAGTGTAGACATTGCTTACTGTGGTCTATTTAAGGAAAATATTTTCCACTTTATAGCACTTTCGGTATAAAGGGTTTTGATATCAACTTTAATATTTTAAATGGAATGGCATAATTGTTATCGGTCTAATGAATTTGGCGAGTCATTTGTAACTAGTTTATATGAAGGTTTTCTATCCCTAAACTCAACCGTTTTTGAGATATTTGCAATTTTGTTGATTTTTTGACGTTTGCACTGTTTCAAGTGAAATTAAATAGCTGATGAGGTATCAGATATTTAGTAGTTCTACTAATGTCGATGTAAGTACAAAGACGTAGGTAGAAAGTGTTATGGTAATAATGTTCGAAAACGCATCTCCAATGTGGTCTGTATAGTCTGCAGTTGCTATCTACAGTGTTGATCCTAATTTTTTGTAGGTGTTCTTTCAGTGTAATGTCCTGTTAGGAGACCGGGGGATCATCGAAAATTGTCGAAAACAATTTCGAGTTCGCGTAGTATTTTCTTGCAATCAGTTACTGAAAACGAAATTTTTGAGATTATTGGGGACCTCTCACCGAAACTCTCTTGCGGACTTGACCAGATTCCGCCTTACATTGTAAAAGCTTCGGTACATTTTATAAGTAAGATACTTGCATATTTATCAAAATTAATGATTACAGAAGAAGTCTTTCCACAAAAATTAAAGGAGGCTAAAATAAAACCTATACACAAAAAAGGTAAAAAAAACAGATATAAATAATTATCGTCCGGTATCCTTACTTTCCACCTTTTCAAAAATATTTGAGAAGATAATATATAATAGGATCCTTAGGTTCCTTTTAGCGCAAAATGTGATAAGTGATATGCAGTTTGGTTTTGTTCCGAGGCGATCTTGTGAGATGGCATTGTATGGCGCGCTATCTCTGATATGGGAGAATCTCGATTGTGGTCGCAAAGTGGTAGCGATATTTTTTGATCTTTCTCGCGCATTCGAAGAGGTTGATTACGCCATTTTACTTAAAAAAACTGCAGAACTATGGGATTCGGGGTGTAGCATGTGACCTTATGTCATCTTACCTGACTGGCAGAACGCAGTGCGTTTGTATTGAGATGAGAATGGCGCGCCGGTATATTCCGATTGGTCGGAACCTAACAGAGGAATTCTGCAAGGCTCGATAATCGGACTCTTACTTTTTTTGGTATATAGTAATGATTTACGAAATTATGTCGTGGGTGAGGGCCTATATCAGTTCGCGGATGACACTACCTTGATTTTAGTCGATGACAACATCTCCGAGGTTTCCATCGCTTCAACAATCGCGATTAAATCTATGTTTGCGTGGTTTGCGGCAAATGGAATACGCTTGAACTTGTGCAAGACCGAAGTGCTACAATTTTCTTTGGCAAGACCAACGCAATCCGTACTAATTAGGAGTGATCACGGTTCCGTAAAACTAGGCGATAATGTTAAATTTTTAGGGTTGTGGTTGCAGCCTTCGTTCGGGTGGGAGTACCACATTGATTCCACAATAAAAAAGTTAAATACGGCGTACTATAAGATATATAGGTTAAAGTCTACCGTAACTTTAGAGACACTAAGACAGTATTACATGGCGTGTGTGGAGTCTGTGATGGCGTACGGCATTGTATTTTGGGAGAATCATGCACTGAAAAAAAAATATTTTACAAAAACGCATATTGCGGGTCATGCTGGGCCTGAGTGCGCGAGAGTCTTGTCGACACCATTTCCGACAATGTGCGATATTACCGGTACCATGCTTATACATATATAAATTAACGATGCTTTATCAGCAAAATAAAAATAGCTTGGCGCGGAATGGTCACTTCAACGGAATTGAAACTCGAAGCGCGAATATGTTGGCAGTAAAGGGGTACAGGACTACCAATTACGAGAGAGGGCCCCACTACATGATCATTGGGGTATACAATACCCGAAGAGCTGAGGGTGATTGGTAGTGCTTTACTTTTTAAGAATAAATTAAAAACAGTATCTTTTACGAAAGTCTTTTTATACTATAGAGAAATCTTTACGACCGGTTTACATTCCTTTTTTACATGCAACTGTGCACACCTTGCCCCAAGGTATAACAGTTGCATTTAAAAAAGAAATGTAAACAGGTCGCAAAGATTCACTTTGCGACCGCGAAATGTGCCACGAACAAGCTTCTCGGAAAACGTGCGACCACCCAGAGTAGTCAGCCTTACATCCGTGCAGAAGGCACAGCAGGTGTGGACCACCCTTTCCCTCCTACTCGTGGGAACCATATGGACGGGAATAACGATAAACCAGCCCGAGGGGATCAGGAGAGGGCATCGGAAACCTCTTCTACTTGGGTTCCGAAAAGTGATGAACGGAGTGAGTGAACTCTTTTGAAGGCATGTACCACTGAAGACCGTAATAGTAATTTAACATTTTGTTGCAGGGGTACATCACAAACTGCAGCAATGGAGAAAGTGGAGGAGGATGCAATGTACATGGCATTTTCCACTGACGAGGCCTGATTCGGTGCAAGTACTAGAGCTGGGCATTTTTAAGCTCGGGAGGATTAATTTCAAGGTCTTGAAGGACCTCGATGGCGAAATTAAGGATGATCCAGGTGAACCTTCAACACAGTAAGGCAGCTTTGGCAACATCTGCTTTGGCGATGAAGAATTTTCACCTCGCGCCCATACAGTAACCCTGGGTTTACAGGGGCAAGGTAAGGAGTTTGGGGGGTATCGGATGTGAACTGATTTACCCCGAAGTACCCAGAACCTGTATATTGGCTAAGAAAAACCTAAAAAACTTCCTGTAACTTAAACCTTAAACTTCTCTTTCGGACTTGATCGCAATTAAAAAAGTTAAAATAAGAGGGGTTTACGAAAATTGGGTCGGATATATACCGATGTACCGAAAGTGAAAGGAAATCGTAGCATTTACAATGTGCTAGAACAGGATAGAAAGTGGTAGAAACCTTATGATCCAATTTTCGTAAACCCCTAATGTCAGTGAAAAAGGATGTATCGAGGGATTTAACTATGGAATCGGCATATTTTTCTTTTGATAACTCTGACCTACCACTAACCAGAAAAATGGAGGACGTGGTGGTGAGCAGCAGAAGCTAATGGCTCGCAGGTCATCATCGGCTATGAATGCGAATGTACACCACGTAACCTGGGGAACCTTTTATAAACTCAAGAATGAAAGAGGAAAGTTGCCCAACTCAAACATATTAATTTTAATATAGGGGTCATCAACCTATAATGGAAACTTATCTTAATCCCCGAAGAGCTGACTGGAAACTTACACAGCAGAACTAGACTCCAATCTGAAAGGATTCAGCGAAATATAAGTCTACACAATAGACCTGAAATTCGTAGCAGCGCAAATCCAAGGCATCGAATCAGGCCTCGTCAGTGGAAAATGCCATGTACAATGCATTCTCCTCCACTTTCTCCGTTGCTGCAGTTTGTGATGTACCCCTGCAACAAAATGTTCATTACTATTATGGTCTTCTGTGGTACATGCCTTCAAAAGAGTTCACTCACTCAGTTCATCACTTTTCGGGACCCAAGTAGAAGAGGTTTCCGATGCCCTCTCCTGATCCCCTTCGGGCTGGTTTATCGTTATTCCTGTCCATATGGTTCCCACGAGTAGGAGGGAAAGGGTGGTCCACGCCTGCTGTGCCTTCTGCACGGATGTAAGGCTAACTACTCTGGGCGGTCGCACGTTTTCCGAGAAGCTTGGTTCGTGGCACATTTCCTATTTCGCGGTCGCAAAGTGAATCTTTACGACCGGTTTACATTTCTTTTTTAAATGCGACTATTATACCTTGGGGCATGGTGTAACAGTGGCGCCAAGGTGTAACAGTTGCATGTAAAAAAGAAATGTAAACCGGTCGTAAAGATTCACTTTACGATCGGTGCCGTTTTCCTGGTGCGGCCCATTAGCCCCGACACGACAGTTTGGACAGGGGCTTGATTATTGTTAACGAAATGAATCGAGTTGGTTTTAAAGCGATATGTAGCATTCTTGTAAATGCTAGAGCGATATACGAGACAGAATTAACCTAAAGCAATGAATAAAAACCGGATATCATGTTTGTACTATTTTCAAAACATATGAATATGCACACATGTGGTTACAAAAATGAACTGTGTCGTATTCAACAGCTTTCTATTGGACACTCTAGTCATTTGGTGTGCACGTTTGCACGATGGAATGTACCGTGCAAGGTCTGAAATAGCTGATATAATTTAATAGGTAAGAGAAATGGGAGATCAAATATAAAAAGGCGTTCCCACAACAAAAAAAAAAGTCTGGAGTGCGCTTACAAAGATTTAAAGAAAGTGCAAGTTCTAGTGTGTTCGTCAAAATGTATCAAGCAAAAAAAAAAGGTTAAACAAAACTATGGACTAGAAGTGTAACTTAGTAGATTTATAAACAACTGCTTTCCATGTGTGTTACGACTACAACATGTGAACATCACTGCAATCGCCAATACCTATGATCATTTCTTTTTCATTTACATCATACTATGGTAGAAGGAAATGTATTGCAACGATTGTTAGGGGTTAGGTTATGAATGTGACATCAGCTCTCTTCAACTAAGCTGAAGATTTGTTCACTTCGCTAAAATTTGTGGTGGCGTTAGTTCAGTTCTAAGTTGTTGTGGTAGATGAACTTAGTGACCTGCAAATGAACAGAGCTATTTTATTTCTAAATGTGAATAAAACGCTATAGTGTGTTTTTTTTCTATGTGCTTTTTTGTATAACCTGCCACTGCAAATAAAGGAATTACATCATATATTCAGTCATTCCACAACGCTCTGTGTAAAGGCACTTGAGACTGTCAAAACAATCTTGTACGTATTCACTGTTATTCGCACAAGTATGATTTATTTAGAAATATAATAAATGTAATGTTATCAAATATTGAAATAAAAATTTTCCTTCTAGTAGCGACTTAATCATAGTAAAATTTTGTTATTTTAATATCATAAATCGTATTAGAAAACATCAAAATTTAATATAATCTCCTTTTCGCGCTTTTACTTTTTAATTTCTTGATCGGGGCAATAATATTAGGTCAAAATCAGTTATTTTTTTTAAAGAATAATTGTGCTGTTGTGAAAAAATCCAGTCTTCTGCGCAAATTTGTTTATATGTATATCCGGTATACCTCTAGAATATCGTAATCGTACTAACAAATAAATATTTCTGACCAGATTATAAATCACATCTGAAAGGTTTGTTAGAACAAAACTTATGTCTTCAAGATTGGTTTGTCGTGTTATACGCACATGTTTATCCCTAAAATTAATGAAATATTTGCATGCCCCTGTTAGTCGCACTTTTCCACTTATTTGAGTTTTAACAAGATGTAAGAAAATTTGATTTGTTACTCACCTGTCCCATTACATTTGAACTTGAATAAAACAACTGCTTTTGAGTACACACAGTAACTTCCAGTTGCTGGCTGTTTAGTTCACCTTGAGATATTAAGTATTCGAATTTTTCATCAAAAACGGGATTGCAATTGTCTTTTATTACCTTAAAAAATAATGATATGAAATAATTAATCAACACAGTTCATATTGTTACCATAGTTTTCCGTTTACTTTCCTTAGAACGTTCTGGCAACAAATATAATTTTACGTAAGGGTCTGGTATGTTGGATGGATCTTTG
This sequence comes from Protaetia brevitarsis, assembly GCA_004143645.1. Lineage (NCBI taxonomy): Eukaryota > Metazoa > Arthropoda > Insecta > Coleoptera > Scarabaeidae > Protaetia > Protaetia brevitarsis. The sequence goes on from RXPK01000143.1 coordinate 1,808,994, forward strand.
AGAGGAAGGTTCCTATAAATAAATTATCAGATGTAGACATTTTATTCCGTTCTTTCGCGAGGAGTACATAGTCTGTTTTAAAAGAAGTACGGACACAGCCACATAGTTCAGCATGTTAAAGCACAGATATTGAGATGGTTAGCACATGTAAGCAGGATGCCGGAACACAGACATTCTAGAAGGGTACTGAGAGAAATATAAGGAGAAAAAAGAAAAGGGGTAGATCGAGGAAGAAATGGCTATATGCAGCGACAGCAGATTTATGAAGCTTTCGGATATAGGACTGGAAAAATGGTCACAGAACATAATAATACACAGAACTCAATAGAGGAAAGTTATGAAGAAGCAGAGTGATAAAATAATCTAAGTCATAATATAGAACTACATTTTTTTTCAAAACTTTAAGTAAAGGAAAGTAATTAAGTATAAAATTTTAAAGATACCATTAAAAAAATATATATTTACTTAACATATTATCAACTCTAATGAAAGCAATGTAACATTTAAATGCAAATCAAAACTGAAGCTACACGTACTGTATCTCACTGTGTGTTATTTTGCATGATGTTTTCATAATTTTCAACGGAATTTAGACAATTACTGCATTTTATAAAATATAACATTTTGTATAAATATTTAAGAAATAGAAAAAATGTAATCAATATTATATACAAGGGATGTGCATAGGTTACTGTTAACTGACCAGAAAACCTGGCAGTTCTAAATAAGAAAAAAAAAAAAAAACTAGAAATTTAAATAAACTAAATATCCATAGTTTGTATATTATTGACAAATGAATATTGAAATACAATGTGAAAATATTATACATTTCAGAAATTGTAAAAGAAGAAACTTATTTGTTGCGTTTTAAGGAGTTGAAATGATGTGCATACGCCTGTACCAGATTATTCTGTCTTTAATTTTTTTCTGCCTCGGTATTTTGAAAAATAATTTAGGGTACCTCTCGTTGTTCACCGAATGACGGATTCAAACCATTTATTTTTTTTAACCCTGAAGTGTCTGAATCCTCTTAAACTTCGAAATTACTACCAAACTAAAATAATATTGTTGATACAATTCTAAATTAGAGAACATTTTTCGTTAAGGTAACAGAGTAAAAAGCTTTTAATTAACTAACGACGACAGAGCTAATAATTTTGTTGTACTTTACAGAATCGCGAGTCTACTGTAAATCGGTCAGCTATCAGTTGTTGCTATATGCCCTCATGGAATAACTTTAGTTATTATTTCCTTGCATTCACAAAGGAGTAAGGGAAAATCACGGCAAAAACCTTACTCTGTGAACAAGCAGTGTTTGATTGTTAAATAGCATAATAGTTTGTTTACATTTTGATAATTAGAAAATTTACAACATGGTCGTAATATCATGCCGCCGTAAGTCAGGTAGTACCTTGTTTGTTAACGTAAATGAATTATAGACGTTTCATAAAGGTTGTCGATTAGTTTTCTTCAAATCAGCTACAATTAATAAAAAACAAGCTATCTAGGGCGTTTGTAATGAAAGAGGAGAATCTGCTACATTGAAATGGTAACCGGTATGCGTTGCCCATACACATTCAGTGAAATGGCGATGAAGCGCTTTGTCTCTAAAGCGTGTGTCTTTATGCTTTCATCTAAGTTTGATAATGTACAGGGTGTTTCATTGCGAAAAATTTTTACTGATATGTTTAATTGACATTCAATTGTTTTCTATCGCTTAGTGCAAAAAATATAAAATCTTCATCTTCCTTAAATAACTGTGCAGCTCTAAAAATAAGAAAGCTAGGCTTATTTTGAGATAAACCGTATAAATATTAGAAAACTTTATACTTACGCGACTTGATTTACAACAACCGCCAATCTTTGTCTCTGGACACTATATCGTAAGGTTAGTTGAATGCGGCCCAGCCCAGCCTCTCCAGTCGACCTTACATGTAAAATATAAGTCACAATCCAAATAAATTAATATACTCATCTGAAAAACATACAAATTGACCCGCACGTGTAAAGCCCGTTCATTATCGTTATCGTTACAATTACATTGATAGCATAACGATGTGCAGCTAAAATGCACGATTGAAATACAATATGGTAACGATATAAGCGATGCTACAGCCAACTCATACTCCAACGTATCGTTTAGGAAGTTACCATTATTGTATTTAACCTGCCCATTTTGGCCGAACACGATAATGTATACCGTAGTCGACAAAATTAAATTTTAGTATAGGGATCTTGCAATGCGCACCGATTCCAATGTTGAAACGATATGGGGCGTTAGGCATGTGGTGGAAGACAAGGGTATGTGCCTGTTTCTATTTTAAAGCGGCGTGTTCTTTTCTACTCTCTGCTTTCCTATACTCTAGTTAAATTTTGACAATTACAGTATAATAAAGATCATCTGTCTGTTTAGAAAATATATGTATACTGTTACTCTAATCTTCCAAAAACAAACCTGTAACTGGCCAATTTGTATTTACATTAGGAAAAACAAGTTGATAAAAAGAAGCAAGTCCACTTTATAAAGCTTTTTATAATAGATGAACTTAAAATAAGTTTAGTAAATACGTATACGTACGACGTAACACTTGGTGTTCTATGAATTACATTCATTGCAGAGTTAGTTGGCGTTGCTGAAATAAGTGGAGATGTTTCTTTAATGATTTCAATTTCCCGCTCTCAGGTAAAAGGTTTGTTTCAGACTTGATGATGTTGGCAGAGGAATCTTTTGCAGTGTGTGTTGGTGTAGGCTCTAGAGATATAAAATATGTATTATAATATAGAATTATAAATAAACTACTTCATTATATTGTTATATTGTGTGTTGCGAATCGAAACCGGTTTTATGTGAAACCAGTTTTGGACGTGGCGATTAATCGCCTTCAAAACAAAACAAAACCGAGTTTGAAATATATCTAATTTTGAGAGATATAACTGTAAAGTCGCAAATTATTTAATGGACATTATGGCGTTTTCAGATGTAATCGTGAATAAAGTCTGTATTAAAAGAATAGTATTAACAACATTTGATCTGTATCAAGATAGAAAAGGCATTTATTGCATATTAACAATATATTTTTGTATTTACAATACATATATCTACTTTAAAAATGCAAACGTTAATAATTATTACCTCTGAAAACAGCGAAATGTTCATAAAATAATTTACGACCTACAGTTATACATCTCAAAATTGCATAACAAGTACTTATAAGAATATTAAATATCGCTATATATCCCAATGAAAAAATTGTAACCGTTTCAATACAGATTTTAAAAACCGATTATTGTATGTACTTTCGCATTTATTCTACATCAATTAGGGTGAGTGCTCCAGTAATGGACATCCAAGGGAGACAATTTCAAAATACTCGAAAAATGTAATATCTTATTAAGTTAAATATGAAACACGTCCCCATAAAGTAAATTTTGTGTATATACTTTCTAACATAAATTGTTAAAAATTATGATGTGTGCTAGTAGGGCATATATAGGATATCCCAGTAAGAATCCACAACTTCAATTTCAGCGCGCCATTTTCGTACTGTTTGGTTGACAATTCGTACTTTTGTTTAGCTGTGATCTAGACACATTGCGGTTAGCTCATTGCCGAGCAACGCGTTGTTATCGTTACAACTATACCTTTTAAATCGGGACTGGTGGTATCCGAAAAGAGAGAATCCATTCAAAATTTTTAATGCATCATTTCTCCCGGCATTGTGGAAACAAAATTTTGTCCTAGAAAAAAAAATATGCCGTTCGCTTTTCATCCCAATCATTGCTTAAAAAATATTTAAAACATTTTTAATACATTCTCCCTACCCAATGTCCAACTATCAGTGAAATGACGATGAAGCACCCCATCTCTAAAGTGTGTTCTTTTTTTCTTTTAAGTTTGTAATGTACAGGGTGTTCCATTACGAAAAATGTTTACTGAAATATTTAATATTTGACATTTTTAATGCATTATCTCTCAGCATAGTGAAAAAATATTTTTATCATTAAAAAAAGCACCCTCTTCCTCTTTCACCACACTTCTTTAAAAAAAATAATTTTGTCATTTAAAGAGTCCCTTTCGCCCTTTCTTACGTTAAAAAAAATACCAGTCAAAACATTTTCAATGCTTCCTCTCCCCTGGTGTTAAGAAAAAAATACCCAATTAAAAAAGATTCATCTCAACTGTGTAGTGCGGCTTTTGAGCGGGCAGAGAGATTGGGACCTGCCTTTTTAAGAATGCCGCAGGTAATGCAGTGACGATGAATAGCGAACGTTATCTGAACATGTTAAGTGAGGTTCTTTGGAACCAAAACAAGTGGTTTCAGCAAAATGGCGCCGCTGGTGTGCGTTGTTGCAGAAAAAAAAAAAATCCGGAGCGCATCATTTTATCCAAAGACCGAAATTGTCGTCAAAATCATGCGATATGAAGTTGTGATTTCTTTCTCTAGAATTGCATGAAGTCACTTGTTTACGGGAACAACCCAAGAACAATCCCTCTAGATAATGAAAAAAGCGTTTATTGTGGAAATCAATCCAGATATGTGCGAAACTATTAACTTATTAAGAACTTTGCAAAACAGTAAGAGCTTCCCAACAAAATTTGGGAAGCTGTTCGATATTCTAATTCACGCATAACGGCATTGACTGCTGAATTTAAAATAAAAATATTTCAAATAAATTTAGATAAAAGTAGTAAGACTGATTGAATTACACACATTTTGATGATTATTTTAAAAGTTATTGTTCGGTGTCGATTATTGTTGCACTTACGCCATATAAAAATTTTATACCTGGACTAGAGTTTGAAATTAGCTCTGGTTGATCAGCCTGCATTTCTTCGATAGAATCATTTTTCAGTATCTGCAATGATTAATAAATAAATCTATTTTAAAATATTTACAGCAAATAAAGGGTGGCGTTACTATTAAAATCAATGTATCTGCTACCGACAATTGCATAGAAATGTCGCGCCACTGTGAAGTATACACTTTGTTAATTGATAATAATATAAAAAAAAGTACTCACGCGTAGTCGCAATGAAAGAACAATTTTACTATTCGGTCCAGATTTTAACAGCATAAATGGTTGCTTGACGATCTCCAGATTAGGTTTATTCGATAACGTGTTTAAATTTATTACCAAATTTCCAAGTTCCGAGTTTGTCTTTTGATCGTCTACTCGTATGTAAAGGGTGTCGGTTTCAGGATTACTAACTAAGAACGTAAAGCCTTGTTCCCACACAGGATCACTGGATCTCATTTGCACGCCTGTTTGCTTGCTTATCTTATATAGAGTAAATACAACGAAAGGATCTGGTTGACTTGTTGCCCTGCTTGCTATAACAAAAGAAATAATAATAACAATCATGGTTTTTTTTTGGGTGTTGAAGGTCTGGAGAAAAAAATAATTACTCCTTAGTCTGATTTTAAATTAACTTGAACATTATTAACTTACTACTTAATGCTATTACATATAAAGTGATAGTAGGTATTTTATCAATTATAATTTTTATTTTTAAGTTGTAGGTTAAAAACGCTAATTTGAGCAGCAATCAGTAAGTTTCAGCAAAATTCGTTGACTTCTACAAACTATAATGCATAGCAAAAATTTGAAATCGTAATAACCAACATTTTTCAAAACCTCGCATCGGACCGTATTAGTTGTCGCGCTAAGAATTAATCTTTTGGAATAATTTACTACAAATAAACCGCGTGTAGCTGCTGCTGAATTGTCAGCGTAAAATTCTTTTACCATAAATAGATTTTCCTTGGGCGCACAATACTCCATTTTTTATAAAATTACTGACCGCGATGAAAACCTACTAACCGTTATAAAACTTGAGGACCGTACCCTATGCCCAATGACGCCTTGTTAAGAAATGGACAAAGTGAATCGAACACCGGTTTCACTTGAGGTGAACTACGCATTCTAGCGATTGGTTCTCCTCACCTCACAATAGTACGGAATGAGGGCTTCATTGAACTAATTCAAATCGAAAAGATCGATGTGAGGGTAGCATTTTGTAGTAGTTATACACGATACATTGATAGCATACGGATTGGGATGGTATATCGAATTGTGTATCTGACACAATTGTCCAGCAGAATAGCATGCATATTTGACGTTAACTTTTTAACTAATAGAAATCATGTTTTCATCATTTTTTTTTATTCATATTACGGTAATAGTCAGGTCGAAACTGCACTCTCAGTAGTGCTGTAGTGCACTCAAAACAATATTGTAAATATTCACGGTTCATTGGGTATGACGAAAATACTGATTTAGAAACATAATGTTAATGAATAATGAAATATCTCCCTGGTATTCTTTTCCTATAATTTTACCTCTATAAGTAAAATAACAAAATTTCATATCAATTCCTTTGGCGCCTTTGCAACAATTTCTTGACTGGTGCAATGGCGTTAGGTTAAAATCAAATACGTATACCATCACCTATTTCTCAGTGAAAAATAAATCCTTGGAATTTTACACGGCCCACAGTTGTGAAATCTTTAACTGTATGCGTACTAGCTAGCGATGTGCCATTCGATTTTTATGAGCGAATCGAGTTATTTTTTTCTTAACGAATTTTAAAGCGTTTTAAGAATCGAATCATTCTTATCGATTGTAATCATAAGCCAAGAAAAATGAATCGGAAAATACATAAGACTGTATCTAAGCAGGCATTTGCCGCCTAACTCGAAGTATACAAAAAACTAAGCGCCGCTATTCCTTCTGAAACAGGTATGCTCTTTGTATTACAATAAAGATATCCAAATCTTGAAGTGTATTTTTATGAAAAAGAATTTATTCATTTTGATGGTAAATTGCATTTATAAGTAACGAGTATTTTAAAACAACGATTTGAAATATTGTTTTACAAATTTATAAAAATATTTTTCCCAAATAATGAGCAATACGTTACTACAAAATCAAGTGAAAAATAAAATTAGAGCCAATGAATAACCAATAAAATTTAAGTCATAAATTAATTAACGGTTGTAAAATAAAATTAAGTTATACGTGTTGTTGACTGCACTTATGTTATGTTATTAAATAAAACCTCTGACAATGGTTAACAATTTCTTTAATTAAACTATATAAAATACGAATTGTCTAACTAACTCCATACACCGCGCATGAACATAAGTGGTTGTTTTTACCACTATGTGTTATCTAAACACGAAGTAGTATCGGATCCCAAAATTACAATTATTATTGCCCGCAATATGAGTCCTTTTTACTATTATTTTCACTGCATAAAATAGAAGGATATGTGAAATTAAGTTCATGCCTAGTATCTAATGGATATGGAGAATGGTGATGCACCAGATGGCGCATACGCATATTTTTTAAGATTAGATACACGCTACACTCGTGTATTCGCTTAATGAGTGGAGGTTCGTGCAGTCTAACCATTTTTCAAGAGTCGACAAGGTAATAGTATGTCTAATTGGTGTGATGTATGCCTTTTGTAACTAAGGCGACCAGGTTTTATATATTTTATTTTGTATACAAATCAAAGAGTGAACCTATAGTCGGGGCATCGCAGGTCGGAACTATTCGCGAAGGGAGATAGCATGAATTACTCTATTTCGCCAACAAAATGCAACTGCGTGCTGTCAAGTGAAGTGCTGTATCACGAGGCACGTATCACCAACGCATTCCTACTCTTCTCTTGCCGAATGGTTCCGAGATCGGATACGCTGACTATAGGTGGACGTTCCATCTGTATACATTCCTCATGTCCAATGTGTAAAATATTTTTTGTTCTTTTTTATTTTCAAGAATACCTATTCATTTCTCTGAAAGTTCTGGAATCTAAAAAAAAGGTGACGTTTTCCAATTATTGGTTAGCTATTCTATATCTAGCAACATTATCATAACGTTTTCTTCTTTTTTCGAAACGCACAAATCATAATTCTATTAATAAGGAAAAAAACAAACAGGATAATTATTAAGTAGCACATTTTTGAGAAACTAAAAGTTGATTTTTATGAAATCGATAACTGTTTAAAAGACTTAAAATATTTTTTTGATTACTTATAATTTCTAACGGAGAGAATGTATAGGATGCGGTTAAACCTTATTGATTTTTTGTAAAGATTAGTTCTTGAAGAACGGTAGTATGAATTTCTATTTACTACAAAATTCTTTTTAAACAATATCTTTAGGAATATTCGTGAAAAGGGGACTGTATAATAAGTGCAACAAAAACAAAATTCTGGGGTATTTTTAAACCAAGTGTTTTTTTTAAGTATATTTAAGATTCATGGTGACTCTAATGTCTTCAATTATCTTTTCTTTGCATCCACAGATGTATGAAAAGATATTTTATTTATCAATAACTCCAACGTTAATTTTTGACAGAAAATCATTTTCATTCCCATTATTATAATTTTAATCCACGGCCGTGCAGAATAAACGAAGCAGCTCCAAAGAAGATTAAGTAAAACTAAACCTTAGATTCAATTACTTTAATACTAAAAATAAAATTGCCTACTCGCTGCGGGCTACTTAATGATTACCCTACGTACGAGGTCAAGGCGTTAAGAGAAAGAATTATATAATAAATTCATTAATCCGCAATGTACATTTCAGTAAAATGCAGGTGAAACTTGCTACTTACAACTATACGGTTTATAAACAAAAAAGACTTACAGGTAAATTTCTTGCAGAATCTACAAAGACAATCAGTAGCGCAGAACTCATGGAAGTTATTCGTAGATATTGGGTCTCTGCCAACGCCTATAAAACATGATATACGATAATATTTATAAAATGTCTTGTTTAAAATTTGATTTCGAAAAGAATACTTACCGCTTGCAAGTCTGAATAATCTGCGCTTAGTTTTAGCCATGTAAGACGAATATGGACCATTCCATGTTTAGCCTGCTCTAAGGTTATCCACTAGAAAATATAAATTAATTTCTATACCTTAACGTAATGAATGCGTATTACCATGTTATCTTGCCCTTTCTTCACAATATTTGATACTTCGATGGTAGCCCTAAAATATATGATAGTACATAATTTAATTTTTTGTGATAATATATTGAACGAATTCATTCGCGTTAAAAACTGAAAATTTTAGTTTTCTTTTGTCGAATTCATTGGAAGCAATATTAAACTGTGCTGATTTAACAGCATAGGTTAATTTAATTTAACTCTATTATCAAGTACATGCTGTGCGGCTTGATTTTGCGCCCATCCCTAGTTATCCGAGGACGAACATCTTTTTGATACTATATACCGATAGAACTGGTTTTCAGTACTTTGCCTTAACTACACATCTTAATTTTTTTTTATGAAAATCAATTTTTGTCACCCGACCAGTCGTATTATTATTTAAAATTTACGCGCGTGTGTAGTAAATATTAGGAAAAACAGCAGTGTTGAGGCCGTTTTACACCTATATACGCGTTGTGTTTATAACAAAATAAATTTTAAATTGGCCAATAAAATGCGCAATAAATAGCTAGGTGTAAAACGGCCTTAACGCCCGAATTCGCATCGCACGTCTTCGTTTCGCATTTCGCCTCAGTATGGAACGTGCCTAAAAATTAAACATGGCACAATAAAAAAAAATAAAACCTCAAGCATATTTTTTCAGAAACACCAGTATAAATTGCATGCCGAGTTTATCATTAATTTAGTAGCCAATATTCATAACGTACATATAAACAAAGTACACATTAAACAAATCTGTGGGTTAGAGGTAAACAGCACTATTCTTGTTTCAATAGTAAAAGCTGCCTATTTAACAAACACTGGTAAACAGCAACAGAAAATGACACTCTGATTGATTGTGATTGTACATCATGTGTTAATTAATATACATCAACTAATCTTCGCGTAACTTTTGGTGACTAAATCTATTCTTTATTACTGAAACGAGCTGCAATTGCGAAAATACAAACTTACAATATTTTACTTTACAAATGGTAGTAATCTAATTAGATATGCAGTTGAAATAACTACGTTGGTTTAATTATATGCATACATTTATTAGAAAAAAGATCCTCAGAATTATTGTTTACCTCTAAATCACAGAAATATATACATCAATCAGGTTGTGATATGATTCATAACGCTATTAGTACAGTGTAAGCTTATGGACAAGCTTACATTTATATACACGTAATATAAATGGTAAAACAATGTTTAGAGGTTAGTTTTCAAATTAGTAACTTTTTTTCTTATTGTAGGCATTTGTTACAGCACCCAAAGTAGTTATTTGCGGTGATTAGATATTAATATTATTAATAATATAAAATCCCATAAAGTTTCTTTACAGTTTCTCATGACTACATGTTTCTTATATGTATTTTGTCGCACATTTCAGCGAAGATTTTTAGAAATTAGAAAGAATCAGTTTTTTATTTGTTGTTTCTCATCCTTATTTGGAATTACTATCATATATATATATACTATAGCATTGCGCAGGCAGATAAGCTACATTGAGACGTATTATAAGTAATAGTGGGATTATAGAAGATATAAAAAAAATAATGTGTAGATAGCGTTAGTATGCTGAAGATATATTTATGTACATAAGACTTTAAGGCTTTTTGGCTTAAAGGCTCAGAACACACCCAGCCGTCTCATCGGAATGGCGACTCGTCCCCAACAATTGGTTACTCACCTTGCTATTTAACAGAACAGAGAATGTACAAAATTCTTACACCACCGAATGAGTTGCGTTTCTTTTTTGCCATTTCGCATTCTAATTTTTATATGTGCAGTTGGTGTTGTATAGATAAAGACAATAAATAAATAAAATAAAACTCAGAACCGTAGAAAATAACATTAGAGTAAAATTTATTACTATTCTCTATTCGGTGACTTGGCAATTATGTACTTTACCTCTTTAGCTGTACCGTCATTTAGCTGTATAGATAGTGCAATAGTGCAAACAAAATATACATTTGTAGCTCTAATATTTTCTATTCTCAAACAATTTAATATTATGATAATTATGACATTTGTTTCACTACACCTCTACACATTTTAATCATATTTTTCTCTTTTCATTTAATTTTGTGCTTTAATATTTTAGTATTTGGCTACTGAATTAAAGGTAAGAAAATATTTACAAGCTTCAATGGTCTAACTAAAACGAAAGAAAAAGTAATAAAAAATAATAGTAAATCAAATTAATTGAAATGGATAGCGTCTAGGAAGTGGCGGAAGATAATAATAACAATGCAAACCAACAAGCTATTACAAAACGTGTTTATAAGACGGTAGAGCATTAAATATTATGAAATCAGAAAGTATAATGCTTACAGCACGGTATAACAGTATGGACATTTTGTGATACTGATTTTTGCGCAGAATCGAAAAGATTTAACAAGTTCTTTTATTAAATGTAGCATTCATGTTTTAAAAATGCTTAACTAAATCACTATAGTACGTTTTTATATCTTTCTTGATAGCGTAGACTGCTTATAGTGTGTAATTATTAATACAAAATTAGATTTCTCTATCTTTGCGTATAGTTTTTATTTACAGCTATAAGTGTGTATAAATATGTTCTAGAATGAATGAAAAGAAATCAAGACTGCAATACGTTATCGCGCTGTGGAAATAAATCACAATAATTCTAAAAATAAAGTGTTTCCTCTACCTTCCGAAAGATGAAATATAGCAGATTGCTTACAAATACATTGAATATTCAAATAGGATAATAAGACCAAAACGAGGTCACCACTTCACAAATTCTTGTATTGAAAAAACTTGTGACCAGTTTCGTAAATATAATTTACGTCATCAGGCAAATTATGTTTACGAAACCGTAGCTTTCTCAATAGAAGAATTTGTGAAGTGATGACCCCCGCTTGTTCTTATTATCCTATGTTGATAATGACTTCACACAGTCAACTCCGAATATTTACATTGAATGCGCTCTTTTTTATCATAGAAACACACATCTCTATTTGAACAAATTTATAAAAAAGTGCTGGTGTAACAAAATCTTAGCAATTATCGTACCAAATACGAGGTCTCGGATAACGGATCCGAGTCTGAGGTTTCGGATAGCGGATGAGATTTAGATTCGGAAATGAACACTAGTGATTGATATCGTAAAAATCAAAATAACACTCACAACAGTTCCGTAGGTATACGGAAGTAACGTACGCGAATTAGCTGCCCCATCTTGACAGTTTAGGTAGTGTTGCATCAGCAGACGTAAACTTGTTGCATTTGTTTTGGAGCGCCCGCTACTGATGGATCGTAGCAAAGATATTGTATAGGTAGATATGTAATCACTGCGATTTGCTTGTTTCCAACATACCTCATTCAATATATCAAAATTAAAATAAATATTCACTACTTTGTGTTTACGTGTTGAATTGTGTTCAAACACAGATTTCAACAAATAAATCACAGCAAGGAAATAAGCAAAAAAAAACGTATTTGTTAGCTACTAGGTTCATTGTCTTTAACGTGTTTAGCAAAATTCGATAACTAAAGGTATGATTTCGTTGCAACGGTCAGCGCTAACGGTTCACCGCGACGTTCAGCAGTCGAGTACTGCTACAATGTATTTCAAATAGAAGTGCTTTCCTCAATACGTCTCGACTTCGCGTCTTAACGGATGGCCGTTGACGGTTACGTCTTGGCTGCTCAAAAACAAGTCAAGACGTAAGCTAGCGATAATTGCAGTACTCCGGTATTGCAGAGGTTCAACCGCATCCTATTTACCAAACATCACAGAACCATTGATTTGATCGCGGTTGTTGAAGCAATGAAAACCTCGGAGATGTTGTCATAGGTTAAGATCAAGATCCGCGATATCCCCGAACTTATGTAGTTTCGTAAGCCGTTATTATATATTAGAAAAAAAAATTGCGTTCAGTATTCAAGGTTATATACAAATAAGGTATGTTGAAGACAAACAAATGCACACGAGAAACATAATGACATATCTATGTTAGATCGTGGCATGTTTGTTTGATGAATAGGCCCATAGGCATCGTTGCTAGTGAAATGCCGGTAGATGTAAATACGTCCATAGGCGCTATTTATTTGAAAAGATGCTTATAACTTCAATCTATATTTGAAGGACATTCCAGAATTATCTACAAAAAGCCAAAGGTGTCGACCATTGTGTCTATACTGTTATACTGATCAAACGAATTTTGGTTAAATATTTTTAACTGAATATGGTTACAGATCTTTGGTGCTTTCTATAAAGCAAATGTAAGGTGCGTATCAAGAAACTGATCCAGAATATATTTTAATTGATATTAAGATCTATACTTAAGTTGCAATATCGCAATAGTACTCGATACGAGAGTTGTGGGGCAAGGCAGGATTCGAAATATATTTTTTCCATAAAGATGCAGAAAAACTGTCCTAATCACTTTGCAGTTATTTTCTTTTATCAATAATACTGAATGTATTATACTATGATAATTATCCACAAGGCATCTACTTGTCATTAAGGTAAGTACACAAATTGATAGTTAACAACAAATTCAATCTATTCTATTACCTTTTACGTATAGAGAATTAAAGCGATACGACTATAGCCACACAATTACTTAATTGTCAATTATTGCAGTTTCAATGTTAAATAAACTGGTATATAGTTAATGCCGCGCATATCCACATTTTGTTATGGATATGTAGATATGATAGATAAAAAGAATAACATCGCTACCTTCCTAGATCATCGTCTCTATTGGTGTCTTTGTCATATAATTGTACATGTAGCTGAGTGCCCGAGGAATCCATGATGCACTACATATGAACAGAAAATAAGGTTAAAAAGGCAAGGCCACACCCATGCAGTTAAATACAAATACGGAAACATTCTATTGCACAATGCAAACCAGATGTACCTTCCTAACGGATCATCGTTTGCATATGGCAGTGCCGGATCCCAATCCCAAAGGTTTAATGTTAAAAATTGAGCTTCGGGAGTATTCACCATAGCCTGTATTAATTTTTCTCAGTAAATCAGACATGCACCAGTTAGTGAAAATACTGACTTATTCAGTAGACAATATTTATTATTACAAGCAATGCAAAATAAGTAAAAATACTAAACTTTAAGCATAACTTATCTTCTTATAAAGAGGTTGTGGATTGTGAAAATATATAGGTAAAGCCACATTTGTAATAATAAGGTCAAAAAGAATAAAGTTAATCGTGCCTTGGAAATAAATTTTATAATGCATAAATAATATACATTGAGATATATTTATTGTAATACAGAGTTGGGCATTAATTATATTTTAGCTTTCCCGAGAAGGTTGTTGATGCATAAGTCCTACTCTAGTTTCTTTTTGTTACAAAATGTTTTAGATACCTTTTTTATCTAAACCAAAAATACATATGATGGAAAAAAGAATAATAAGCAACTTTTTCCTATGACATTTAAAAAAAATGAACAAAAAGTTAATAGTTATAGGGATATTTTAAAAATTCTGGAACAACCTCAAATTTAATACTTAAAGAAAACAACGTCATTGCTTGATGCATGTCATTTAACATATTTTTTTTATCATTGGTAACATATATAGGAAGAATGTGTTGGCACCTATGCCTATGTATAGTTTCTCCCACCTCGAATCGGTCTAGTGCGATGATGTATTAGCCTTATGGATGGTCTGACACCGATATGTAAGTCGCATGGTGTCGACCACTAAAAGTTAGTAGTTAATTGAAAGGCTAAGATTCCCACGATATATAAAAATAGGCTAACCTAAGTACATAAAGGTATACCCGTCGATATATAATCTAACAGTCAAGCAACACTTCATGCGATTGATTTTGCATTTTTGCTTAATATATACTGTACTTACATTAGCGGCATTTTTTATATAAATCCGCCATTTTTGAAGAACATTGGGAGTTACATTTCGTACTTAAGGTTATATACAAATTTGATATATTGAACACAAACAGGCACACGGAATATATCAGAACGACATATCTAGCAGTTAGTGGTATATTGCCCATCTCTAGTAAACATAATTTCAATACTTCACTACAATTAATTATTAAAAGAAAATTTACTTTCAATTTTAATTGATTTTTCCCAACTCTGTTATAGCATTGCGTTTACTCTTTTTTCAGAACTTAATTGTTTGCGACGTTTAATAAACGTCTGTAAATAAATTGATATTGGAACAAGGTTTTTGGGCATTTATAACAAAAATATTATAGATCATTCAGGTTCGACGTGAAAGTACAAGTAATGTTTACGAATGTGTCTATCGTAAGTTAAATTGGTGAGCATACATTTTATTCCGGGAGAATAGATAAGTAAAACCGCATTTTATTATGTTTTTGTCTTGAGCAGTCACAATCTGATGTTTATACTTTGTGATCCCGCAATTGTTATGTGTTGAAAAATGTAGTTGCTCCAGTCATAAGTTTTGTACTGTCAAGTGGACTTGAATGATTTATAATTACGTTTTCCTGTTATATACGTACTTATCATCCTCACAAAGTGCGCAAATAAAAAAGTAACATTCGAAGTTAATGAAAATAAAATAGTACTTAGCAAAAAGTTTTAAGTATTTTTAATTAAAAATGTTTTAAAATATTTTATAACTAAATGTCTGGTGAAGTAAATCAGTATTTTCAGTTATACATATATTTACATCTAATGAGTAATTTTCAATATTACATAATATAATGTACACTGAAATAAAGCAAAGCTAAAGCTGAGTGGTGATGAAATGATTATTCTTAGAGATTACGTCGACATGCTCCACAACGACTGCACATTTTCTCATTCATATGTTGATTAACCTATACAAATATTGTTTGTTTGGGTTACTGGCTCACCTGCCCAATTGTTCGTCGTCAGATGTATCATCAAAATCCAACAAATGTAAATACAGTTGCTGTCCATCGGATTCGAGTATTTCAAACTAATAAATATAGAACACATAAACAAAAACGTATAAACAAACATGAGCGGTAAATGTTGGTGACTGTTAGGATGCATCATTGCAGTAAGCAATTATAATAAAAATACACTAACAACAAGGTCCTATAATAATCATGTATGTAATAGGCATTAATATGAAGTAAATAGACAAGCAAAACACATCACGTAAAACTAATTAAAAAAGCTCTGAATCCTATTTCTAACCCGAAACGTCGTATTATAAATCTGGTTGCACTTATTTGTAGGCATGCAGATTTATAACAAAAAGCAGTATTTCAACCAGGGTCGTAAATATGACCTGTATTGAGGTCCTTACATGTCTTTAAGAATTTTGCTAAGAATGATTTTTGTATGAAACTGCTATAGATATTTTACAGAACTGCAAAATTAAATTAAAATTGCTGCTTTGTCTAAGAATTTCTATAAATATCATTGTTATGATATTAGTATATTTTCATTCACTTATGTGTTTATATTTCTCGATTTACTTACATTTAACCTATTACCTAATTAAAACTACCACTGTTACTACTATTATCATATTAACACAACACAACTATATGAATTTCATATATTATGCGACAAAGACAAGAATCTGATTATATTCGATAAAGGAAGTAAAATGTAAGAACAAATAAAATCATAACAATTACAAACACCCACAAATCTTATTTTTTATAGTAATCTTCAAAGCAATAGGTTAACTGAATATTTAAAGAAATGATTTAATAATTTATATTATCGTTGCCAGAATATCACTTCAGCTCTTTAAAAATATTAAAACGAGATTGTAAAAACAATTTTTATTATAATATTTACACACAGGTGTCCTCAAATAACAATTGAAGATACGAGTGGATGAAGGTGTTATGTTACAAAATCAAACTTTTTCAGAAATTAAGTTTTTTTTTATGTAATTTTTCTCAAAAGTAGTGTAACATAACCCCTTCATACATTCACAAAACTCGAGTGTTCTTGAATTTCTGGAATTTTCGATGGTGCTATGTGAAAGATGGGTACAAAACACCTTGATTCATGCAAAAAAGACAGTTTTTAAAATGCGACAAAGCACCTTCATCCACTCGTATCTTCAATTAATAGTCGCCGTTATCACGGCGTTATCATCGTCATGATACGCCTATATTAATAAATCAACATTATAAAAATACTTTTAAACTATGAAAAGAAAAATTACATTTTTCTGTGTGCTTATTAAACAGATACAATAAAAATCGTCTAAAATCTCATTAAGTCAATTTCTATTTGAGAACTTATTAAGCCCAATAATCAGAATCTTTGGATTGTAGTCTATAAATTGGCAAACGATTGAATAAAATCGCACTGGCATACATACGTACATACGTGTTCCGTAATAAATTATTAAAAAATTTAGACCTATATGAGATTATCACTCAAACATAAACTTCTTTTTTCGTAAATTAAAAAATATATAATCCGAAATCAATGATAACATGTGCGAAGTTGCAGAAGCGTTTTCCATATTTTCGGTTCAAATACAGGTTGAAAATTCTTCTGCGGTTTTTACATCTTTTAATATAGCAAAAGAAAAACATAAACAATGTTAGAGCTATACAATTTAAAAGTGACTCATCCACGTAACTTCTGAAGTAAACACTTAAAAACGCCTTTCAAAAACACTAAGTATGTATAATACTTACATCATAATAGTGATCATACTAAGATAGAATAAAATTGGAATTTTTCTTAAATAACTGTATCCACATTTAGTATTTTTATTGTTTTAGATATTGTTTGTTCATGAAATACGCAACTGATTATTAAATTTTAATGCAACACATGTAATTGAGTGTCTATTTTATATTCTTTAGAAAGCAAGAGTAGAATAATAAAGCCAGAAATGCCTTAAACAGCATCAGTACCCTAACTTACTACTAGCATATACGTATGTACATCTCGGCTTGTAGTTACTGAAGAGTATGTAACGCCAGTTATTCAAAGTTTTAAGACAAAAGTTTACGGTGTATTTCCCCCATAATATCTACTGTAATATTATTTTTCTTTAAGCAACATGCTATATAATATTCTTCTGCTGTTCAATAAATGTTACCTCACACCAGAAATCCCATTTCGGATCAACAGTGTTTTGGATAGTTTGTGTACGGAATTCTTGTGCGCCCACAGTTATGATAGCGTATGGATCAGATTTGCCCTTTCCTAACATGCTGATATCCTTCCTCATAAGATTCTTCGCCTCAACAACATGCACCCTAAGTACGCCCTATGAGAATAAATAGAATCATTAATAAATACGTATTACATAAATAGATGTTTTTAAGTTCCACTGAACAAAGCAGGTGTAGCAGGGTAAACTACCTAATATTATTAGCTATGTTACCGCACTAGACTGATTTCGTGTGAAGGGGGGAAAGCTTTGCATTTAGTTTATATGAACAATGATCATCAACATGCAAATGAAGCGATGTAAACTCCGCCAATGGCTGTCCCAAGCTAGGATGAGAAACATGAAGGGGGATGACTATCAACCTCGTTAAAAAACCAGATTTCATCTAGCATGAATGAAAAATAATGTGTAAAGAGTCTCTACCTAGAATTACAGGTACCCAAATTCAGTGGAGGCAGAAGCCACCCCATAAAGAAAAGGAAAAAACAAATCCAAAGTGGGAGACGTAAGCCAAACCAGTGAGGGTAATAAAAAAAGCTTCGAGGCTGAAAAAAATCTTAAGACTACACCACCGCAGATCTCAAAGAAATCAATTGGAAGTTTCATTGAGACAGCGTCAGGATTACAGATTATGGTAAAAGACAGACATTATTTGCTCCAGTGCTGACGAACTTTTTGGCTTGCTGGATCTTTATCTCACACGTTGATATGAATTCGTCGATGGAATTCTTGCCCGACACTAGATTTCCTATGCGCAAGTAGAAAATCCAATGTCTATGCATAAATGCAATGGTAACGAACTATTGTTACCGCATTCTTATCCCTGAAAATCCAATACCATCGTAATACGCGAAGAATTAAATGGAGATATATCTTAAAATCTGCGTATGAGCAGTCGTGGGTAGATTTTTAATTTCCTTGTTTACTTCAAAATTAGATTTTAGTTACCGCGATTTATACACATAACCTCCTTGTGATATAGATAGCTTGTGCCGTATACAGCAGACATTTTTTACTGGGATGCATGCGGAATCGCAATAGGTGCAGTTGCCATATCACGGCACCTTAGCTGTCCGCCCTAGCCTTACAACAGGCTCTACAGATGTGACATCGTTGCAATACGCTTCTCTTCGTTTCAAGCAACTCTGTACGTGAGATCGCTTAGCTTATCGCATTGTAACTTAAATTTTGTTTGCTAAGTTTGTACGTCATAATATCGTGTGCCATAATATACCGTTTTAAAGTTATTGTAATATGTTAAATATCTTGTTACTTTCAGCTACAAATATATAATAAGTAATACTTACTTCAGGTTCTGGTGCTTTTAATTCTGCAGCTTCCACTATATCACTAAGTTTTATAGGAAATTTATTTGGCAGTACCATCATAGAAGATATTTGTTCTATTATAATTCTTCTTAACATATCACTAAAAGGGATTATTATATTAGAGGATACAATTATTACTCTCAAACGAAGGAAAATACCTTAAGCCTGGTAAGTCTAAGATGTCGGCAACTCCTACTAAATTGAAATCTATGGATGGATTGTTTAGGAAAAATATTTGCAATCCACCGACAATTGGCACTGTTGTTATAAGTGGTTTCATTATTACGCGCATCATGCCATGTACCTAAAAGATATTTTTTTTGTATAGTGTGCAGATACGAAACGTTCTATATCAAACAAAAAATATAGCTTTCTTTTTAAAATTTAATAGTATTGTCTAGAATCCATTCTGGTATTGTTAGTTGCTTTCTCCTCAACAATGTATATACATATTGCTGTGTTAGAAGAACAATGCCGTAAGTGTATAATTTGATTATTTTGAGTTAATTAAAAAAATAGCTTATCTTTTGATATTACTAATGAAATCATATATCTGACGCTGGTAGGAAGTGCGCCTAAGTCATTGTTTTTCTAGCACAGCGAAGAATTAGTAAATGGTTCACATTTTTAATTTTCTCTGGTCATGTATCATAATTTATAGTTTCAACGATATTTTATCGTGATGAAAAGATACAGTCACCGATATTAATACTTAGCACCATAAAAGCGTCGAGTGCTAAATAATAATGTCGGCGACCGTACAACACAAAAAAAAAATAAGTTTCAATATATGTACTTCTTAGAGTATATGGCTTTTCAAACTAGCAATCGACCTCCATCATTGTTGTATATGAGGTGGTATTTTGAGAGTTGTCAAGGTCATATGTCGATACAATCAGCTGACAAATCAGAGAAGTTATAATTAGGAATAAACAAAATGCACACAAATATCAAATTGTAGCATCGCGAACATACAATATTAATTACGCGTGTGTCGTTCAGTGTGGATAGTTTCTATATCTAATATACTAATAATAATATCTAGGTATAAAAGTTTTTCAATGATAAATATTGGTAGTAAAAAAAGAAAAGATAGGAAAAGTAGCTAATATTGATACAGTCTACATTTATACACATACCTGGATATCTTTAATACCGGCTTTTATTCCTTGTACTACAAAATTAATATCACAATCACCAGCGTAGCTAAAAAATAGTAGATACGGGTACTTGAGATTGCACATAGCATGTAATGGAAACTTACAATAAATCAACATCCATAATAATTTCATTTCTCGACACATTTTTCTCATATACCTTAATACCTCCAATTCTAGGGGGCTGTAAAAGGTCTTATGCACAAATGCGTAAATTGCGTTTTTAATTGCTTACCACACTTCCTATAATAATTCGTTCAAATTTGAAGCCATTTAATTTCATTTTCTCCAACTTCTTTGCTACCGTGGGTTGTATAGTATCACGTATGATTTCTCTGGCATAATGATTAACGTTTGGCCAACATTGTTTGATAATCTGTAAAACAAAAAAAGAAAAAAATAAATAAATATTTGCGATAGTGACGATTGCAATAGCGGTCCGCATCTGCTTCCATTATTTCCAAAACGTTTGTGCACTTATTGTTACATGGAAGCAAAAGTAAACCTGGATAATTAGCAAATGACGAATTAGCACTGTAGTCTGTCTTTCAATTCCGAAGAATAAATTAAATTCCAATAAGCTAGTATTCTACTAAAGAAAATTAATCAAATGCAAGAATTATCAATATAAAGCTCAAGACAGCGGCACGCCTTATTTAGAGCGTGTGATTTTTCCGAAAAAAGGTTTGCCGCTAAGAAGTTAGATGGCTTGAATTCTCGGGAAGACGAATCGCTAACATATATTATGATTTAGCGGAAGGCATTCGAGAAAAGGATAAGATTCTTCAAAAAGTTGCATACTCTACTTTGCTTGCGCGTTTGTACGACAGATGGAGCAGTATTATGCTTGTGATATGTTAGAATATAAATATTTTGTATATACTGGGTGAGTTTTTTTTTATCTTGAGACAACGGAATATCTCTAAAACACTGCATCAAATAAAAAAAAAAAGATAATAAGATTAATAAGATTCGTTGTTTATTACAATAAAACCGATAGCAATATGATTAATAATATTAAAATTTGATATCCGAGGTTTCTGTCAATGGAAGTTAAAAAAAACTCTTTATTTACTTAAATTAAATTTCACTTGAAATACGTTTACTTCCCCACTCTCAAAATATGAATATTTATAATATTGTCACAGAATGGGATAACAATCAGAAGTTTCACTCCCTGTCTCTTTGACAAATCATACCAAAAATTATCTCGAAAATTTTGGTTATTATAGAAATCCTAAATAAATAGCAGTTAACCGATAAACCAGCAAAATATGGATCATTATTGTTTAGATTTAGGTTACAACTTAGAAGTGCAAATGGAAGTAACCTCATTCCTGTGTAAAACGATCTGAAAGTACCGCGACAAAAATTCTTACGAAAATTCTCACCAAAATTTTCGAGGCAATTTTTGGTATGATTTATGTAAAAATTCTCGTACGTGTAAAACGGCTCTTACACATATGCTAACAAAAAGGAAAATTATTAAACGTCACAATTTAATGTATATTGATGTGCCTTTGATGTTTCTTTTTATTTTACAAACTTAATGCTTACTGTGTTAACTTATAACGTAGCCTTTCTTCTTTTAATTAATCGCATTTGTGAAATCTCGCACATCTCATCGGAAAGACAGCGTTTGCTTTTTTCGATTCTAAATGTCACTCGTTGGTATTCATATTACGTTGATATTTACAAGTGATTTGCTTGGTACAACTTGAGTAGATTGCGCTGTCATACTTAATACATCATAATAATTTCTGGTTTAGCTCCAATCTTAATTTGGACGATTTGGACATCCAAGAGACATCTATCGATGACTTTTAAAATTAATTTGCTTTTATATGGACTTGGTTTGTCTTGTATATAGTCACTGTTCTAGATATAGGTCAACAACCGGACATTATAAGTCACGGCGATGGTACATACATACAGGGTGTTTCAGACCACTCGTCCACTATCTTTTTCTCGCGATCTATTGCAGCTAGACTAATGCTACAAAAAACTTAATAACAAAATCCCACCTAAAGAATTACGTGAAAATATTTTTAACTTCCGGAAACGTTCCATTACACCGGAAGTGGATAACAATTTTCTTATTTTAAATAGAATCATCTGTTTTTTCTTACCTCAATGAATTCTACAGATTATTTGAATACAATTTTCACTAAAGTTCTCATTCTCTAACTTCAACCGTTTTCGAGATATTTACGATTTTGTCATAATTTATATCTTTCGAAAACTTACCATATTTTGCAAACCATTAAAGATAATGATGTCATTTTACTAGTGCTCAAGAAAAATAGTTGTCCGCATCAAATTCTGTCAAAAGAACCACTAAATTGTATACGGAGTGTTCATAAATCGATTGTTAATTCGGATACATTTAACGTTAGACAATTAATTTTTTTCAAATGTAACATTATATTCTTAATTATACCATTCAATGCAGAAATAAGTTATCCGTCGATAGGTATAAAGGATGCATATACCTATTCCTTGTCGTTTTCAAGATATCAACTAGTGATGTAACGAATACGTGATTTCACACATTTCGCGAATGCGAATATGTGTACTAGACATTCGCGAATGCGAATATTAACTTTTTAACTTTACTAGCGTCATCTATTAATTTTCAATTTACAACTATACGAACACTTGCATTAAGCACACGCAGAGAGTTAAATTTCTCCATCACCGCAGCGAAACTAGCCAAGTACAATCGAATCGTTTCGACTTTTTACGTCTTATTCTTGTCAATTCAAGTTTAGTTTTGAGGTTATTGATAGTTATTCTAATCTAAACTGCAAATTTGTGCTCAAAAGGTTGTTTTAGGATTTCAATGAATTTGAATATTAGTTTTCTTTTCTAAATTATCCATTTTAACAGGTAACTTTTACCTGTTAAAATGGATAATTCGATATTCGCAATATTCGCATATTTATTGCGAATGCGAATGCGGATATTCAAAAACATGCGAATATTCGCGAATGCGAATATTCGTTACATCACTAATATAACCATTATTTACCAGACTATGAAAATTTTAGTACATTTCTTGTGGGCTATGAAAATGACAAATAGGTTTGACAATCATCAAAGTGTTACAAGTTACTTTACTTCATCATTAAGATCTAATTTTCCCATTGCTGATCCATGGTTAGAATGTTGTGGTTGATAGGAGTATTATAAAAGATATTTTACATTTATTGCTTATGTAGAAGGGAATAGATGATACTCAATAATTTAGAGATGCTAGATCAAAGGGTGGTACTTATTACATTAAGAAAATAGATTACAATAATCATAAAAAAATTATTGAACTTAATGTAAAATAACTAAATAAAAATAAATTATTCAAAATGTCTGCCGTTTCTTTCTATGCATCGCTCTATTCTGTCATCAAAGTTCTTATGAACTCGAACTAGCTATTTTCTGCTTATGGATCCACACGTTTGGTTTATTCTTATCTTCATTTTTTCCTTTGCGGGACGATTTTGATAAACAATATGTTTCACAAAAATATTAGTCTAAACATGTCAAATCTGATGATCTAGCTGGCCATGAAATATCGGACCCTCTCCCAATCCATTTATTTGGAAACATTTCACTTAATTTTTCTCTCACATGTACAGCAAAATGTGCAGGACAACCATCATGTTGGAACCACATTTTTTTTCTTGTTTCTAATGGCATGTTTTCGAGGATCACTGACAATTCATTTATTAAAAAATTGCTGTACACATTCCCGTTTACCGTTTCTTTAAAGAAGTAAGGTCCAATTATAAGGTCACCAAGGATGCCGCACCACGTGTTTATGCTCCACACATTTTGATTGTCAAGTTCTTGTATCCAGTGTGGATTTTCGTCTGACCAATAATGTAAATTATGATGATTTACTTCACCATTACATTTAAATGTTGCTTCGTCTGACCACAAAACTCTTTAAAAAATCGAGAATCCGCAATTAATCTTGTTACTGCCCATCGACAAAAACGGATCCTGGCCTGGAAGTCACCGTCACCTAATTTTTGATGAAGCGAGATATGAGGGTAACGCGTGCATTTTGTGGTCATTAAGAACTCGCCATACGCTCACATGGCTAATGCCTAACTCTCGTGCTGTATTGCGAGTGCTTGTTTGAAGATTATGATTTTTGCGCACATTTCCTGTTTGTGCTTCCTTGTGAATGCTTTTGCATTTAAGAATGCCATATTAAAAAATAATTCAAAAAACTTGAACAACAAAAAATAACAAAATAACGCGTAACAATAAAGCAAACAACAACAAAGAACCACTAATAATGAAAATTCGACTATAACACGGAGACTAGCAGACAAGTTTGACACTTCTGGATCTGAAACGCTGTTGCTATGATAACTGTGAAACTTTCATAGCCCACTGCAAGAAATGTACTAAAATTTTAAATGGTTCATATCTTGAAAACGACTAGGAATAGGCATATGCATCCTTTATACCTATCGACGGAGAATTTATTTCTGCATTGAATGGTATAATTAGGAATATAATGTTACATTTGAAAAAAAAAAAAATGAATTTTCTAAGGTTAAATGTATCCGAATTTACAATCGATTTATAAACACTGTATACAATTCCATTTAAAATAACAAAATTGCTATCCACTTCCGGTGTAATGGAACGTTTCCGGAAGTTAAAAATATTTTCACGTAATTCTTTAGGTGGGATTTTGTTATTAAATTTTTTGAAGCATTAGTCTAGCTGTATAGATCGCGAGAAAAAGATAGTGGACGAGTGGTCTGAAACACCCTGTCTGTGTAAATATATATCACATAAAAATATAAGCACCACACATCAATCGCTTTCGGACATTAAGAGTGGTCGGCGCTTTAATTTAAATAGGGGAAGAGAATTACATTCAAATGCACTCATAAAGCGTTGTACTTTTCATAAATGCTATATTTAAAAGATCTTTCACATATGGATGTTCTGTGTAATGATAGAGATATAAGACCATGGAAACGAGTTGTGAGGTTATGCATGTATATCACTTCGAAATCCAGTGGAGGCTCGTGTGTTATGAAACAGGGTGGGCACAATATAAGAACTTGCCTATTTTTTGTACATAAAATCCATTCTCCTAGTTTTCATGCTGGAAAAGACGTCTATGACTTTGTTGTAAAAATACGTTCAGTCGATCTTCTGACATTGCGCTTCTCAGAAAAGTTTTAATGCGTTTGAGGGTGGAAAAACATCGTTCACATACTGCTGTCGACATGGAGGTTGTACAAATAATATCCAACAGTTTATATGTTTCCGTCAAAACTTTTTTTAAGTTGTTGTGTGTTATGAACACTAAAAGCGGCAAAACACCACCTACATCTACGTCACACATGTTCTCGCGCTCATAAATTACTGAAAGTTCACTTTTCAATTTTACGCTGTCCAACATAGGATAAGATTTCACATTTTTTTATACACATAACATATTAACCGACGCAAAATATGACGATTTTTTTCCACATCTTCGTTGTACTTAATTTTATGTCGCAAATAAGCACTGTCTAACTATTCACGTATGTCCACTTTGCCTAGAACATTAAAATCCACGCATGCATTCATGTGAGAAAAGGAATTTTCGTGTTTCTTTGCCCTCTCTGCGATATGCTTTAAATCATTTAACCCTTGTTTATTCCACGCCCTGGCCTCTTTCTTAAAAATTAAGCAGATAAAACAAAATAGTTTATTTGTTAGTGAACATCCGCACATCCAGTCATATTTTTATTAAATACTCTATTGTAAGTTCGAGTTTTACTTGTAGAAGTGTAGTTTATTTGAAGATCAGGAATAGGAGTTCCTTTCTCTTTAATTAAAAGTTTTTCTTCAAATGAGAGCGGTTTTTTTTTTTTTAAAGATTTGAGATTTAAGAGAGTTTGAGGTAACGCAAACACGGAGTGTCGACAAGTGCCATGAGAGAAGACAAGTCAAAATGTATACGTGAGAGCAAATACATATGTATTGTACATTATAAATTATACATATCCATGATACAACTATACAAGGTATGCTCCAAACGAGAACGTTATTCTGTTATTTTTGCCCAGACGCGTCATAGGAGCTATCAACTGTCAAAGTTTCTGTTGGGTGCATTAGTAAATATTATAAATATTTTGCGCCTCCGTCCAGAAACATTCATTTTGCAGTACTTAAAAGCGGCAGGAAAACTATTGTTTTCCTGCCTAGGCAGGCAAAAACGTCACTAAAGGTTGGCCACACTGGATTCACATGACAGATGTGTAATAAATTGTCATTAAGCTACTGTTCAACCATGCTAAGATGAACTGGTGTCTTCATTGCACTTATTGATAAATAGATATTAAGCTAGAAGGAAAATTACAAAAAAGATTTATTCTCGGAAACGTCAAAATACTAAGGTATGTCACATGTGTGCCAACTTGTACCGTTAACTCCCTTGTAGTGTCAAAATTTCTTTTCTATTTTCAATTCAAAATTAAGATTTGTCGGCCCAAAAAACATTGTGTATCACACGGCTAGAAACTCTTTTGCGAGTATTCGTATTTGTGGGCCTCGGCTACCGCCTCGTCCCACAAACCGTCCTCATACTCGCAAAACTGTAGTTTCTGCCCTAGTGATACAAATAACTATTGTAAGTTTATCATGAATACAGACGCAGTCATAACGTAAACTATTTGTGTTTTTTTAAACTTATCATTTTTGCGTCATGAAGCAAAATTTTTGTTTCTTAAAACATTGGGTTGTAAATTTAAATTGACATTTTGTTGTCGCGATCTTGCCAACCCAAGGGCAAACATATGTTTTCCAAAAAAGCTCGGTTTGCCAGTGGTGAACACGTGCAACTCACGATTCGACAGGTCGTATAAAGCAAACTGTCAAAGTCATCAAGCAGGTCGTATTTTATACTCACCCAATTGATGTCTTTTAATTTATAGGATATGTGAAGAATTATATTTATTAAATTGATTGGAATTAATGATTTTCTTCCATACAATATTTCTTCTCTGGTTGCTTCTAATAACTTCAAAGTTTATATGTTTCTTTACAATTATACATATATCCCGTGCTAATTTTGAGATTTGATTTATATAAAGATATGTTCATGGATCGAATAATACAATTTGTATCCTACTTAAGAAAAGTCCTGAAGCTTTGTTACGAAGGATAAAAACCAATTTTTCCTATTAGAAGAAGAAGATTATATTTTGTGATGCCATGAATATATCTTAAACATGCATTCTAGACTTTCTGAATTCGGTTTACTGAATTAACATCTAAGCGGGGATAATAAACTTCCGAAAATAAAAAACGGGAAATCTTTGGATAACACTAGTTACAATAGTACCATTCGGAATAATGTATCGATAGCTTCATAAACAAAACCTGAAATTCACCACTAGCATAACAGCAATAATATTGATTACAACAGCACTGCATTAAAAATACAGCTACTGCATCTAATTGAAGAACATAAACCACAACCAGTATATGAGGCTGAATTAGTTGAAAAAAAAAATGGTCATATCGGATTCTGTGTTCTTCCACTGTAGATTTAATTCGATTGAACTGATATAGGGCACCACAAAAACATACTATGATAACTATATTGGTAAAATTGGAGATTTTTTCTTTGTTATTTTTCACTCCTATTATTATTAATGTACTTTCTTTAAATCCCGCTTTTCAATAAGAATAATAATTAATATTACCAGCAAATATCACGCGATTGAAAAACGAATTCACCAAACAGTTGCGACAGTTAAATAACTCAAGGGTTTGTTTACATTTGCAGAAAATTTGCAACGTGGTCGTGATAGTTTTGATTCACGAAGAACCTTGCCTGTTAGCGTTAAATGAACTACAGCAATACATACGCGTACGGGCGAATGGTTTAGAAATTCTCTATACGTTATACGTGTAAAGTCCGACCTAAGCCATTTATTGCCAGGACGGTATGTTCAAATGCCGGAAATCACCAAAAAGTACATTAAGTACAGTATTGTACGTAGTTTCTATAATTATTATTTAAAAATACTTATATAGCGGATGTTCAAATATCAGAAACGGAAACCTTTATCAAAAATACTAATGGGAGGGTAAATAATTATAAATTTAAACTTAGAAACTCATTAAATATGCAAAGCTGTTTTAATATTGAATATATATTTTAGTACAGTAGAAGCCCCGTATACGCGGCATATACATTCCAAGCCCTACAGCAGATACCGTAAATCGCGAATAGCGATCATTTCCCCATTTTCGTTTAAATTTATGCCTATTAATTCATTAATTATATTCAACAATAACAAAACGAACTCGTTACCATTTATTTATTATATTATATTTCTGGAGAGCAGAAACATTTAATCAGTGTCGTGATACAACATACATATGTTTATTTTCACAGATCGACACATATAACAATTATTTTACTCTCTATATATGCATTGCGTTATCTGATAGGTGTCATAACAGGAAAAACTCTAATACATATATACATATTTCGCCTTTTCAAATATATATATTTTCGAAAAAATTGGAGGTATGGATAATCCAGAAGCTATTGTTTTTAAAAATAATTTACGTTGTTCTTGTAACCACACAATATACTTAAAACTACCTTCAAAGAAAAAGAAAATATCTGATATATCTGTTTTCAAGATATTTGCAAAAATTTATAAATCGCGAAAATCTTTAGAATTCGCTGTACCACTAAAACAAACGTGTTGTTATTATACTAAAGCGGTGCTCCAGTCAGTACAGTTTCATGAACATCCAAATTTGCAGATGTTCCTTTATTGTTTGACGCATAAAATATACAAAAGCTGCCAATGTTACGCGTTTTTTTTTGTTGTTTTTTAATTCATTTTAAAAGTTGGTATCAATATATTTTTTTTAATTAGTAGGATAAAGGTTTTTCCTTTTGTGACACCTATCCGGCAACACATTGTATATTTTGGTCATTTCAGTCATTTAATATCAATAGCAATTTTCTATATTGAGGTAACGCTACATAAACTACAAAAAGCAAAAAAAATTATTCTGTAAGTCAAGGAATTTTAACTTATAATATAAAAATTTTAGCTTGAGGAAAAATAATGCGATTTTTTTTTGTGCCTCTCTTAAGAAATTTAAAATATTGAAATGGTAAACCTAATTTTAGCTTCAATAATTTTATCATTGAACTTTATATAATATATATAAACAATATATTTTCTAACAAAAAATTAATCCACTTCGTAGAATGTAAATTTCATTCACTTCAAAATATATTACGTAATTACAAATCGTCTTATTATTTCATTAGCCGGCAGTACTTAAATTACCTACATTTGTCTCTCTCTCTTTCTCTTCACACTTAAATTCTGATTTATAAAACATGTCAAAGGTGAAAGATCATTTCATTCGGAGACATTTTATTTCCTTTATGACCTTTAATTAGTTCTCTCAATAGTAATGAGCAGAAAATCTAGCACATATTTGTGTTAACGTTTCAAGACGAATGTACGTATGTTGTGTTAAAAGCATGTAAGTAGTCCGAATATTAATTATTATGAAACATTTTCTTATCTTTTATTTGTCGTTTTTTTTTTAATACAAAATTATACGGTTGTTCAAAAATGCAGCTGTGCGTATCGCATAAAAAAGAAAATTGGTAAAATGAAGTGGTCATCTTCAAATATAGGTAGATACTAGATACCGAAATATTTTTGTTTGTAAGGGTACATTTTCATGTAGAATTCGAATGTGGGTGGCATTTCTCCTTTTAAATACAAATATAAAATAAATTTTATTTTATCAGGAACCCCTCCTAAAATACCAAAACGCAAAACTAAAATAACTTCAAACATTCTCGTTTCTACGAATCACTATCTGTTTGATGACTGACAGTTTGCTTTATACGGCCTGTCGAATCAAGAGTTGCCGTGTCTACCGCTGGCGTCATTTACCGGACATTTTTGGGAAAAATACTTGCACTTCGATTGACAAGATCTTTTTGCTCCGTCAGAAACTGAACTACTAAGTTTTTTAAAGTTGTATTTCATTTCTTATTGGTTATTTAAGTTACGTAGTTATTCAGTTAAATAGTTGTGTTGAATAACTATAAAAGATATATAAACAAGGTTATTACAAGGACCGTGATCTTATCTCTTATCTCTGCTATTATTATTGTCTTGACATGTCAAGAAAGTCATTCTCAGGTTCTCAAATGTCATGCAGATGTCGCTACTTATCGGAATTTGGTGTAACATTCAAATCAATGTAAATTGAATGATTCGACAGCCCGTATAAAGCAAACTGTCAGTCATCAAGGACGTCATGCTACGAATATCACCATAGTAACCATTAAGAAACGATTCTATAAAGTTTGCTTTTATCTTAGAAAAGTAGGTTCTATCAACTTTTTTAGGCTATCCTTTATCTATCATCTAGAGATTCCATTAGTGAATATACTAACTGGCACGGTTTAAATACTTAAATATTTACACTATTATTGACTAGTAAATGTAAGATCAAAAACAGAATAAGGAAAAGCCTACTGCACAAACCAAATGATGTACGGTTCATCAATGAGCTAGTAGAATATCTTTTTTTCTTAACTGTCGCTCATGTGCGTAAAGAATACATATTTTTTGATACCGTACACGAATGGCTTAAACTGAAGAAACTACTTTATCCCGCGCCCATATTTTATTACAGAAATATATAAACTAAAAAATGGGAGAGGGCAGCTGTTATTCAAAAAAAAAGAAAGAGATATGGGTCAAATAATTGAATTCACAACAAAATTGACATATATGTAAACGGAACTACCAGCTATTGTACGCAGGCAATATGATACCAACTCGGCGATAGAAATAAAGAATACAAGCAGCTGAGAACAGATATCGCCCAGAAATGACTTGAGATAAAAAGGTAATAGGTAAAAAAAAGTGAAACTGAGACCTGCTAAAGAAATAATAGAAAAAAAAAAAAAGAGGATGAGGCATTTAGTTAAGACAAAAGGGTAAAAAAAGCCTAGGAAGCAAAAGCAGTAGGAGAAACAAACAAGGAACAAGAAAAAGAATAATATGATAGAAGACATTCAGACAAATTACCATGAACGGAATTCAACAGAAAGAATTGTCAAAGGTAAGTGGCAAAAAATTATATCGAGCATATATAAACAAAGCATTTCATATGGACAAACTTACGAATTTGATCACTCATGTATATACATGCTTTAAGTGCAAATGTGATTTCAAGGTAATAAAAGGATCCAATAAAAAGTCATAATAACAATGGGAAATTATTCTTAAAAGTAAAACAAAGAATATGTTTGGTCATACTGTAGTACTATAGTTTGATATAAGAATTCATCCTTTTCTGTACTGGCTGAACCAAAATAAGTACACACCATTTTTATCTTCGTCGCTATTGCTCACACCAAGTACATTAATTAGCAAAAGTGCGTTCGGTGCCCATTAAGATACGACTGAATAAGGTATTTTGAAAAAAAAAAAAAAAGGAACTTGTGGGAGTAATTATTTATTTTATATTTGAAATGGGGCATATAAAAAGGTGAATGAAATATAAAAAGTATTTTCGAGAAAAAAAAAAATAACGTTCTAATTAATTATCAAATTAATTCTTTTTCTCCAAAGCTGTCGACTTTTTTAGGGTTGTTATTTTGGAGAAATATAATAGCCATCCAGTGTGACTTATAGGGCAGACAAGAATGAAATTATGCCCAAAGGCATTTCACACTAGACTCACCCGGCTACTACCTTTCATCGAAACTAAGTTTGGATTCCTACTTCAAGGATGCGTTTACAGCGGGTGGAGGTCACTGTTGGGGTGTTCAAGATTCATATTCTGTTGTATAATACCTTTCGTGGAAACTTGTCAATGGAAAACAACAAACAAAACACTCAAGAAGAAGGGTAGTGTAAAGATCGATTGAAAAGAGACGTCAAAAATGTTAATAGTAAGAAAATCAGGATAAAAATTTAACCATCATTTCGAAATACATTCGTTTATTTCTTCAAGTTCATAACATTTTCTTAATTGAAATTGCAAAGTCATATCAAAAGCCTGATCAAGATAAATAGCTATATTGTTGAATAGTAAACAAAATATTACGTTTTCCTACATCTCCTTTCAATCACTCTCTACACTAGCATTCTTAATGAATATTTTACTTGTTATTTTATCTTTAAATCAATAATTTCCACAAAATATATCATACAACAAAATATGAGTAAATATTTTGAATTTTCGCCACAGAACTGTTAACGCACCCTTAAAACATGTCTTATGAAACTAGTTTTTCTAATATAATATTTTGAATAAAAACCAAACAACACTTACCAAATTTAGCCATTCTACTCTTTCAACATCCGGGAAATATACCTAGTAAGAGAAATTTATTATCCATAATTTTCCTTACATTAACTGTGTACTTACCCA
Organism: Protaetia brevitarsis; assembly: GCA_004143645.1. NCBI lineage: Eukaryota > Metazoa > Arthropoda > Insecta > Coleoptera > Scarabaeidae > Protaetia > Protaetia brevitarsis. The sequence goes on from RXPK01000143.1 coordinate 1,842,018, forward strand.
AGCAGGTAAATCATCAATTCTAGATAGTATCACATCTTTTTCATTGCATAAAGCAGATGTTTTCGCTATATTCCTTTTTCTCTCAGAATCTTTTCTCAGTTGATCTCGAAGAACCAGTAATATGATTGGTGTAATGAACCAAGCTACAGACCATTTCAAGTAACCCGCCAAATATATAATGCCAACAACTGAAGCCTAATAATGTTTAAAAGTATTACTTCCAGAAAAGAAATACATGTTGAACAGCGTTAGTTTTAGATATATATATATATTTAAAATATATGACCTGGTTCATAAAAAGAATCTATAATCCTTATAAAATATTTAATTTTTTATATTCCGTTCACACTATTTTACACAAATTATACCTGTTAAATCGCGACGGGTAGTAGGGTTCATTTTTGATACATAAAACAAAAGAACAGACAATTTATTTATTTGTTATTTATTTATTTACATTATTTATTTTTATTAATATTGTAATTTGTCGCATTCATATTAATAATTATATGTGCTATTCCTTATATGCATCCCATTATTATTATATATAAAAGTATATAAAAAAAACAATAAACTACGATGTTTCGGAAACATTTATTTATTTATTTATAGTGTAGACGACTGTTCTTTTTTGAGACTAATTATTTTTTTCATAACATTGGGAGGGAGAGGGTGTATTAAGTATGTTTTTTATATGATTTAATTATTCTTTTGAACATGAGCATGAAAATACGATTTTTTTAATGATTAATTCATTTTTCACTCAGTGCTCTAGAAAAAAAATAATTATTCAAAAATTTTCATTCTCCTCTGATCCAACCCCTTTATGTTAAAAATAAAATAATCGTTTAAAACAGTTCTAACCTTCTCAATTCTAATCCAGATAGTCATAACAATTTAAAGGGGTGTATTCTAATCCGTAATACACTGTATATCCCGCAATGCATTTACTTGTCCTAGTCCCTCGCCCCTCTTAAAACTGAACTTAGGAAAAAACTAACATTGTATTCAAGTTCTCACAGTATACACTTATACCTATATACAGAAGCCAACTTTGTAAACAAAAGTACATGTCTCACACATATAACGATGTATATAACTCTTTGTAGGTGGGATGGTTTGTGCAGATTATGTATTTATCACAACATATTGGGTATGTCAATTTCCTAAGTCCTCAATAGGTAGGGTTGCCATATGTCCGTATTTTCTACGGACAGTCCGTATTTTGTAAGCTTTGTCCATAGATTATAAACTGTCCGTAGTTTGTACGTATTTCTGCAAAGCGTCCGTATTCTTTTCTAGTTTCCAATTTGTCGTACTCAAGTCGTACTTTTGTCATTTTATAGTTATTTTAGCATTCAAACTTTCGTATGATGTGTGTTAATATTGCATTTCCAGTAGCGTCACGTCTGAAGAGATATATATCTATATTTTTATATAATGATATTAATAATTAAACAATATGTCTCAAGTGAATATTGAAGAACATTTCACGGAAATGTTAATTGATATGGTGCACTGTCCGTACTTTTGCTTTTGAAAATATGGCAACCCTATCAATAGGCATCAGTTTAGAAAATTTTATCCTAAACACATTCTAATCAAGCAGTACTACCCGCCTGGCTCAAATTAACAGGTATAAATATAATAAGTACATATTGTGGAATATTATCTAAATTTTTTTGAGAGATTTTCACTTATAGGTTAGATACATATAAAGATCACTTGCTTACCCTTTTTAGAGTGCTATACAATAAACTGCCTAAACTCATTCCTGCAATTTTCTTTTCGGTTTGTTCTTGATCTGTATCTTCAGACATTTTTTACAAACTTATGATCTTATGAAACAGATGTAATAAAATTAAGTAAATATTATTTATACCTAACCTCAGTATATGTATACATACGCAATGGCTAATTCGCTTTCAACTTATCGAATAAACCAGTTAAAACTAATCCGACGACCACACCTAATGCTAAAACTGAGGCGTAAAACCGTAAACAATATTATCAATGACCGTAAACTATCACCTACTATTAATCATCGATAATTATAATTATGGCTGCATTCGTTACTACTCGACCATAGAATCAGCATAGAACTAGAATAACTTACCGGATGGTAACTGAAATGGTGGAGGTAAAATATATCGAATTCGGCTTATGTTACAGCACCTTTCGTAATTTGACCGGAATTAAAAATAAAGCGCCAAAACTTTCAAATTTGTAGTAAAGTAAATAAATTAATTCAGTGAGTAAAGGTAAATTGATAGCCGTCAAGGGGCTATACGCATATCTTTTACGGGAAACAAAAACACATTAGGCATATTATTTGAATTTGGCGGTATATGCGTTTAGAGTTTGCAACCAGAGGTTTGTTCGCTGGTGCTACACTTTCCACACTGACTCCTACTTAAAACAGGATAAAAGATTTACTCTTTATGCATCTGAGAAAGAGACAATATGCACCAGTGTAATTGGTGTAACACCAGCGAACAAACCTCAGATCGGCTGCAACTGGATGGCACAGTGTTCCCAACCTTTAAGCATAGAATTTCCCACGAGAATTATCAAAATTTCCCTTTTTTTAAACAAAATTCCCACGAATCCGCAAAACCATGGTACCAATATACAAGATATGTATCTTGCGCATCTTGTGATGACGCGGTTGGGATCCAGTCCTACCAATAAAATAAACTAGTGAGCTGTTATAATCGCACCATTCTATTGAAGTAATAAAACAAATAAAACTTCATGAAATTACGCATTACCAAATAAATAGAAATGGACAAATATAAATAATAAATCCACATGTAAATGGAGTATACATTCAAAGTGTTTTAAATCACAACTGAATCTTAATTTTCAACGAAAATACCATAGAATAACGTGAACACACGCTGATGGCGCGATGGGAGCAGCTGCGCGACCTTGAGGGTATTTGGGACTTCGGAAGAGCATAGCTTGTATATTTGTATCTGGTAAATACGTCTTATTTTAAGATATCACAACGTTGCTAAACTAAAATAAAATTTCCCACGAATACCATGCTATTTCCCTTTTTCCCTTCGACTTCAAAACTTCCCACGAGTTGGCAACACTGGGATGGCACCATGATATGAGAAAATAAGGTATGCTCATCTGAAAACCAAAACTCGTCTTTTTCGCGCATGGCCCTCAGATACGTCATCACTCGGCTGTCGCCATTGTTGTTGATGTATTTATCAAATTACTATATTTATTTTAACAAGTTTCAGTTTATTTTTAAATCCATTAGAACACTTTATTAAGTTTTTATTTAATGTTTTGTGTCAGCTTATGATTGTAGTAGTTTCGATTTACGTGTATAGTGATTTTAGTTAGGTGTTATAAGTTCGTTTTAGGTTTTGTGTGGAGAAACTGTTTATAAACGTTGTAGTGGAAATTCTTAAGTGACTTTCATTCGTTTGAGGGAATTTAAATTAACAACTCAAGAACAGTTGGAACAATGTGCAATGTACATACTGCTATAGTCTGGCACCCCGGGTTTCGGAAATTTAAATGTGTATTTTTGTTTATTCCAAAACAGCCTTGTCAAAACAATGTTAGAGTTTCCACTATTCTTATTGTTGTAAATTTTGTTAAGAATTTTGATTTAATTGTTAGTATCATTTTATTTGGTCAGTTGTGTCAAAGTATATACCCTATCGAGTAGTTTCACATCGCCCGTAACATGGGTTTCAAACATGGCGTCCAAGGAAATTCGCGGTGTCGCATAGGTGGGTGAAATTGTAACTAAAACCGTTTAAATTTGTTTACAAACAAAAATCAAACCTACGAAGACGTTCCATTCTGTTGTTAGCAACGTTATTGGTGACATTGATGTTGTGCTGTTAACAGATATTCCGTAATTGAAAGCGTATTCAATTCAAGCGTTCACAATATATTTTCTTATTTCCAGGTTTACTTATCAGTATTCTTTGGTGTAATTTATTTTAATCTTTACTTATTTTTTTGCTAACATATAAACCTTATTTCTAACAGTAACCTTTAGAGTAGTTGTTGTAGTTTATATTATTTTTTTTTATTTATTATTATTTTTAACATACAACTTTATTAATAGTATTTTAGTAGCGTATATAGTTGTTTTCTTTATTTAAAATTTCAATTTAGCTTTATAGTTATTTAATAGGTTATTAATAAATCCACAATGCCTAGCGTAAAGTGCTGTGTGCCAAATTGTGATAGGAGGTATCACAAAGATAATAAAGAATATAATTTTTTTCAATTACCTCCAGATGAAGTAATGTAAGTAAAAATACAATGTTGGTTAAAATTTTGCTTCGTTGTTTCTTATAATACATGTTTATAAATATTTAAATGTAAAAATGTTGTAGTCGTAATAAAATAACACCCCCATGAATTATATTATTGTGCCAAGCTACTCCGCAAGCATAATTTTCTTAATAATTTGTAATTATTTGTGATAATCCTGCTGTGATTGTTTTCCTTCAACCGATTTTAGAAAAATTATCATTAAATTCAATGTAATTTTCAGTATGTTTTTTAATCCTTTTATAAATACAAGGTATAAATGTGTTCCACATTGGCTAAAACGATTAGTATGTAATAAATAAAATACTAAAGACACAGATTCCACATTTGTTTTTTTTTCAGGAAAGTAAATTTTATTCGTGAACTCTGACGAAGTTATAAAGCAAAGCAACAAACGATTAACGATTTTTAAAACAGATTCTTTTAGGAATATGTATATATTTCTCTGTAACTGAATATATTTCCTATCAGTTCCTATGTATAATTTTAAGCCCTACTTACTGCGGTTTTTAATACATATATATGTTAATATTAACCAAATTATGTCATTTTTAGTATTCTTCTATCAATTCCATTAATATTGAGCGCGTAAATTATGCTAGCTCTATTTGTTCATTGAAATTACTTTTTATGGACCAACTAACGACGCGATTTTCTGTCAATTGTCAATCCGTTCCAGTATACAGATTACTGTCGTACCCACTTTGCAATTATTAGTTGCAAATATAGCGCAAACGCCATCGCGAATTCCTTAAATTATAGACAAAACATCAAAGGCGGCCGACGATCTTAGTGAATTAACTGATAGGTATATACTGTGGTTGTGTATAGTTAATTTCATTTATTTGTACTTTTTGCGTACTCCTGTATATAGTTTATATGCTAGTTTTTCCTATGCGTTGCGCTGTGCGTTCATCGCACGAAAATGTAAATTTCATATATATGAGAGTGTTATCCCTTGGAGGCCCCCAGTTCTTTGAATGATGGCCGTGTAAGTACATGTTTTTCATTTTTGTTTGCTACCATGTAGGTAATTTCATTTAATTTTAAATCTTTGTTCGGGTATTTTGATATTAATTCATCCATCAAAGAACTCTTTATTTAATTATTGCTGTTTTGTTTAATTGTGTACACATTTTGAATATTAGATCAGTAATTATTGTAAAATGTTCTAGAAGATTGCGTGTTTTTAGTTTAAAAAGTTTAAATTTTCCGTTTTCTTTTTCTGATTGTATTGTATTTGTTAATCACCACGGTTAAGGTGAAGTGAAGCTTTGTGCTGTTAAATTAAATTTCAATTTAAATTATATTTGTTTCTCCACGTGTAAAATTTAGTTTGGTTTAAATTTCGTGACCCCGTGATATTTTTTTGTGGGATTGAGATTTATCTCTGGAACAAATCTTCCATTTTGTTTGCTAAAGGATTTGCATTGTCCTTTTTAAATTGTAGAATCTTATGCAGGTTTGTTTTATGCCAGAATCTTATATTCACGGTTTTTATTTATCCTGTAAATTGTTTCAAATGTGTTTTTTTCTTTTTTTTTTAAAATAAATCTAATGATTGTAAATATCACCTTAAATAGTTCTTTTATTTTTGAATCTGCCATTTCAATTTTTGGGGATTTTAAAGAAAGTAATTTTGCACGCCCACTATTAATTTTTAAAAAATTTACTCTGAGATTTAAGAATCTCTGGCGCCCTTTTAAATTCATTTTTGCTGAGCTAGCTAAATTCATTTTGTCATTTTTAATTTCTTTAAACTTATATGCTTGGACCATCAGTTCACAGCAATACGTACAATATTTTGACTACAGCGGCTTTATTCTGTTATATCTTTGTTGGCACTAAAGGCTTTTATGCATATGTCGCCCTGTTTTGCTACTTCTGGCAAATTTATATATTTTATCTACACGTCCGACGTCTACACATTATTCTACATACATGATATTACTCCACATCATTAGTCAGCATACCCTCAAGGACGCTGCAGTCACTTTATCTGGTGAAAATAGGTAACCTCCAGTAAAGCGCGTTTCTCTTTTCTATGTGATTTTAGATGGGCAATATAATTTTCCCGTGACAAATAAAATCATAAGAGTTTAAACCCCGTCCACTGCGACCACTAGAGTCTATTGTAGAGCGGATGCTATCTTAGAGTTCCAACAAGTTCACTCCCTTAACATACCTCAGTATGTAGTAGTATTATGCAGGATGTCCCACCGAACACTGTTTGTCCATCTGCCTGCTGTCGACTCGATCAACTGGTGTCCACACAAGTATGAAAGTAAAAATAAAAGTTTTGTAAACAAATTTATTAACTCTTTTATACAGGCAGTTTATGTACATCTTTTTAAATAAATTTCATTTTTAAAACTTTTTTTCACCACCATCCGCTGCTACCTTTCCAACCTCCTAAAACAAGACACAAAGGTAACTATATTTGCATTACAATTCTGGGAAAGAGGAGCATACCTCCGCCACCACCATATCCACCTCCACCTCCTCCGTATCCACCACCTCCAAATCCGCCACCTCCATGTCCTCCGCCGCCATATCCACCGCCGCCGCCTCCGAAACCGCCACCTCCACCGCTAGGTATGATTATCTTTATTATTTTAACAGTTTGGCCGCCTCCTCCAAATCCTCCACCATGACCGCCGCCAAATCCGCCACCACCGTAGCCACCACCTCCGATGGATTTCCAGGGACCGCCGCCGCCTCCCCCATAACCACCGCCTCCGCCACCAAATCCTCCCCCACCATAGCCACCGCCCCCTATGGATTTCCAAGGACCTCCACCACCACCTCCATAACCGCCGCCTCCTCCGTAACCTCCACCTCCGCCTCCTCCACTAAGATATCCTCCTAGGAAGATACAAATTTGCATATAAGAATGTTTAAATTTAAAATATGTAAATCCTAACTTCATAGGAATTATCTATCTTATCTATCGAAATCTTCCTTGATTTTGCTAACATCGTGATACCATCTGAATTGAATCATTGAATCATCATCATTAAATAGTTATTTCTATGTTGCCTGTATTTTATTTTACAATTATCTAATGCTAGGCTTCTTTTATTATTATTATTATTTTATGCATATCTGTAACGCCTGTAAGAGCATCTGTAAATCTGTACGCATACATTACAAACTTACAGAATGCCTTACATGCACTACAGATATGCACAGAATCTCACCATAAGTCAATTTTTTGGAATGAGATCAGTTAGGAGTTGTTTGTCATTATTATTAATGGTGGAGAAGATATTGCGTATTTCTAATTTCCCAGATTACAGGTTTCGCTATGAATGCTTTCAGACTCAATATGGACAGCATTACCGCTATGTCAGGTGTTGCATAACCACCAATTGCTATTTCATTCATGCGTCTCCCAAGTTAATTACCTGGGGCCCTATTCTTGAGTCGTGAGAACACAAACTTCGCACGACTTTCGTGAGAACAGAGGGCGTGGTCACACCGCGGTTCTCTCAACTTTAGAAAAGCCGTATTCTTGAAGCTTACGCGTGTTCACATCTACTGAAAGTTGAGAGAACGTACTTCGTTTGGTCCGGAGTAGGCGAAAGGGACGATTTCAAGAGAAATGAACACGCACGAAGTGGGCGATGGAAGCTAACGTTGCTCACATTGTTATTATTCCATCTTTGCACTGCACATAGTTAGGTTATTGTTGGTACGTGGTATATTTCAGTGAATATAAGAAAATTTATATTAATCACCGTTCGTTTTATCATAATTTCTCAAAAATGGACGTGGAGAAAGTGTTGATAATTAATCAAGTCAATCTTGATTTGTTGGAAATTAAGGAACAAGCCCTCGAGATTCTATGAGTGAAAACGGTTATTACACAAAATGCATTCGATATGCCAGACGCACAATTTGTCAAAAATGTTCGTTTAACAAAACAACTGACTCGGGTACTAATAGAACTGATCTCTCCATTTATGTATCTACCATCGGGGGTATCTGCTTTGTCAATAGAAACTAAGGTATGTTACCACTTATGCAATTTAATGATGTAAGTTTTTAATATACATTTTATTAGGTACTTGTCGCTTTACATTTTTATGGCCACGGAACTTATCAAGAAGGAATTGGAAAGCGTAGTACTGCTGGTGTTCGCCAAATCATATCTACGATCCTGTCATCAATTGCGTTTAGTATAATCTTTGAAGATTCAGCTCCGCCTGTTTCAACTGGATGCTTTTTTAGCTGAGCAGCTTTTGCCTTCGTGTTTTTCTTCGTATCCTGCTATATCTATGTAACATTCTTTGTAAATTATAAATAACACAAATATTACTTTTTATATTACTTTACGCCAGTCTTTTATTATAGCCCCTTCTGGCATGGAATAAAATTGCAACAATAATATAAAAAATCTGGCAATTGTTTGGTTTTCGTAAATGTAAAATCTCTTCTGAATTGCACGCTTTGTAAATTTGGGTTTTGTTGCATAAACTCCACTAGGGATTCCTTTTGAGCATTCTTCACTGCACCTCTTCATGGTTTGGACATTTTGCCTGATTTTGTTTAATAATTAGATTGTGGTAAATCGAAATGTAATATCACGTAATATATTTGATAAATAAATGTACAATCAGTCGTGTGTCATTAAAGAATTCTATGAAGATCTAGACCTTGTTTGATTTCTTTTTCCTTATATTAACAACTCCAACAGAGTCAAATATGGATTTATTTAAGGTATATGACAACACCGATAACGCGGATCGTGTAGGAACAGTATAGGATTGTGTTATCGCCTAGTGTCAAGAATACGAGTTAGCGCTACCGAGAGAAGTGATCGTAGGATGTGATCGCTTCTTCTCCTACACGAACAACTCACTTCTCTCGAGTTCGAGAATAGGGTCCCTGATAGAGAACGAAATAGCAGACCGATCGATTTCACGAATATATCTTTTCAAAATACAATATTTTAAACAATACTGCGTCAGTACAAACTCTAGAGCATTTATATGCTGGTGTGATAGATATTTTCTACCAGATATCATTAATTCCTTTGAAAATAAGTCGGCAAATAACACACGCAATTAATTCGTTTCTGGGCGAATGCACCCCTTTAGTCATATAGGAACAGGGTCTGCCTTGACCAAGAAAATCAAAGACATGAAAATCTATCAATAACGATCTGATGCGAAGACTAAGAAGTATAGTCGATAAAGTATATTTTATTAAAGTAAAAGCAGACAGAAAAGTGGGAAATATAAAGTTAGCGGGGTATCAAAAAAACGAAAAAGCTCATTCAGAAAGTTAACTTACGCGCAAAATGTAAAATAATAAAATAAATAAAAATGAGATGGTAGATATAAAGTGCTCTATCTTGAAAACGGAAAAGATACATGATCTGGAGATCTACACAAAGGAACGAAAAACTGTTGAATTGATGAAATTAAAGAGGCAAGAATAAAATTTATGGCACTTAATATTAGAAACAATGATGGAAGGGAACTGATCAAAGCAACCAAGAAATTGTCGTCTGCTATCTATAGTGACGTAGAACAATGGGTACAAATAAGAACCAGATGCTTAGTACAAGATAATAGTGATGAGCATGATCGAATGATCCATAATCGAATGATTGTAATAATCAAATGATTTTCATATGAATGATCATTGGTTCATTCATTGAACCGTCGGAGGAGCTTTTTTTTAGCTAATAACAACATTTCGTTTTGAACTCCTTTATTTTTTAGGTTGTCAATTTCGCACCTCAATGAACTAATTTATACTTATCTCACAACATAGTCAAATGATCATTCATAATTCAATCGTCATAATCGAATTCTCGAATATTCATTAATAATCTAATGATTCCTTTTCCGTCATTCGATTATGCCCATCACTACAAGTCACAAATGGAAAATGTACAAATAAAAAATTAACCACAATTAAGAAGCAAACTAGCGTTACACAAAAAAATCGAGATGATAAATATGGGGGGTAACAAGATATTGAAAAAAATAAGAAGGCATATGCCTTGATGGAAAGAAGAAAAGAGACAGCTATTAAGGAAAGAAAATTGTAGAAGAAAAAATATAATCACAGGCTTAACTGACGAAACACCTAAAATAAATTTATAGTAAAATCAGTTAAAGTATTGGTCAACTACAACAGGCTCAACTATTTTGCAAAATGAATGAGTAGCAGCTAGTGAAAAGGATATAGGAGACGAGATGATAAAACATAAATCAAATCAACTAGGACTTGAAACCAAAAAGTCGTAGGCTGGAAACCGTCCATGGAATAAAGCTCGACAAATAGTAAGAGTTACGAAAAGAATGGATAGAAAAACAGTAATAGCAACCAGAATAATACTTACATAAATTTCATAATTTCAATAAAACATACGAATATACCATTCGTATGTTTTATTGAAAACCGTAGAATTGAAAATACATAATAATAATATATATATATTTGCATTCTGTTGATATACAAAAGTGTAGAACAAGTCAATAAAAGTAAGTATATATGAAACATTCGTATATAAATATATACAATATAACACATTACTACACTAAGTCATTTTAATTGTAAAGAAATCCTCAGCTTTGTACAAAGTGATAAGTGACAAGTGGCCCTTCATTTTGTAAGTTAAACGGTAAGTTTTTTATGTGAGTGTATATGTAGTTGTAGACCTTTATACATTGGTATAGTGCTGTTCTTTGAAGTTTTGTTAAATGTGTCGCCGGTGGTGACAGAAAATTATTTACTGTGTCTCTATATTTCTATACAGTTATAAACAAAATTATACCATTTGTTCTAATCTTGAGCTGGTTGTTTTGCTTCTATCCATGTCGTCTCTCTTTCTTTAAAATTTCTCCACTACGTTGTCCCAGGTTTCCTTCAGCCTCTAGCTTTTTCCTCACGCTTGGAATACTTTCTTAACTGGAATATTACTATATAGTTTTTATAAATGAGGAGTGACGTTCCAAAACGCAGTTTCTGACCAAAGTTCGAGTTTTTAGGTAAAGATGGTGTTAGATGTTTTAAAACGAAACGCTTTTAATGCATTGAAGACACGATTTCAAAACGCTGTAATTCTTCTAGCATTTCGTAGTGGAAATTGAAGCTATGTTTCAAAGCGCAGTATTGGGTTACATTTATTCGTTTCAAAACGCAGTTTTTGTTTTTAACAATGCGTCGCATGTTTTGTGTGCCTGATTGTTTGTGAAATGGTAAAATAGTGCTATTGTTTTCTATTTACAATGAATGAGGGTGAAGTTGTCGTGAAGACTAGATCTGTGGGATCTAGAAAAAGAGCAAAAGTACTACATACAAAACAACGTGAAAAGCAGATAAGGTAATAGTGCATAATCTAGGTTATGTTCATGTAATGTTATAATGTTGCAAAAACTTTAGGCACTCTGATCATTTCCCTAATTTGGAAACATTTGAAATGCCCTGTCAGCACGCAACAAAGACATTTAATTGTACAGCAATATGTCGAAACGTCATAATTCGGGCGAGGAGAAAACTTTATGAACAACCGAATCGAATTATTCAAAATGAAAAAATTGCAACTTTGCTACATGTGAAACACCCAAAAGCAAGAAAAAATAACAAAGGTGTTCAAATCCAACGTGAACACTACCGGTTTTTTGATATTAACAGCAAGTCGCAGCCTGTTTGTCAAAAGTTTTTTTGTGCAGCGCTAACACTTTCTCACTGCGAATTTTAACAATATCGAAACAAATTTTGCAAGGTACAGGTATAAAAGAAAATAGAGGTGAAGACCGACGCTCAAAAAAGCATACCCAAAAGAGGCAAGCCGTTATTAACTTCCTTGGTAATCTGAAAGCTTCTGAGTCATACTATAACAGGCAAAAATCGGTAAGGCTTTACTTGTCGTCCGAGTTAAAACGTAACAAAGTTGCACAAAATGTATAACGCTTCAGTTGGCTCTCAACTCGCAGTGAAAAAAACATTTTTTTCCGAAATTTTTTCAACAAAATTTAATTTAAGATTTGGCAGTCCGGCTACCGATGTGTGTAGTTTTTGCTACCAAAGAAAAAGTCAGATCAAATTGGCAAAAACAGTAACCGAAAAATCCCGTGTCATGACGCAGTTGAGAATGCACAAGTTGTCTGCAAAGCAGTGCAACATATTAATGGAAAGCACACCTGAAGAAAAGTCTTTGTCTCTTTGCTTCGATCTTCAACAAGTGTAAGCACTGCTCAAAGTACCAATTCAAGATGCATTTTATTCTACACAGCTGGCGTTGTACAATTTTTGTGTGACTGACCTACACACCCGTACCCCAGCTTTCTACAGTTGGTTACAAACTCAAGCTGGCCGAGGCTCTAATGAAATTGGCCAGAAAATTGCACATTATTAAGACTATTTTGTGATGGCTGCTCCGGCCAAAATAAGAACCAATTTATTATTGGTGTGCTAATGTTTTGGCTTTTTCATAAAGCCCCCGAGACGCTTACAACAGTTCTTTTTGTGTTCCCGGTTAGAGGACACTCCTTTCTGCCTGCAGGTCGAGTTTTTAGCAGCATTGAAAAAATTTCAAAAAAAAGCAGAAATTCTTACGAAAGAAGATTACTGGCAAATTTTCTCAGAGGTTGGCGAGGTTAGATGTTTAGAAAGAGAATGGACGGTATATAACTTAAAAGCATTAGGTGAAGTCTTTAAGAAAATTGATGGTATACGAGATCCAAAAAAGAATGTATCTTACGAAAGATGCAACAAACAAACTGAAATTACGAGTTGAACCTTTTTACAGAAATGATTTAAATAAAGCAAAGTTGTTACTAAAAGCAGGTAAATCTTTGCAACGAATAACATTAGAAGAAGCTGTAATAGGTAGAGATATAAATCCGAAGAAGAGAAAAGATATCAATAATTTACTTGATAAAGCTTATTCAACAATGATGAAAACAATAAGAAAATAAATTGGAGAGAAATCAATAGTCTACAATTTTATAAAGACCTTTTAGACACTAAAACTGCACCTGACAACAATAATGTGAACGATCAACAAAACGATGAACAATGGGAATGTGACTGTACCGAAGAGGATGATCGCATGCGCATTTGAGTTTTTGCACACACAGTAGTAGTGCTGATAGTGCGCTAATGCCTATAGTTTTATAAAATGTAATTTTCGTTTATGTTGTGTTACTAACCTACTTATGTTAGATATTATGCATAATAATGTTTTTTGTTATTAATTTGTTATAACTAAAATATTGCTTAAATGAATAAAACTTTTAAATTTATTCCATAAACTTTAAAATTTTTACAAGTCACTTTTTCAATTTCCAAATCGCAGTTTTTTTACATTTTTGGAATAAAACGCGTTGCTTTTCATTTTCCGCAACAAAACGCAGTATTGGCATTTGTTTTCTTTTATTCTGACGCCATTTTCACTCCAATATTTTGTAATGGTATGTTCAGTGGATTACTACGTCAAAGACTTCACATTGTTCTAACAAACTGGCTCAAAATATCAAAAAGTAAATCATAACAGTAATTCTGTAATTACTCAAAAACATAGTCGACTGGAAAACTGCGTTTTGGAACGTCACTCCTCAAATGTCTCCCCTGCTTAAGTGTTGTTCTATAAACAATCTTCTCTAATTATTTTTATATCATTTTTTAATTAGTCCCTTCGTGTTGCTTCAATTGGTCTTCTAAGGTATTTTATTCCTGCCGCTTGCTTTTTTTTGTCTTTTATTTGCTGATTCATTTTTACAGGTTGAAGGTTTCTGTATCCCACATACATCGGTTTTGATTTTTCACTACTTTCGTTTACAATATGATTCATATGTTGTTGTGTTGCTCTAGCTATAAAATATGAAACTGAGACCCCGCAGTTCTACTATAATAAAAAATTTGTAAAAAGAATAATAAAATTTAGACATATTACGGAAAATTGATTTGAATTATATTTTTTCCATGTCAGAATCAAATTATTTACAAAATTTTATTACAAATGCTTTAAAACAATCTCTCAAATATGTGGGAACACATGATTTTTGGCTAAATTGTGTTTTCTATTAAAAAATAACCTTAAGAAAAGTTTTTGTAACATTTTTATTCTAGTTTGTAACATACTTTGATTTCTAACATCATATGTTTCGAGATATGACGTCATCGATACTTTTTTTTAAATGGATCACCCTGTATCTTTTCATATTTTCGAATAGACACTTTTTTAAGAATTACAATGTAATACGCCATGGTGGGTATGAGGCATGAGATATTAAAATAAAGCGTTACTGTCACTCTTTAATTCTTCTGCAAAGTCTCCATGGTTTGTGTTTTGCTTTGTTTATTAATATTTTGACTTCTTTGGATTGCTCTTTATATATTTTTTTTTTTTTTCTTACATTACATAACTATTTTGCGCTTCCGTCCAGAAACACACATTTTGCATTACTAGGCAGGTAAATATGTTACTAAATGTTGGCACATTACATTGGACCTGACAGATATGTAAACTTAAAGTTCCGTGCAACCTTACTGACATCAACTGGTGTCCCAATTGCACTTATTATTGATAAATAGGTATCAAACTACAAAGAACGTTACAGAAAAAGACTTATTCTCGGACCATCAAATCGTTTATTTTATTTTTTAGTTGCTGTAGTTAATAGTACATACTGTTTTGGCCACCTTTAATAAAATATTTTTGAAACTTTAACACTTTCAAGAATTAGTATCAATGTTTTGTCTAGCTTCTGCATTTCTTTATTCGCCTCTATTTCGAACCTCTATACTCCTTCACTTTCCCCTTCCTTAATTCGTAATTTATCATATTTTTTATTGTTTGCGTATTTATCAGTTGTCTCGATCATACATTTTCATTTTCTTGTGGATTTTAACCTTTGCCTCAATGAAAAAATGATCACTATTCATATCATATTTTCTTTTAATGTGCACGTCACCAATAGTTTTATTGTTGCATTTTTCTATTATAATATAATCAATAAGGCAGTTTTCTCCTACTCTACTATAGGTACTGCTCTGGTGTATATCTTTCATAAAAAGTATTTGCTCTTACTAGACCGTGTAAGTGAGAGAAATCTTTCAATTTCTAGCCGATGCTAAAATCTCCTAGCAAAAACATATTACCTTTGCATGTTCCACAGTTACCTTTAGTTCATTCCAAAATTCGTTTTCACATTCCGCTTTTGAACCTTCATCAGGATTTTAGACCGCACTTACTGTGTTACATTTCCTCATTTCCGCTTCTATCACTAATATTCTGTACTATAACCTTATTTATGAAAAGCTAAATAGTTACAAATCATTCTAACTCCATGCTCCACCTAAAGGTACTACACGAGGCTACCTATTCTAAGTATTACATGAATTCCATAACAATTGAAATGTTGCTACTCTAACTTAATATTTTCCCTATGATTGTTAATAAAAGAAAATAATACAGTAGTCTCGCAATTATGTGATTTCTGATTTATATGAAAAGCTGAAATATGTAAACAACAAAAAATGTGACTAGTTCACAGAATCGCGATTCTGAAATATGAAACCTTAATGCAAACTGCTCACAAAATGGGTTAGGAACTCGTTCCGTTGGTAAAAAAAATAGTTCAAAAGGTACCTTGTGATAAAATGAAGCAAAAGTCAACACTATAATGAACACTTGGCTACAACTGCATGCAATTATATCAACGCACGTTTCTTGTATTGCATCAGTATATCTATCGTGACTGTATCTACGGTACTTGAAAGGTAGATATAGAAAATAAATGCAACATCATCCTCCATATTATAATTAGACGAAGGATTTTTGTGGAACAGTTGAAATAATGATATATAACGAACAGGACAAAAGTTACACTTATGAACAAAGATATTACAACGACTGTAGCCTAGTAATAGACACAAATAAATATCCGATCACTCCGCGCTACATCAGATTTTATTAATTCAGGATAATTGTTTCTGGAACACGTGGGTTCCCATTATCAACCGAAGATCGAATCTACACCGCTATCTCCCTCTAACACTTTATTTATGAAAAGCTAAATAATTATAAATCGTCCTAACCCCGTAAGAGAAAACCATTGCAAAAACCTTACTCTGGGAGAAGGATCTGGGAAGTCCCAGACCTTAATATTTTGTACTGACGATGATACCCCTATCCAATTTAACTTACTGTTTCTATGTGCTACACATGCGACTCTTGCTGCAACATTTTGGTTCCTATTCTACTCTAATAAAAAATACTATAGCCTTCCTTCTATTTCCATAATACCCTTCCTTTTTTCTGTTTATTAATTCATTTGCTATTCATATTTGCTCGCATTTTTTGTTGTTGTAGATTTAACTTAAAACTATGTAATTTTGTCTTTAAATGTTCTATTTAAGTTTAATTTTGAATTAAAAATAAATTCCTTTCATTAGTATATTTAATAAAGTTAAAAATGTTTTTCAGGGTCAGTTTTTTTTTATTAAAGAAAGCCTTTTTTTTGTTATAAAGAACAATGTTTTATAATATAAAGCAACGTTTTTTTTATATCCGATAATTATTTTTTTATATACGGGTTCCAAAAGGTTCTGAGCGAAGTCGAAAAAAGAGTTGCTGTTATATAGTAATAGTAATCGTAGCCATAATGTCGGTACCAACACCAACTTACTGTCCCATACATTTAATGACTTTTATTCATTATTTAAGATATAATTTTATTAATTTAAAGGAGCAGACGTAAGTGCCAGAAGTCTAAGAAGCGAGAAAACTTATGAAACAGACACGCAGTATATTTGTGATAAAGAACATTGGTGGAAGAAGCATTTGTTAAAATCTTACAATAGAAAACTGAACAATATGTTAAGTAATCCAAATTTCATACCATCGGAAGAGTTCAACCTGGTTCAGTTTTGCGGACTCGTCAGAATGGCCAACATGGACTCGGAGATTTGAGCTGTATTGGACAGCGAGATGTTGACAGCCAATAAGGGAAAAAGAAGTGTCGTCGTTACTAATCATATAGGCGCACGGGTGCAGAAGATTTTCACTCATTCAAAATTCTTATTGCCGGGCAAACCGATTATGATAGTGGTTGAAGCTTTTCAGGAAAAGTTTATTACGACAAGAAACGTAATTTACAAACGGATGATGTTCTATAAACGTCTGCAGAGAGAAGAGGTAACAATCGATGAATTTATCACTTGTCCTCATACTCTAGCCAAGTAATTTCGGAGCCCTTTACAATGAATTCATCTGAGATAAATTGTGCACGGAATTCGTGAGCAGGAGATCGGGGAAAAGCCATAGTTACGAAGTGATTTGACATTGGCCATAGCAGTGTAGATGACAATACCGTTGGAGCATATCAAAATAAGAAATTGCATGAGGACGAGGACTCAAAAATCAATCGCATCGCTACCCATAAATTACGAAAACGGAATTTTGGAAGAACAAAACGTGAAGGGAAATCAACTGAATTGAAGAATAAAAAGTAAGAGTTGTGGAAAATGTGGGGCAGACATTCATACACAATCCCTCTATCGCCATTTCTAATAGCCTGCACCGAAGGCTATGCGTTGTAGATGTAATCAAAGTCCAGGAAGTCAAAAGCGGTAATGACGTATTCATCTCGACAATAATAACACTGGACGATATGAACGATGGGGTGTATTCGTCGGCATCGAAAACACTAAGGTGAATTTCAAGGCGGCCACGAAAGCTGAAATTGCCTTCATTTCGTACGTTATTTCGTTTTTAACGCAAATAGAAAGGTGATGAAATCATTGAGATTTTTCAGGGAGAAGATAAAGTATTGAGGAAAATCGAAGAGTGCCGACATTTATGTAGTTAGAGATTTAAAACAATCACTGGGTGGTGGCATGTGTGCTGTTCTTGGTATTATAAAATGAGCGGATATAGATTCGGGGACGTTGAAGAAGCAAAAATGTCATTTAATCCGCAGGTTAAGTATTCAAAGTTATTCTATGGATTTGGGAAAGTAAAGATCCCATACAGAATTCGTTGTCATGAAGATGCAAAACCACTTGCACTTACGACTCCTCGACGTATTTCAATTTCCCTATCACTACAAATTAAACAAAATTTGCATAGCATGAAGAAAATGAAAATCACGAACCGACGTGTTGATGCTTGCTCCAAAACCGAACCGTGAGAAATATTACAGTATTTCGAATCCGTGAAAACTATTACAACCTTCCCAATTTCCGAAACTTCCATGACAAAATTTTTGAACAAATCACCGAATTAAGAGCCATATTTCGCCAGACACGAAACACCAAAGTTATTGAAGTCAAAATCTACGAAATTTGCGAAGGATCGGGGTTTTGTGCATCACATCTCAAGTGCGAAATATCCACACAGTAATAGGCTTACCGAAGCAGAAGTCAAAATCATAAAAAGGGGTATTCAAAAATCAGAAGACTGTCATGTAGTAATTCAAAATTATCGGGCGAAATATTTCGAAAACGGATTTTTATGATTGGACATATTTTCCATCATTATTAAAACCAGAAACACCGGTCAGGGCGAAGCTTGAAGTGCTGGAAAACAAAAATCATCAAGCTAAAGAAATTAATTATGATCGCCGTCACAGGGGATTGCTGATCTGATCTGGTACCATTGAAAAAGTATACCGAACCGAGATCGTACATAATTAAAACAGACAAATGATCGTTTCGCCGGAATCGTATTCATTTGATTCCGTTGAAAGGAGAAGACGACGAGAGCGATGTGGAAAGCCAGGGCGATAGGTCGAATGATGGGGCACAAGAAAGTGTAAAGCAATGTTGTACAACACTACTACAAGCGGCAAATCCAGCAGCAGCAGGAGAAGCACCATCGAGGATTCAGTGACAAGACCAAATCAGACGTTTACAAGAAGACCAAACATTGAGATATGTTAATTGTTAACTCAACTTGTTATAAGAAATGTTCTCGGTATACTATTAACGCTGCTATCTAAATATAAAAATTTGCGAACTTGTTTTGTGAATAGTTAATTTGGGTACTACACTACCGATAAATATGGTTTATTTTTGATAATCAAAATATCAATACGCAATGATTTTATTATGTTCTACTACAAACTTTCGTTTAACATTCTTTTATTTTAATCTCTACGTATTGTTTTATAAGCTTAGGTAACTACACCAGTATTCGTCAAAACCGTATGTTGAAAATTTTTACATCGATTATAAATTTAAATCTGCCGTTACTTTCTATCCTTTTTGTTTAGAAGTATGCCATGTTATAAAATTTTGCAACGTAAACAACTACGTAGCAATGAAGATACTATACGATTATATTAAAGATTTTCTACCTACTAACTTCTGATCTAACAATAAGTAGATTTAATTAGCAATCTTCTAATGTTATTAATATTCAATAAAAAGTAATTTACAAATATTACTTTTCTATACTAATATTACGCTAGTCCTAATAAAGAATCCATTAGAGTATGTTGCAAAATGTAAAAGGTACTTGTTTGCATTCTTAGCCTTGAACGCTTAGTATAGTGGTTTCACTTAAATATCCGATTAAGTGCTAGCAATACATGTGTGTATGTGTAAAGGTTATGGTTATGTCTATATACTTATGTAAATATGTATGCTTTAACGAAATTTACCTTGTCATCTTTAACATTTTGCCAGAGAGATTGTTCATCCGGTTTTGAATTAGAGATTCATTTCGCAATATTCGTACGTTTATGTCTTATTACTATAAGTAAAGGTTTCTAATAACGATTTTTTCCTTGCTGGTAGTATTTACTTTATACACATCATTAATGTTTTCTTTAAACTTTTATATAACTTCCATATTTATATACAGAGTCCCAGAGTTAAGTATCCACTACTGCTAACTTTATTATTGTTGAAAATAGAAAAATCTTAAATTAGTAAATTTTTAGTATATCAGCACCCATTAAGATGGTGAAATCATCTTCCATAAATAGAAGTTGTTTTACATTTATATTAGCGATGGACAAGAAAGGGAAAGTGAATACTTTTTTTACAACGATTAGACAAACTCATACTTGTTCGCTCTTGGAAAATCGGTAAACAATTCATGAGAAGAATAAACACGAGTGTGTCTAGTCATAAAACAGTATTCATTGTTTACACAACAGTATTCAACATCAAGCAATCCAAAAATAGAATCTATATAATTTGTATTTCTTGCATTGTATTTCAACATTGAACATGCTCAACAGCTATTAAATAAAAAGTCGTATACATTAATAATTAGTATATGAATTATACACAAATGCAGTTTATTTCAACGTTCATCTCGTGAATACTTTTTGATAGTTTATATGCTGTTTGTGTATAATTTAAAATGTGGTAATATGTATCTTACAATTAGTCAAAATGTTTTAAAGCATACAAAACGGTGTATAAGAAACAGATCATTATGATTGAAAGAGGTTTGAACAAAAAAGCTGCAACGTCTCAATGACGAAAATGGACAAAATTATCTAGTAGCTATTATTAGATTGAGATCCAAGATATCCAAAGAAAAAACAAACAATATACACCACAGGTATGATGAATAATAATCATATTATATGTTTCTTATACACCCTGTTGTATGCTTTTTGCATTTTTGATTAATTGTAAGATACATATTACCACATTTTACATTGTACACAAACAGCATATAAACTGTAAAAAAAAAAACAGTTGTATAAATAAAATCAGATACTTATTAATTTATTTCTGGTTTTTGGGCGTTGAGAAAAAAGCGTTTTTATAAAGAGGTTTCCCAAATAAAGCTGTGACATATTTGCGAACTACTAAGTAGAATTAGCTCTGAATTTCTGGATTTTTTGAATTAAAATTCGTATGCTTTATATGGTTTTGTTAATTTTATGAATAGGGAAATGGAATAATAAAAATGATTAGTTAGGCAATTTTAGACTTAATAACTAAACCAATTCCTAAACTATGGGTAGTATTGAATCTTAAAATGTTCATTCAAAAAGAGAAATAAGAGCGGTTATAATTGTTATTAATCATATTTTAAACGAAAAAAGTAAAATCGTTATTAGTCGCACTGCAAACGTAAATATAAAGGGTTCAGAAGTCAGTCAAAAGTGAGATAATTACATGTTAAATACATCCTAATACATTGTATTATATAATAATCATTAATATATTATTATATACCTAAGTGTGTGGAATTTGGGCAATAATAATGATTTTGGAGAATGCGAACCTTTTAGCGAGTACTTGACTTGCTGTGAATAGCTTCTGATGTGGATCAAAGACAGCTTTAATTACAGGGATCATAGAAACATGCGGTGCAGTTTAATAAAGGTATATTTAACTATTTTGGTGTATTTTCCGATACTTGGATAGTTAAAAGAGCCCGTTGTGACCGACTACTTACCATTTGCAAAGCAAAAAAAGATGGTAAAGATGGAAAATAGGTAGGTGCGTACAGCTTTATAATGTTCTTCATTGTAGAAAGAAAATTAATTAAAAACAAAGAAATCCTAATTGATGTATAACCTTATCTTTAAATTTAAAGAGGTTGTATATCATCCTGCTTAAATTTAAAGATAAGCGAGTAAAGAACTAACATTCGAATGTTTGAGAAAGAATATATACATCAAAAGAACGTTTAAACATGAGTAGTATTTAAAAAAAAATATATACTCAATATTTTAATTAATTTCAAAAATGCTTTGTTTAGTACATTGATTATTATACAATACACTTGAATATATGATTAAAGAGTCTAGCAGATATTCAAATATTAATCTGTTTCTAAAAATAGGTTTAAAATATATGTGTCTATTTTCTTTTAAAAAATGTAGTTTTTGTTATTTTGCTTTAAATAACATCAATAAGCACAACTGAGGTTTTGGTGTATACTTATTACACAATGTATGCACAGCTTATGTGAAAGGAAATTAAATATACGTGGAAAGAAATCGCATCTTACCATTTACAGCAGCCACTGCAATGATCAGGGCACAAACTAGGACCTAGAAAATTATGATCATTATCTATAATGTTAATTGTAATTAATGATTGTCCCGTACCTTCATGATAGCACACCGAAAAGTAACTAACGTTTGATAGGTGAAGATGGAACTTTTATAGCAATCTTAATTCCTGGACCCCTCTTCATAATCCCCATAATTTCCCAGTATTGTGTCTTTTCTGTGTACAAGAAGCATTCACAATTACCTCTTTACAAATACATCAAATCGTCTAGTCAATTACGTGTATTAGAAAGTAAATTTGCGGGCATCTTACGCTCCCAAAATTGAAGGTGTTCGATTAATTACCTTGGATAATAATAATAATCTACTTATTGCGCGAATCCGTAGTACCTACTGTCTTCTCTGTTCTCCTATCTTCTTCAAGTAGGTACTGGTTACAGTTGTGAAGCCATCGAGTTGTTTAAGTGAAAGAAAGTTAGATCTGCATTAAACGTTACATAACACATAAGGATTCAATTCCTCGATGTTATAACTGTAGAAAAATTGGGAAGATTCTGAAGAAATTAAAATTTATTTGGGAAAACGTTTTTGATATATACTTAGCTAAGAATAAAAAGCATTATTTCCCATATTCAAATTAATTAAAAAAGGAAATAATGTGATTATTGGGTAATTACTAATATGAGACACTTTCACTGCATAAACTCCATCCTTCTGTATCTTTTGAGATGCTGCTTTATATAGCAACATTATTATTGTTTCATTAAATGTCCTTCATTCTACATAAAATTAATCAACACATTTAATAGTTTGTTCACAATGATCTTTTTCTACTTCAAATAATTTGCTATATAATTAATCGTTAATTTATTATAGTAAACATTTATAATGTAAATAAAGTATACCCATATCACCAGACTAGTTACAATAAGCATATGATAAGCATTTAGCAACAGGTATAGTAGGACAAAAGTTGTACCGTTTGGAATTATCGTTTAATATTCTAAACTGCGAATCGAGCTAACGAATTGGAAGGATCGCGCAAAAGCAACTTCTAGACAGATGTTTTTAGTCGCTATACCGTTGGGTAGCTGTTTTATTATGAATGAAATTGACTACGGCTGAAATTATAAAAGTATTAATGCAAACAGAAAGTGGTCATCAATAAAATATTTGTCGGTTGTAGTTTTTTCACCTGTTAAATTCTATCATTTGTAAAATGCTATTGTGAAAGCAATATTTGAACTTGCACCACAGACGCAAGCACTTGTTATAAAAACTTGTAGACATAACTTTAAAATTTATATAGAGAGCGTCAAATAAATAAATGGCTTCATCGGTGGACACTGCATACTTAAAGCACTACTAACAGCAGGAAACCAAACCCTCAGTCTATAAAAATGTTTGAACTCGCGAATCATCAACTTTCTGGAATACTTTCGACAGAGTCGAGAGTTCCACCTGAACCTCTTCCACTCATTAAGCGGGCAGCCATAATTGATATTTTTCGCACCGGAGAAAATGAATGTAGATGAATGTAAACGATATTTACAAAATTTTGTATAGTTATGTACGATTAAAAAATAACCAACTATTAATTTTTATTGGTTTATTGTTTGTTGTTATTAATTAAGAAAACTTAGGACTCGCATTTTTACCATTTATTCTGACAATAACTAAATGTATTACCCAAGGTGTATTATACAACATTAAATCATAATGAAGTTTTATGAAATTGAACATAGTAACTTTTTGAGGTGTTTACGATCATCTTTTTAGTAGTTGTTCGTTGATGTCCTAATATTTACCTATTTGGTTGGCGTATACACGTGTGTGCTCTTCTATGCTGTTATATATCAACAGATTGTCAGAAATAAAACGTAAATTTTACACCTTTCCATAGAACTCGACTTTACAAGTCCATTTGTGCGCGTCGAGTCGCTGGAGTCCTTCCTGGCGGCGCTTGCGCGTGGGACCTGGGGGAGGGCGGCCCTGGTAGACAACCCCCTAATCAGAGATATCATTGACCCGCAAGACCGTCCCCCCCCAGGGTGAGTGTGAGGCGCCTGCCCTGTGCCGTGGCGCCGGCGCGATGACTTTAACGTCATCGTGCAGTTTTATTTTAACCCACAGGACAACACACTAAATGTTGTGTGTCCAATTTACATTTTAAATTATTTAATTACTATTAATTAATTAATTAATTATTTATTCTCATGGCCCTCTACACCATTTTTATTTCTATTTTATTTATTTATATTTTTATTTATACACGATCTATCACTATCTTCTAAATAAGTCAAAGTGATATCAATGGGGACGCTGGGAAACAGTGAGCTCACATGAAATGAAACTAAAACTTCATTGTCAGTAAAGTTCAATGTTTTTAATCTTTTCAATGAACGCGTCTGAATTTTCAACGGCTAAATCCGGGTGTTGCACAGGTAAGTGATTGAATTTGTCAGATAGCCATTTGGGCAGTAAGTAAGTTGGACTATTGATATTGGAGACAATGGGTCTCATGCTCTTCCCTAGTTTATGTATCTTATAACCTCGCAAAAAAAGGGGCTGGAATGCCTTTCGTAGGGCCTGAATCCTTTTGCGGGTTAAGTAGCAGTACAATACTGAAGAAACTAAAAATGGAAATGGAGCAGAGAAAATCCAGTTACTGGGAAAATCTCCAGGGAATGAGGCAAAGTAAAATTCTTCTGGGAACTTATAACCAGAAGAGGTTTACAGAATGCATCAACCTGAGTAAGAACAATGTTCGCATATTAACAGGAATACTTTCAGGCCACTGTGGACTGAAAGGACACCTGAGTAAGCTTGGATTGGAAAAAGATCCTGAATGCAGATTTTGTGGGGAACAGGATGAAACATCCATCCACCTTCTCTCAAACTGCGTAGCACTGTGCAACCCGAGGGCATTGTACCTGGGTGCATGTGAAATTGAAGAGGGAGACTTACCTAGACTGGGCCCCTCTGACATTCTACACTTTTTAAAAGGAATAGGATTGGAAGGCCAGCTGTAAAGCAGCAAGAATAGGGGACACAATAGATCTTTTAGGTCGCAGTGTAACACCACCCTTCCATTACATACATACATACATACATGTATCTTAGGAAAACAATACATCCTAGGTAACACTGGATTTGATACAGTTAGTCTATATCTTAAGTTATCATTAACAATATTCTTACATTTTAATAAGGTCTTCTTGGTTTCTGTGATGATTTTTGAAAACGTAACTTTCGTAATCTGTCTGGTGTAAACACGCGATCTGAAAAATGGAACCAGTATCAGAGCAAAAACCCAAACTACATTGCAATAGTTAGTGACAATAAAAAAAGAGGAAAATAAAGAAAGTATTAGAACCATATGACCAAATTGATAGAAAAGATAAATTGCCTGAATACTATAAGGGTAAATACAAAAACCAAGTTAAAATAACTGAAAATCTACAATGAACTGTCAGTGAGTTTTCTAGTAGAGTAAGAAATGTGAATGTGCCAACGCAACTTCTGTTATGAATTGCACTTCATCGAACATACGTACAAACAGAATGGCGACAGCTGGCAAAATATTCAGCTTTGTACCTTGCTCTGACTGTTAAGGTTCGGAAGTTAATGGTACAGCAAGATTGAATGGGACAGCAGCGGTGTTGAAGGGTGCAAGCTTTCCGACTGTAGGAAATAGGTAAATTGGTTCACGCCGTACTACAAATGGGAGATCTTTGAAGTCTAGTAATGATAGAAGTGAACCTCCACAGAAAATATTCGTTTTAGTTAACAGCCATGGCAGATCAGCTGCCCAGTATTTAAGATTCTTGGTAGATGAAGGTGGAGACACTTTTTAAACTAAATGCTTGTTTTTGGGATGTTGTGTTGAAAGAAATGGCGGAACAAAAGACTGTTTAAATGGATTAAAGTTTGACCATAAGTTATTTTTTTTGTGTTCTATGATATGTACAATGGTGTGAATAGTATAAATTCAAGATATGTAATTTATTTAGATATAACTTACACTATAGTAAGCAAAAGTATTACTAGATATGGAATTTATCTATCGCAGCGATGTAGATATCGGTTGGTTAACACAATTTTAGATAATGTAGATTTCATTAGTGACAGACATGACCAGCTAGTTATGGTTCGTCTGATTATGTAAATCACAACAAGAATCTAGCACTGTAGTGTCTTGAAAAACAAAAACAGCACCCAGCAGAAATATTTTTTTGTACTAAAAGAGCATAAAACCGAAACCGGTATTGTATCGAATTTGATTCTTTTCAACGTTCAGTGCATAAGAAACAAAATAGACAAACAAAATATATTTCTATATCAAAATGAACCTAATATATCTTATGTTAGCGAGCGCTGGCTAACTGTAGATGAGCTCATCAAGTTTCTGCAATTAGATAATTATAAAGTTGATTAGTAGCTATGCGAGATCTAAGTATAAGCATGGGGGTGTACCGATATTTGTTTAAAATACTGTGAATGCCATTTCCAAAATATGGTAAAATCCAGCAATAGAAAAAGTTTTTGAATTTTGCATAATTGAGGTCAGTCCATTAAATTGTAAAATAATTGTCGCGACAGTGTACAGATCTCCTTCAGGTGATTTTGACGTTTTCTTTGAAAATCTGGATATTATCCTTCACGATATCAATCCATCGCAAGCGTTGCTTGATGTGTTTTCAACTTATGGCAATGCATTAATCAGCTGTTGCAACTTCATGTATACGCCATTCACGTTAAGAATACAGTAAATAGTGCTGCAATCGGCGTCCGTATCACACTGCCAAAATTCAACTCGTTAAATATTAGAATTTGAAAGTAAAATGTCAGTTATATAACCTTTGTTAATTTTTTTTAAAGGCAACAGTATAAAATATTAATATCAAATACTCTACTTAAATCTTACATTTTTTTACATATTTTTGTTTTGAATTTTGTACAATTCCGTTAGTTTCTACATAAAATAATATATTTCTTGATACTCGTCTTTAGATTCAGTTTTTTTGATATATATCAACTTGTAAGCGACCAAAATAGGGTTAACTTTCTCGTTCTGCGACTTGTGTGGTCTTTTAAATGATTAAAAGAAATAAAAGCAAAATTCGACGTCGACCATCTATCTCTTATGGTATATAAAATTACTTACAGCATTAAGCAAGGCGAAAAGTGTGCTTTGTATTGTAAAACCGTGCCCATTTAGGGTACAATAATGAACACGTGAACATTTCCCATTCAACCATTTCAAGGTTTAAAGTCATATACTTACAGTCAAAATTATAATAATTTAAAGTTAAGAAAGAATACTGGTTGGTACACTCAATATCAATAATCACTATTTATTTCTGTTGAAAACAATATTTTTCATAAAAAATATCGAATGATGAAGTTATTGAATATTGCGTATTATCTACTTTATTGACTCACTGTATATACGTCTTATAAAGAGAAGCTACTTTTCATAGACGCCACTGCTGTATAAACATAACAAAAATGTTCAGTTGTACAAAATCTGCCTGAGAGTGTTCGAGAATAAATACGAGTTCACATCTATAGTTTTTGAGTATTTGTCACAATAATCGAGTCGTTTATTGTAAAGACCACAACAATAACGTAGGTAATCACAATAATTAGTCCTTGTATTTTGTAATGTTTCCTACATTTACATACATTCGAAAGAAAACCTGTACAGAAATACGTAACATCCGAACTAGATTGCGCAAATGTACGGATGTTATGCCTTAGCATCGTGTAAAAGCTAAATTACCTATGCACTACTATAGAGTACTCACCAAACGGGATGGATCTAAGCAGCGTGAAAGTGCTTACGTCACAAACTACTATCCAACCAATAAATATAGCACATTAAGGGGTAATTGAAAAGTTAGAAATTATACTTCATGATTTTTAATAAAAAGGTTACCGTCTATTTTTAAAGTTTAGATGATGATCGTTTGACATTTGAACAAGCGACAATGTGTAATTTACGCATCATTTTTCATAATATGTACACTTCTCACAGGAAAAATCGGGACACCAACAATCGTGAATTTTAAAATTTCTTGGGTGTAAATGCAGCTTTCAGAGGATATATGCACTTATCAAAGTCATAAATCACTTTTTTGTGTGGATTATTGCGATCAAAGGTAAAGACTAAAAATTTAAACAGAAATATATAGAGAAAAAGGTTTTTACATTAAATAAACACATTGGAATTTCGGTGGCGGTGTTTCCTTAGAAATACCGAATACGGAAATATTAATGCAAAAAAAATACATAACAACTAAAAGGCCTCTTGAGTAGACGGTACCATTTAGAAATACACATACATGTATTTAGCTTGTTTGATGTTTTGTAGAGAAAATTCTTTCTTTAAGAAAACATATGGCAATGGGATTTTAAAATTATATTACCTATTACTATGTTATTAGTTACTTAGTTTGATTTATGCCTGCAAGTAACAGTGTTGCCAACTTGGTGAATTTTCCACTAAATCTGGTGTATTGAAAGCACGTCTGGTGTAAACAAATAATATTCAAGTGGCTAGTGAAAAGTTTAGTGGATTTTCTTGAATTTTAGTAATAAATCTAGTGAATTCATTGAACACGAAGACTAAATTACATCAAAATATAGGAAAACCAAGTAGCGTCACTCTTGCCAAGATAAATTTTAGTCGTCAATTTATTTTGTACCGTAATAATGTTATGTAAGTCTACCATTCCTATTCTATGATATGGAATTTAGATAAGTCTTTAGTAATTTAGCTTTCTTCTCGAATGTTAGAGTGTATTTTCGTTTATATGGGAATGATTTCAATTTTAATTATACATTTTAATTTTAACATACATATACATTTTTAAATTTTCGCGTACAATGTGCAAAACAAAATGGCAGGAGGCTACCAAAAATTTTCCCTAAAAACCTACTTATAAAAACGTGAGTGACGCTAGTTGGTTTTCCTATACTGTCATTGCATATATACATATATATGTAAATAAATAAATAAAAGTACAAAATAGAATAATAAAATAAATAAGAATATACATTATGATTTTATAAAACACGGGTATAGTTGTATATTGTTGTAAATTATTAATATTTGACGACTACCTAATAAGTGTTGAATTAAATTTATAAAAATTATAATAACAAATGAAATGAAAGGGGATTTAGAGTGAAAAACTCTTAATTACATAAATATATTTTTTTTTGCTTTTCTTAAAATATTTTATAAAGTAACTCCTTTCCCAATTCTAGTGATTTTCTGGTGGAATTATAATCCCAATCTAGTGAAATATGTCTTCTGTCAATTGGCAACACTGGCAAGTAATACTTTAGCAATAGACAATATGTCAATCAGCCTCCTGAGTTTTTGAACAATGTGATTTTCACATTGATTAATTACACTATTATTGATGTATTCATTATTGTTGTTTTTTAGTATTCTTAAATATTGTATTACTACAAAATATTTTTCTATGTATTAAAAAATTGCCAAAAAGAGTTTAAGATTATTTACAAAATTTTTAAAGGAATTAATTTCGCAAAGAAATTACTTATTTTATTAACCCTCCGTTTATTGTATTTTCAAGAAATATATCTTAACTACCGCCTGTGTAATCCAATGTCGTTCTATTTTATTGAAATATAGCTAACACTTTTGGTCTGTAACACAGCTTCGGACAGCAGCAACGAAAAAGTATTAAATGTATCAAATTTAACAATAAATATTTTAGCACTAACTGAGATTGACGAACAATATGCTTTCTTACAATGTTTGTTATGTATTATAAATCCAATAATATTTAAATAATTGTTAATAAACCTGTGCTACAGACAGATTGTAAAGAGACCCAGTGTTGGCCATATTTCAAGAAAATAGATCAACGACGTCAGATTGACTCAGAAGCGACAGCTAGGATATATTTCCTGAAAATATAATAAACGGAGGGTTCATAAAATAAATAATTTCCTCGCGAACTTAATTGCATTATTTAAGAATTTTATAAATAATCTTAAACCTGGTTTTAGTAATTTTTTATAGATATAAGAAAACTTTATAATAATACAATATTTAAGAATATTAAACAACAAT
This sequence comes from Protaetia brevitarsis, assembly GCA_004143645.1. Classification (NCBI taxonomy): domain Eukaryota; kingdom Metazoa; phylum Arthropoda; class Insecta; order Coleoptera; family Scarabaeidae; genus Protaetia; species Protaetia brevitarsis. The sequence continues at coordinate 1,872,399 of RXPK01000143.1, forward strand.
AGTAATTAATACATCAATAATAGTGTAGTCAATAAATATGTGAAAATCACATTATCCCAAAACTGAGAAGGCTGACTGACATTATCTATTGCTAAACTAATACTCGCGACCATAAATCCAAGTAAGTAACTAATATCAAAGCAGCACTAACAAGTAACATAATTTTAAATAAAATTCCATCACCACATGTTTTCTTAAAAAAGAATTATCTCTACATAACATCAAACAAGTTAAATCATATATATTTCTAAATAAAGCCGTCTATTCAAGAGTTCTTTTTGTTATGTATTTTTTTTTTCATTGGTATTTCTAAAGGAAACGCCGTCACCGAAACTCCGATTTGTTTATTCTATACATAAACCTATTTCTATCTATATATTTATTTTTCTCTTTAAATTTCTAGTCCTTACGTTTGATCGCAGTAATATACATAATTAAGTGATTTATGGCTATGATAAGTGAATACGTCCTCCGAAAATTGCATTTACAATCAAGAAATTTTAAAATTCTGAATTGCTGGTGTCCCGATTTTTTCTGTGAGAAGTGTACATATATTCATTTTCACACAACTTTTATCACATAGTGAATCGGCCTTACTTTGTAACAACCTTAAACCGCACTTAAACGTCAAATTAAAAGCTCGTTTCGGTTTCGGTGCTGTCTAGAGCCATTTTTTTATGAATGACGGCTTTTCCTCGAGTATTTCTACAATTGCTTGTAAAATGATAGAACAGTAATATCGAAAGGTGTTTTACTCTGTATTGATTCCCAAATTATCAAAAGCTAGATCTGAAGATTTATTCATTTAAAGTATTTGTAAATGGTATGTATAAATGTATGGTAAAAGAATAATCAAGAAAAGCAGGTGAAATTTATTTTGCTTTGCAATTGAAAATAGTTGCAAAATACAATGTATGTATGTGGGGACACTGCGACCTAGGAGATCTATTGTGTCCCCTATTCTTGCTGTTTTACAACTGGCTTTCTAACCTATTCCTTTCAGAAAGTGTAGGATATCTAAGGCCTCAGGTTAGGTAAGTCACCTCTTCGATTTCACATGTTCCCAAGTGCAACGCCCTTGAATTGCACAGTACTACGCAATTTGAGAGAAGAGGGCTTCATTCTGTTCCCCACAAAATCTACATTCAAATTTCTATGCCCTGAAAGTATTCCTGTTAATATACGAACATTGTTCTTACTCAGGTTGATGCATTCTGTAAACCTCTTCTGGTTATAGGTTCCCAGAAGAATTTTACTATGCCTCATTCCTGGAGATTCTCCCAATAATTAGATTTTCTCTGCTCCATTTCTAATTTTAGTTTCTTCAGTATTGTACTGCTACTTAACCCGCAAAAGGGTTCAGGTCCTACAAAAGGCATTCCAGCCCCTTTTTTTGCGAGATTATCCGTCATTTCGTTTCCTTCCACTCCTGTGTGACTCGGAACCCTCAGGAGAGTTACTTTATTCCTTTTGCCTAGCTCGTTTAATTTCGCTAGGTATTCCCAGACCATCTTGGAACTGATTTCATGTGAGCTCAGCGCCTTGATGGCTGCTTGACTATCAGACATGATAACAATCTCCTGCTTTCGATAATTTCAATCAATATTGAACTGCACGCATCTTTTCAATAGCGTGTATTTCCGCCTTGAAGATACTTGGATATTTCTCAAGCTTTCGAATTGGTTCTAGGTCCAAACATTCCTTCTTTGAGTTCATTCTGTCGTTTTGGAGCCATCAGTGTACCATTTGATGGCATTTCTATTCAATTTCAAGATGGTGTTGTGATCCCACTCGCTCTTGTTACTAAGCTTTGTGGTGAATTCCTTCACAAAGCTGACATATCATCCCGGAGCATGTCTCAAGTTTGATCGCCGTTAGGAGATTGAGGCCTATGCCTAATCGTTCCTTCCTTGACAATTCTGAGTGTAGTTCTTTTTGCCACGTCTTCTACAATAATATGGAGAGGGCTAAAATTCAATACTACCTCGATAGCATGCTAATCTTTGCACTTTCGAGAGGTTAATTGTCGCGGTGGCCAGATTAGTTCTTTTGCTCCAAGCTACTGATGCATAAGTGATGATCGCTCTCACTATCGCTGCATACATCCAAAGCAGTATTTTTGGGTTGCATTCCCAATTTTTCCCTGCAAAATTTCTGCACACCATCAGGATTTTTTTGGCCTTGTTGGTTACTTCAAGTTCATGTTTGTTCCATCGAAGTTTATTGTGTAGGGTAAGGCCTAGATATTTAACCTCCGTTCTCCATTCTATATTTTGCCCATTCATTTTATCGTTTTGAGATTGGATGTTCTTTTCCTATTGAAGGCTACTAAGGTAGTCTTTGGGGGGTTAACATTGAGTCTCATCGATTGATCACCATCTTCCCGTGAAGTTCAATTTTCTGTAAATTAGTTCACAGAGGGTATTCTCAAATTTGCCCCTTGTGTATATGACATCATTAGCATATCCTTGAGAGAGTTCGTCTACTATTAGGATCCACATAAGTAGGGATGTGTCTGTGGGCATCCTCTGGTCGTAACCGAGACAGTTTTATGTCCCACCTTCGCCTCCACCGACCTGGTAGACAGCAACTGCGACATCCACCTGGAAGTCACGCGTCTCCCCCTGTTAATTAATGCTTTTTGGCATACTCGTGTGGAGTGTTGTCAAAAGCGTCATCTATGTCTAGAAAGGCGCACACTACGATTTCTTTATTCGTCAGTGCGTCTTGGATTCGATCCGTTAGCTCCACTAATGGTGGATCCACTCAGTGGATTTGTCCGTTTGATAGGCGTGCTGACAGAGGTGCAACGGCACCCGTTCCAAGATATTTGTTGTGATATAAATATCTACAACCTTCTCCACCGGTTTCAAAAAGAATGAAGCTGATAGGTCTGTGGGATTTAAGGTGCGTAGTATTCCTTTTCCTTGCTTTTGGTATAAAGGTGACTTTTGCCTTTCGCTAAGCTTCTGGAATATAACCCAGCTGCAAACTACTTCGGCTTATCCGGATCACGTGAGGAAGGATTTCGTCCGGCTTTTTCTGGAGTAAGACCGGAAGAATCCTGTTTTAAAAGGCTGAAAGATATTTACGGCCCATTTTAACCGTTCGCTGCTACATATGTGTCTGGCCATTGTAGTAGCTTCTTTAGTTGGTCTTCTATATCGCTCGGAAAGATTTTCCAAAGTACCCACTTTGCTTCAGGGAAGTGAGTTTTTAGAAAGAGGAGAGCTCTTTCTTCTTCACTTCCACTGAAACCTTCATCTCGATTTCTTAGTACCATTCCTGCATCGTTTCTGCTCTTCGCCATTACTTTGTGAAGTCGTGAAGCGGTAGATGTTGAATCGATTTCCTCACAGAACATTCTGAAGCTGTCTCTTTTCGCTTTCCTAATAGCTTTGTTGTAGATAAGCTTCTCGGTGTAACTCTGCCAGTCTCCGTTACGCTTGGCCTCGTTAAAGAGTTTCTTCGTATCCGATCTTAATTTTAACAGACGACTGTTCCAATCCCTACACTTTTTACTCTGCTGAATAGGACAACTCGATTCGTATACCTCGAGTATAGCTTTTTTCACCTCTTTGAGGTCGTTTTCCAGATTAAGATGATGCTTAGCCCTTCTGGATTGATGACCTTTAGATTGCTACTTAGATTGTCTCTGTCTCTAGTCTGAACACAATCATCCTGTGATCAGAGAGAGAAGGTTCACTAGATACCTGTGTTGGGCAAAATTTATTCAGAATAAGAATGAAAATAAATTGTCAGCTTCCTTATTCTTATTCAGAAATAATAGATAACTTTTTATTTTTGATTGTATTATTTAATAGTGAATTTTCACATTCATTTCATTCATTATTCCAATAATTATTCTTCATTTGAATAATTATTCTCCTTTTGCCCACTCCAAGACATTTGGAGTGGGCTTGATAGGGAGGATGTATTTATTTCTTAAGGCAATGATATTTGTTTTTTAGCAACGGCGGGAAGGAAAACGGATAGTTTATTTTATATCAGGGGTTGAGTGGTTGGTTCGAGGGTCGTATTGATTTTTTTTCTTGAATGACGGAATATATTTTCAGCAATGTTAAGAAACGGTATGAATAACTTTTGTCAACATCAGAGGGTGGAAAGTTGGTGTAGGAGACGCATTAGTTTTTTTGAATCATGAAAATTCTTTTTTGACGGCATCGAGAAGGGAGGGAGATACTTTATTTTCAATATCAGGAAGTGGGGATGGATAGGGAGGATGTATTTATTTCCCAAAGCAATGATATTTGTTTTTTAGCAACGGTGGGAAGGGAAAGGGATCATTTTTTTTCTATTCAGGGATTTAGTGGTTGGTTGGAGAGTCGCATTAGTTTTTATATATCATAATTTATTTATTTATATATCATTTTTATATATCATAATATCAAGTAGTGCGGATAGGTGTAGAAGATATTTATTTCTTAAAGTAATCATATTTGTTGTTTAGCAACGGCGATAAGCGAAAGGGATAATCTTTTTTATATCATAAAGTGGGGGTTGGCGGAAGAGACGCCCTGTGTTTTGTAAATAAAATTAGTTTTTTGAGATACACTGTGAAGGAAGAAGGGTTTTTTTACGACACTGATGAAATGAGCACGGGTAGGAGTTATATATAAAGTTGAATTTAAAGAAATCCAAATTTGGTTTAAAAGAGGTGAAATGCTTAGTGTGGGCGGGACTTTGTTAATTTCTCGCTGCAAAAAGCTTGCAATTCTTGCAGTTCTTCTAATACTTCGCAATAGAAATACTCAATTATTTTTTAATCAAACAGGATTATATTAGTTGTCTAAGTAAAATTTAATTATAGCAAACAGTTAGTGTTAAGATCATTACCTTTATTTTCTTTGTATAGTGCGTGTGTTGACTGTTTTTTAATAAATTAAATTACAAAATGCACCCGTGTTTTCATCCCAAAACTGTTACAAATAATTAACAAAAAGTTGACAGAGTAGTCTCACAGTTACGCTCCGTGAACGGTGAAACTTCATCAACAAATCAAACACCAATAATTATTGGGATTAAAAGACTTGGTGGTATGCTTGGTTTATGTGTACGTTTTATGATCGAGGGCATGCATTATTTTTTAACGATAAAATCTATTTTTTACAACGTCCTGAAAGAAAAGGAGTTTCTTTTTCAACATTTTTTTTTTAATAATGGAACTGACTGAAAAAATATAATAATGCGCGATCGTTCCAAAACATCGCCGAGAGTTGATTGAAAGAGATTGAAGAGAATATAAACACTGCCAGAATTTAATTGAAAAAGGGGTACATATCTGTCCATTTAACTACCAGTGTGAAATTTCTGGTTATTCTCTATTCTGTGGCACAGTTTTAAGTTTCATGTACGCTTCTTTTCTGTTTGAAAACATTGAAAACTATTGCCGCCGAAAAATACAAGTAAATTATTTCTTTCAAATATTTTATTACATGGTGACTGTTGCATATAATCATATATCAAAAACTGTGTACTTCTTTCTTAGACAATCAAGTAGACAATATATCTCCTTATTGTAATAAGTTTCAATAGTAGAAAAAAAATATTTTACAACTATTATGATATTAATCCCAACCCTGACGCGCAAAACGCAAAAAAAACTTCCATTCTTTGCAGCACATATAAGAATACGGGTGTTCAGGCAATGAAAAGCGAGCAGATATATGTGCATATAACTACCTGCATCCAAGTTTATTCCATTATTTGAATGACGATTTATTTCGTGAGACAATTATTCCAGTAATTTATTTAAATAACGTTTCATTCAATAATTCCTTATTCAAATAATGCCGGACCACTTCATTCGACAATAACCTAATATTGAATAAAAAATAATTGATTAAAATTTCATTCAAATAATCATTTGAATAAAGAATTATTCTTTGATGCCCAATACTGCTAGATACCCTCCAGTCTTTCAGCAGATCCTTTAGGTTCAATGTACTTAGTGTAATATCTAGCAGTTCCTCCCTTACCCTTGTTACAAACGTGGGGGGAATTCCCGATATTGTGTACAAGTAGGTTATTACAGAAAATATACTCTAAAAGTTGCTCACCTGTCTGATTGGTGTCCTTGCTTCCCCTAACAGTGTTGTGTGCGGTAGCGTCGCACCCTATGAGTCGTGGTAACTTCCTTTTCTGTTAGTGTTCTACTAACTACTATAAAGCGGAATTCAATACTAAAGAATATTAAGGCATCATATTTCCTTACTACTATTCGCTAGTGTAGAACTCTCCGTTCCACAGGTTATTCGTCGGCTCGTTAACACGCCAGTCCTTCCAAGCATATTAGCCTTTTCCCTGTCTTCTGCCTTCGCAACATCCTTAATGGTTCTGTCATTCTTGCAAGATCCGGCACCCATTTATTGATATAGTTTATGTCTGGAATTGGGATGAATTTCTACTTGATAGAATGCGTTTTTTATGTCTAGTTTTGTAAAATATCGGGCTTTCTTAATTTTTGGTAGTAAAGTATTCATGCATGGTAGGGGATGGTTTTCTCTCAAAATTGCGGCATTTCCTGTTCTACCTTCTGTTCAATAGGCATAGGTATTCTTCGATATGGTTGTGATACTGGTCTACATTTCTTATCTATGGGTATTTCTATAAGCAAATCTTTAAATTTTGGAAAAGGTTTGTTTTGTTGTATAATTTCATTTACCTCGATGCCCAACTTTAAGACCCCTAGCGATATAGCAGTGTCTTACTATTTCTAAAGCGTTGGCTTCGGTTAAATTTTGTCCAATGTAACATTATCGCTTAGCGTCAATATTTTCTTTAGTAACTCCGATGAAGCGCATTTTTCTACTATTTGGTCAATCAAATGCTCGTCTAGAGTGGTAAATTTGCATTTTTCTGCTTGATGTCTCAGTTTTACAACAAACTTTTCAAATTTCTCTCCTTCCTCTTGTTTTATTTGGCGGAACACATCCCTCTCATATTTTATTTTGTTTGGGGAGAAAATAGCTGTCCAGTTATTCTATAGCGGTATTGAAAACATCGACGCCCTCAGCAGCCTCCACATAAGCTCCTGGTATATTATAAATAATTTCTTGGAGCTCTGAACCACCTAACAGTGTTGCTCTTTTTCTATCTGGACTCTTTATTTCCGTCGCATCTAAGTAAATATTCAAGGATGTCTTCCATTTTTCCCACTGCATCGCGACCCGAGCATTGTCTCCTACGAGATCTAGCTTCTCCGGGGCTGGAAGTAAATTTGCCTTTTCCAGTGTGGGTTTGGGTACCTGGAATCAATAGAAATCGTTATCTATTTTTTCCGAACACTATTGTCTGATACACATCACGTACGGTTTACAATTTCATGAAGGTCCGTACTGCCTTACACACATCCTCACGCACGGTTTACAATTTCATGAAGGCCCGTACTGCCTAACACACATCCTCACGCACGGTACACAATTTCATGAAGGCCCAAAAACAAATGCGTTCCTATTCTTTTCGTTTTAAATTTTTCCTTAATTCATTACATCTTGTTACCCTATATCCCATTTGAAAGTAATATTTGTAATAACTTTATTAACAATGGTGGCACTGCCAAAGTAATACCACAGTATCTATCTATGGTCTAATAATGTATAAAAAAATGGGTATAATCTGTAACTACATTCTATGTAGGGGAAGGTGGGGCAAGATGGGAACACTAAGCTTTAGAACACTGCATCAGGATTGTAAATTGATATGCAAGGTTTTAAGTAGGTTGTAATCTTTAAACATTTACCTGCTGATGGATGTATTTACAATTTTTCGATGGTTACTCCTGATTCTGTTGTGAGAATATTTTGAAAAGAAATGTGTAAATACACCATCTTGCCCCACCATGGGGGCAAGATGGGGTTCCAGGTGAGTTAAAAATGGGTTGTAACATATCTCTGGGTAATAGGTAAAAAAATAGATTTTGTTCTTAAAAAAATGCAGGAACAAAGCTAAAACTCTTTAAAACGGAACTACTTAAAATTAAAAAAAAATAGCAATACGATAGAATATTAAACTAATCTTCACAATTGAGACAATAGAAGAGACGAACTCATCCACGTTATCGCACAGCCTCCATGTATCCAACCTTGCATGCATGGCATTATATCCATACTTCCCCTAACAATACTAACATAGAGCGCATCGTCGTCAACACGACAGAACTTGATTATTTCTTGACGTTTCTAAAATCTAATCTCGTTGCTTTCCTTACAAAAATTCCGGCCTTCTCGGTTTCTTCCGCTTCTTCTGCATTTTTTTTCTTAACTCTCCTTCAGCATCTAGTTGCCTTAGGGATCTCCAGCCTTCTATTTTCTTGTAACAGAATTTTTATACGTAGTGCTTGTAAGGATTGTTGTCTTTCTCTGTTAACGTTTGTTGAACCGTACTTTATTCCTAACATGAAATAGGCATTATGTCTCGAGAAAGCATAACGGCATATCCAGGCATAATGGACCAACTGAAGAGTGAGCTAGTGATCTCCCCATGTGCCCCAACCAATGCCCACTTGCTCTTGGGGACAATTTCTGGTATGTTATAATAACATTTAATATTGATAAACAAACTTCGTCGTAATATTTCAGTAACATCATTGTTAAAATATAGTTCTTACTGCCCTTTTTCTTTATACCTATTGCAGTATTACTTACTAACCTTTTTCCTCGTCGTCAAATGTAGAACTCTCCGTCCCACAGGTTATTCGTCGGCTCGTTAACATGCCAGTCCTTCCAAGCATCCGCTCTCATCATCCCTCGTACATGACTGCCCGTTCCCGCTACCTGCGTGCCCGAGACAACGTCATACTCACATACTACAGCTAGTTTAAGGGTGCGCTTCAGATGGTGGGGATTCGTAAGATCAAAATGGCTACGACGCCGCTACATTGTGCGGGCATCTATGTTTCAATGGCTTATCTAGTAATGGTTCGCAATTTTAAAACCAGATATAGTCAGTTGGGTTGCCTATTTACATGGACTAGATCTTCGATTTTATATCACCGTCTTGTCTTCGACAGAAAGATATCAGGTTTCATATTTACATTCACGAAGGGCAGCATGAGGCCTATCGCGTACTCATATTCACCCAAAATACACATACCTTTGTGGTTTTACACTCTCTCATATTTAGTATCTAACAGATCCCAGGTAGCACCAAATATTGATAAAATATTTTTTTCTAATATATATTTATATAGAAGAGGACAGATTTTTTTTATTTCATTAATATTGCCAACTAATACTCGCATATTATCAAATACATATGTAGTATATATTTAGTTTTCTTATATACGATATATTTTTCAAATATAATATTTCATATAGGAAAATGACAGAATTTTTTTTTTATTTCGAAAAGATTGTAATTAATAATAGGGGATATTGAGAAATACTGGTTTCCTTTATGTTGCTAGAATATTGCTAATCCAATATACATGTGGATGGTCTCGTGAAAGTATCTGCCTATTTGATTTTCCATTTGCAAACAATAATTATAAACGCATTGATATAAAATCAGAACTCAATCTTCGAATAAGAAGACAATTTGGGATCGAGTGAGATTTCAGTTCGGATATTGATGCTAATAAACACTTCTAATTATTGCTGTAAACTTAGAAAAATACATATGAGATTTCTGTCACAACAACCATTCATACGTACAGTAGAAACCCTCCAGTAGTCCGGACCAAGTTGAAGAGGTAAACATGGTCTGGATAACGAAAAATCCGGATAGTCGAGAAGAGATAAAAATATTCACTATGAACTTTTTTTGTCAATATAATTCCGGTAATAGAGAGAGGTTCTACTGCAAAATAAAAATATGGATTAAACAATATTTAAGCAACATAAGATAACCAGTAATCCAACATACTCTACATATTAACAACATACAAATACAAAAAAAAAGTTAATGCTGACGCATACTTCTACAAGATAAAAAAGCGACTAATTTTTTATTTCAAAGATTAAATAAATTCAAATGCACAATTACTCTAGATATACAATATTTGATTGCGGCTAGGTACCCTGATATTGTCTTTTTAATGATTCATTCTGTACCCTCAATGTCGATCTCATCCTTGTGGCAGCTGAAATAAATTTTATATAACATTGGACATTGTTTATCAGCAAATATTCCATACCAACAACCGCCTCAAGATATCTGCAACACGTCAACTTTTGTATAAAAACGTCTTACTACTCATATACTGTACAACTTACCACTAGAACTGGGGTGCTGGTAGAACTTAGACCGATAGCTAAAATCGAAATATCAGGTAAGATATATTTTTGGCAGTATTTTAAACCTTGGTGGAAGTTTTTATGCAACTATTGTTTTAAGGAAACAAAATTTAAATAAAACAATACAAAACATGTATATAATTATTGTACTACTTTTAAAAAGCCTTGCCTATCTCTATCATCGCTGTCATAACAGCATTCCTTTCATACCCGTTGTTTCATCCTTTTCTCATCTTTACTACAAAAAAATTCTTGTAATGTACTGCATCGTGTAACCATTCCTCTTACCATCAATTGCCGTTTTTGCTATATTTTGCAATATCCCCAGTATTTTCACTGATATTTTGATATTTATTATGCATATCTCCATTTTGTAAGCTGCTAATTTCATATTTTTTAAGTGTGTGTTTGACTAAATGATACTTATGACAATTTCGAGTTGGACGTACCCGATGTACCTCTAACCTGCAATATTATTTTTGTAAACATGCAGTAACACCTGCATTGTAACAGTTCTTAACCTATTCAGTTTATATGTAACTACGACACTTACCAATTGCCGATTATAACCAGTGCAATGTTTATTCACAACGACTTCTTTTCTTATAACCCATAATCATGGATCACAAAACAGTGCAAAACTACACACAGCTTTCGAATTTCAACATTCCTTCGTTTTTTTTTTCACGCTTCTCATCAACCACGGCAAACCACGGCCATACGGCCATCATCACTCCACCACGTGATGCACGCAGATGCACGCGTGCTTGTCGCTTGTTTGCGATACCACAGAATATCTAACAACCAGAATATCATCTTGGCCTGGCGGGAAGGGTTCGCGCATTCTCAACGCGCAGCTTGATCCGCCATTAAATCGGGCGAGAATTTGTGGTTCGCTCTTTGCATTAGGCACCCGTCGCTGACTTCAAGTTTATATTCGTCTGTTAATTTAAATAGTGTTATGAAGTGCAAGAGGATAAAATATGAAAATAATGGAAGAGAAAGTAAAATAATTGTAAAAATAAGCGATATACTTTCATTTTAACAATAGATATTTATATCTATTATTTCTCGAAAACTCACTTCAAGTTAGGTCCTGTCAGGCATCGAATTCTATCAAAGCCCATCCTCACTTCTCGCCCGAACAGTGACAGCAAGGTCACAAAATTTTGCGCACTGAGATCAAAAGAGCCGACAAAGAGATTGTATTCTGGTTGTTAGATATTCTGTGACGATACGATATAATGCACTAACTCACGTGACTCAAAATAGCAAGTAGGATTGGACAATTTGTGAATCCTAAAGCCACTAGTTCAAATTCAAATAATAAGAGAAAGATATGAATTTTTATTAAAATAGAGTATATTTTATGCATTCTACTTAAAAATATATTATTAATTCTTTCAATATTACGAGCACGAATATATACATAAATATGTTTTAATACAATTATGCATTTTATTTTGTTAATTCAGGATAAAATTAACTTTTATGTTTATAACCACATTTAGACTATGTTTAAGATATTTGATTAAAATATTGTTTTTAGAAGCCATGAATTTACATTTTCAATAGATAACCGAAATTATGACCAACCCAATCTGTGCTTTATTTTTACATGAATATCCTAAAGTGTAAACAAAACACACTTTTGTTGTTCAGTAGAAACCTTTGATGATATATGTCTCATGTAGTAATATAGTATTGTTAAATATTAAATTCATATTGTATAAATATTGTGTGCTAACATGGGAATATTTCCCATATTATTTGAAAACTTAACATGTGCTTAATATGTATAAAATATACATTTAATAAATATAGGAGTTAGACTCATAAAGTAATATTAAATAAATATTTTCGTAAAACCAAAATAAGATATTGGAAAACGATTATAAAATAAATATTCAAAAAATATTTAGTATTCAATATTAAACTCGCAATATTTTATAAATATTGCTATATATGTTGAAATGTTAATTTTGGGTTTGGATGATGGTGATATAAATATTGTTTCTATGTATAATAAATATTATTTTTAAATATATATGCACAGTTATAAACAAATATTAGATAAATGTGTTTATGTTGGAAATATTTCTCATACATATAATATTTGTAAAATATGAAATACGTGTGTTAATAGATTTACGAGCGCGAGATATTTTTACCCAGGGATGGAACATTGATCTTATGTAAAGTTCTGTATTTACTTAAAACGTATACCTATGTTCCAATACTTGCTTCGTATTTTAAAAAGTTATAAAATTTTAATCAAGTTTTAGATTTATCTGCTTGATATACGCATACGTAGCCAACACAACGTTGTATTCTAATATTGATAAAATTAAAATTGATAAATAATAAACATTACCATTATTATTATGATCCTTAAATTCCACTAAACGATAAATGATACAGTAATATCTAGCCCATAAATGTCAAAAACTACATGTTCTTTCTTATCTAACTCTCTCACTTATCTAACTTTACATTTACATACAATTTAAAACAGGTATACAGAAAATGCACCTCTGAATAGTGATAAATATTCATGCAATAAAGAATAGATTATTATGTTCAAGTTGGTCTTCTTTAATTGTTAATTTCCAACCTCCCAAGAATTAAGGGTCACAAGGGTAATAACTGTTAGAAATATATATAAAACAAGGGTACTGATTTTAAAAACGACAACGGCGTCGGTCGTTCAGTCTAGTGATAACAGTTTTTAATTAACTAATCAAAAATTAAATTAAATTACGAATTAAATATGAAGTAGGATTGCACCGAACAAATTTAATTAATGATTAGTTAATTAAAAAGTTTGCCATAGAAATATAGGTTGGTAGTGCGTTAAGTTTAGTTTTTAGTCAAAAATTGTATTTATATTGGGAACACTGTTCCATCATAATGAAAATTGTCGCTATGCGAATGCGTGATTTTAAACGGCATTTGAAAGTTATTGGAATTTAAGCTGAAAAAATTGCTAACGAATTAGATATTGAAATAAAAAAGTTGAGTAGCTTTTAAAATGGAAATTAATATCTGAATGCAGGTTTTTTTTTTCCTTATGGAATTCTTTTATTTGTTTGTTCTGCAAATGCTCCAATTTTTGATACTTTATTTGACCTCTGCTATTCGAATTATTTTATTATTGCCATCATTTGCTTATATATTTTGTTCCTTTTTTTAATGAATAAATGGTTAATTACATACACAATATTTCTCTTAAAAAAATCAAAGTGATAATGATTTAGAGTAAATAAAATATATTTCGTTTATACAAAAGCCAAAGAAAATAAATACAAAAAAAAATGTTTAAAAGTTAATTTCTAGCAATAAATTATAAATTGTTGAAATAATCATTAATTAGTAATGCCTATGTCGCAGCAGGTACACTATCAACAGCGTCATAATTAATCTCATGAAGTTGTCCATTTAAAATTTCTTGATTTAATTTTTCTTCATTGATTTCCTCTTCAACACATTTATGGCTATATTGTGCAATAGTGAGGTACCATCTATTATCTGCCATAAAGGTATCCAGCTTTAAGCGACAACCATATGCAGTTGGAAACGTTCTTCTTAGAAACATGCTTCAATGACATTCCGTGTTGTGATATGGCTTTCATTAGAACGATTTTTCACAACTGTTTCAGAATTTAACAGTGGGATCAATAAACATGTTTTTGAGGCATATCCACTGTCGCTTATAGAAAAGAATGGATCGTTAAAGTCAGTGGCGGCTCGTGGTCGGAAACGTAGGGTGTTCACAAAATCAAGAACATGCAAATTTTTAACTAAATCTAATCATTTTTTTCGTACATGTCCTTCTTAAATTTTCTTGTAAAGTCTCTAAATTTATCCTTTGAAGTTTGCGTCAAATTAAGTTCTGGTTTTGGTCTGTCCATACTTTTAACTTGAATTTTTTGTTCATAACTAACGAATTAAATTGTCTTTCAAATATTGCGACAGTAAAACTGTCGCATCCATATTCTTATTTATATATTGTTTAGTGTTTACTTCACATACTAATTTGTTGTTTTGTGTGCATTTTATTATCTTGTTTACGTACTGTATATTTCATTTCATTACTTTGTTTACGTACTATAATATTTCTTTTTGATTAGTCAGCTGCACACAGCGCATTAGTGGGCGCTTTGCTTTGTCGCTTTTTTTGCAGAGGGATTTAACGATGCGGCCTAGTTTTTAACTGCGGCTGCGCGTTTGCCAAATTTATTTTTTATTTTTCTAAAAAAAGTCAATTATTGTTTGTATTCTTTGAGGGGAAATGTACGTTCTTTTGGGAAAAAGTTTAAGATTACGAGTTTAAGTTGTGATTTTATGTGCGCGGGTTTAATAAACGTATTGCTGTAGATGAAGTACCACAAACGAACATTTAAATCAGTGTTTTAAATAAATAGATAGTTTTTTTTTAAACAAATATATTGTCTAATTTCCTTTTTTTACACAAAGTTAAATGTAAGATATTTATAATTAGCACTAAGTATTTAAATTGTTACAACCAGATTATTGTGTTAATTATATCAATTTTATCATCTACAATTCTTGAAAAATCTTCTTATACTAAAACTAAAAATAGAAAATATAAATTTATACAGACCTGTATTAATTTAACTTGAGGCACTGGCTTAATGATCAGCAGAAATTAATAATATTTAAAATTTTAAAATTTCAAGCAAAAGAAAACAACACATGTGAGCCACCCCGATATCTATATCACACTGGCTCTTTCGCTCGCACGTACGAAGCAGAGAGCCAGAAAACAAACAAAAAACTGGAAACAAATCCGTCCAATACGGAAAATATAGCAATAGTGAAATAAATAATATAATGTTATATATAGTCACGAAAATTCTGTTAAAACTTAAAGTATAAAAGAAATACAACCGTTATAAAATAATCAAAACAACTTCAAATGAAATAAATTTAAATTAAGAAATTTATCAGATAATTGATTTTTTTAATAAAAAAAAAACAGCAGATATGTTATTTAATAAATTAAAATAATTACGCCACCCTTGGTTTCATTATAAAACTGTCACCAACAAACAGTATTAGTTCTTATGGTAGTTACGACCTGTGAACGGTGAGTCATTCATAAACAAAACATATATAATATAGTTTATCCGTAAAACACGTTATCTGAACGTTAATGTCGATCGATTTGTTAACGTGACCCGGGAACGCAACGAAAGCGATCACAGGAGCACACTCAATTTGTGCACCGTTCATATGGAATCTGCCGTATCCCTCCCCACCTCCGCTTCGTCCTTTATGCGGCTAGGCATTGGATAAAATCAACGTAGTCCCGCCTACTCGGCGCACGTGCTCCGTCGTCGGTCGCTTGCTCGCGATGTACATACATATCTATAGAAGGAACGTCGCGTCGTTTATTCGTTTCGCTGCGTTATATTTCACGAATATATTAAGATCGAGTAACAGATTTTATTAGTTTGTAATCGACGATTTGTTTAGGGGGTTCACGTGCTCATGTGCTCCTATACAGAAACCGCCACTGGTTAAAGTATGTATCCCCAGATAATCACGAATTAAGGATTTAATTATTGGTTAAGCAGTCGGTGCAAGGGAAATTCAACTTTAATTATGATTAAATTTTAATTATAACTTAATCACGAACGGTGCAAACGGCCGCTAATATTTCATTGCGCGCAATTTTATTGCACGCAATACAAAAAAATTGCGAACTGTAAAGCGGCCTTAACTGTGTTTTATAAAATTATAATATACATCCTTATTTTATTTTGTACTTTTATTTATTTATTTACACATACATGTATATGTGTTATCAAAGTATAGGAAAACCAACTGGCGTCATTCACATTTTCATAAGTAGATTTTTAAGGAATTTTTGATGACCTTCTACCATTTTGTTTTGTACATAATGCGCGAAATTTTAAAGTGTAGTGTAAACAAAAATACATTAACATTCGAGTAGAAGACCAAAAGCTACATTTCAAAAGACTAGATCCTATATCATAGAATAGAAATAGTAGACTTACATAACATGAATTATACGGTGCAGAATAATTTTTTTTTTCATTTTTTTCTAACTCTACCGGCTAAGAATTTGGAATGTCTATTTTGTACCGACTTCGTGCTCTCTAGTTTATCTTAGCGCCCCCTTAACCGTTTTTGCATCACTCATATGAACTTAATAACATATAAAATGAAGGAAAATATTTATTATATACAATAATAGAAATATAGAAGTATAATATTTTAAATTACAAAGGAATAATAAAAACTATATTTAATCATCACCACGCTGGCTGCCGAAATTAATAAAATTTTTCGCAGAAGTCACGCAGGATATGTTATTCAATTGGAATTAGAGATCGGATATCGGTGATGCAACATCAATGTCGATTATCGATATAAATTTCGAACATTAATAGCGATGCTTGAAAATTATCGATGGTTTTCGAAGATCGATATTTTTCGTTAACTAATTTGTAATGTTGGTAGTCCCATTAAATATTTTTCTAATCTCCCAAAAGTAAAAGAACCTGTACAATAAATGTTATGATAAATCAGAGTTGTTGACTTTGCAATAGATATCTCGATTTTGAAACTTTGGGGTTAAGCATAGCTGCCTATGATCTCTTTAGAAAAAAAATAATTTCATCTATGTCGCACTTCCGGTTACCTGGAAAGTCATGGCCAACTTTGATATTTTAAATAGAAACTTATATTTTTTATAACATCTACTTACCTATCGGTTACCGTTTCCAAATTATTTTGGTTTTTGTGAAAATGTTCAAAAAAATATGAGTTTTTTTGTTGACTGCAGAGGGTGTGGGTTCCCTACTATTTAACCAGAGAATAAAAAGTAAACAAAATTATACAGGTGTCCCATAATTAAGGGTTGATTTAGGGTAACTTCTTAGTACTAAAAGTATTTATTTTTCAAATAGAACGCTCTGTATATTTTTACACCATGTAATATAGAATTGAATCCTCTATCGAAAAGCTATAGGTATTCTTATACCTATCTCTACACCGAATCAACCTTAGATTATGGGACACCTGTATAATTTTATTTACTTTTTATTCCCTGTTTTGTTTACTTTTTATTCCAAGATGCACGCTACATGTATCATGCCATTTTGATGGAAAACTCCCCTTAAAGGCGGAATCCTACGGCGCGTGACTCGACGAATTACTAGCTAGATTCGCCGATCCACGAGCCATGGGAATTGCCGGGTTTGTCATTTATAGCTCGGCTTGAAGAGGTTTGTTTTCCCGATTGTTGTCGGTAAATTTGACGCGAATCAAAGGAACGCGCGTATCTCCGACCTCGGTTCGTATAATTTCGATCTGATCCAACGGCCCTCGGCGAGTATGGTGCAATTAAATTTCAGTAGCGGCTTGTAGCTGTGGAGGTTAAGAGCTATTTATTTTAAAAATGGAATGGTCAAACGACATAGTTCTTGAATTTACTAGCATACGAAGGAGAGCCGGCGATTTTTTTTTGATTTTTAAGAAGCTGCCCAACATGATGTAATATGCGGCGGCAGCACAAACTGCAACACGTCTCCGCCGATCGTTCATGTTAATTACTTTTTAACCAAACTCTCCGCTGTCACTGAAGAAACTAAAACCATGATTTGCCAAGCCAACACAAATTCACACTATGAACTCATACACTTCGTGGGAATGCCTATCTAGTTGCCACACTTTGTCGCGAACCAAACATGAGCAAGCTTCGACGAACCCAAGCCACGAGCCATGTTCGCCGAGCCTCATGCCGTGGAGTTCCGCCTTAACGTGCATCCACACGTTCGGAGTTCGCCGAACTCCGAATGTTCGGCAACTACCGAATCGTGTGGACGCGACCGTCCCACGATTCGGGGTTTGCCGAACTCCGAGCAGATGCGGGAAAACGCTGAACGTTCGGTATGAGAGTTTAGTGTGGTAGTATTGAGTGATTGCATGAATTAGGTTGGTGTTGGTACAGAAATTATGACTGGTTCATTGCTGTCATGCAAACTGAAACTCTTTTTTGGTTTCGCGGGAAACCCGCAAATCATAAATATTTGAAGTTCTGTCATTTTGGTTGAGCATGACAGAAACTCAATATAAATCACGGACACCAGTAATTCATCTTCAGGTTATGAAAATATTGACAACTAAAATTACTTATGCTATTATTTAATTTCTGTTATTTTCCAAGTTTACGATCATGAATGTATGGGTAATTGCGTATACAATGGCGAACAAACTCGAACAAGAAAAGTAGTTTTATTGAAACGTTCGTCGAAAATTATAGGTTAATCAAAGAAACATTTTTGCTCAAATTTCTTCGCCATTTTTATCCAATTATCTACGAGCACCATACACCTGTCATGAGTAATATTTACACATGAAGCGAATATGTTTGTCAAAGCGGCGGGATGTAGGATTCTTTATCGCTTCAAATTGGAGGGCCGTGAGGAAGGGAGGGTGATTTCTTTTAACAATTACTTTATATAAAAATATCATCCAATTTTTTAATTTATTATGCCTCTTTATACAACAAAAATCATATACGCATTTAAACCAGAATCATCACATTACAATATACATTTCGACCCTCTTTTGTAAAAATTCAAGAATTTGATGAATTTATGAAAAGAGTGGTTAGCTTTTTAATATTTAGGACGACATTGCAATATTTAATTAACTTTATCTCAACATAGTTTTAAAGATTAATATTTATAAAACTAGATCTTTATTTACTTGAAACGCATCAATTTAATGTAATAAATGAATACTAAAATTACACTCATAATCAATGTCAAATCAATGTAAAAAACACGTTGAATTGATATTATCTTTTGCCAAAGCTGTTATTTTCAGCATACGACATAGTAGTTTCAGTAAATAAATTTGTATCTGTTACCCACTGTCATATGTAAACAGTTAGTAAAAACTGTAGGTATATATAGTAATTACTAAGAAACGAAGCTCACTAGACCAGCTGTCAACAGCTTTCCCTCTCCACTCTAAATACCTTCGCAGAAGTGTGGACGGGTGCACGAACTCCGTCTAGTCAAACATTCGTACCACGTGACGTGCGCCATTTTCCAATGCACATCGGAAAGGCAAATAGCTTTGCCGACTAGTTCGCCGAAACTCCGAAGCTGCCCGTCCACACGACTAGGATTCGCCAAACTAGTGCTCGGCGTGCCGACCGCACCCTTAGGGTAATTTCCACCCAAGTTTATTATCTTTTTTGGAATTTTTAATGTTACTAGTGCTTTCTACACTCTTTCTCTGTAAATCAAATTATATGCCTGTTTGAAGGTCGATAAAAGATATGGGCTGCAATATGCTACCAAATATATGAAAATATAATATAACTAACAAAAGCTTCTTGCGGGTTTCGCCGTGTTGTCAAAACTTTCGCTCGACGTTTCGCTGTTCATACTGACAGCTTCTTCTAAGATAACTGAACTGATTCTCCATGGTCCGACATTCTTCTTATATACGCCCCTGTGCAGCCAACCGTGTAGTTTCCGCTCCATTGACCGCAGACGGTTCGTAGTAGGCTCTTCCACGTGTTGCTAAGGTGAGACCTTCTTCTCTGTTAACGGTTTTATTCTTTTCTATATTCTATGCTTCCCTGATGAGTCTTTTCCCGTAGTTCTTGGTGTAGTTATTACTTTTACATTCTTGAAATCCATTTTGTGTCCGCGTTCGTGCATGTGTTCTGCCACCGCTGATTGCTCGGTCCTTCTTAATCTGCGTCCCCTCTCGTGTTCTTTATTCTTATGTCGATGCTCTTCCTGTTTGTCCGACGTAGCACTGTCCCATTGGTATGTTATCTTGTAGATACCTTCTGTGCCCCTTGGGTATCTTAATCCTTTGCGTCGGTAGATACTGCGGATCGACGTTGCAGTCCCGAAGCGTCGACTTGTACGTTACGTTTCTTCAAAATTCGGCCTACTTTTTCGGTGACTCCTGCTTATGTAAGGTAAACACGCCATCCCTCTTCGTGGTTCTGTTGTTTTCTCCAGTGTCGTCTTCTTCTTAGTGGCTCTCCCTTATGTCGATGTCAGTGTAAACCATTCTTCTTTAGTGCTTCCCTCCAAATGTATCTTTTCACTGGTAAGATTGTTGTTCGCACTGATGGTTTCGGCTCTGGATAGCAAAGTTTGTATTAATGTCTTCTTCTGCATCGGATGCATGGTTGAGATCTTGCATTGCAGATATCTATCGGTGTGCGTCTTTTTTCTAAATACACTGCGTGCTGTAGCATTCCCTCTTTTGTTTTCTTGACCATAACATCCAGGAAAGGGAGATTTCCCATTTTTGTTCTTTCTCCATGGTAAACTGATGGCTGGGGTGCTGTGAGTTTATGGTTCCAGAACTGTTGTAGTTTTCTTCTCCAGTGTTGCCATATTACAAAAGTATCGTCGACATATCGCAACCAACACTTGGGTTTCATATCGCTGGAACTTAGGGCTTCTTCTTCAAATGTTTCCATACACAGTTGCTATTACAGGTGATAAGGACTTCCCATTGCTGTTCCGTTTTTCTGCTCGTAGTATTTTTCCTTCATACAAAAAGTATGTCGGGATAAGCACAGTTTCACTAATTCAATGATGTCTTCTTGTAGTCCAAGTTTGGATGTCAGACTCAGTCAGGCAACCGCGAGTAAATCAGAAAAGAGATAAAACCGTTAACAGAGAAGAAGGGTACCACCTAAGCAACACGTGGAAGAGCCTACTACGAACCGTACGGTCAATGGAGCGGAAACTACACGGTTGGATGCACCAGGGGCGTATATAAGAGAATGTCGGACCATGGAGAATCAGTTCAGTTATCCTGAAGAAGCTGTCAGTATCAACAGCGAAACGTCGAGCGAAAGTTTTGACACACGGCGAAACCCGCAAGAAGCTGTTAGTTATAGTCACACCGGCCGTGAAAGCCTACGCAGTGTTATCACAAACATATAATTATTAAACATTTATTATATACCGTAGTCGACAAATTTTAATTTAAATATAGGGATCTTATACTATGCATAAAATGACCTTGTAATACGCACCGATGACAATTTTGCAACGATATTGCAACGATTTGCACACACGTATGAGATTCGCATTCTGTTGCAACCATTTGTCAGGTGTGTACATATTAGTATGCAGCGCATGTCTTTCAATATGCTTATTTATACGGCGAAAAAAATCAAATTATAAAATGGTACTACGCCGGCAGTAGCTTAAAAGAAATCACTTGGGCAATTTGCTTTTGGGTTGGATAATCGTCCTATTCATAAGTTTGAAAAGTGTGGATGCGTGACAAATTGTAGGAAATGTTTGCACTTAAACGACGAATGACCCAGACATCGCCGTGTTAAGGAAGAGCGACAAAACACGGAAACAGCAGTCTGCGCAGCAGTTGAAAGTACAGTATCTACTGCAAAACAAATTTCTGAAGAAACTGGTGTCAAATAGCGTATTTTAAAAAAGAACGGGTACAAGTGGCGAAAATTTCAGGATTGTCAGCAGTCCTGAGGATATGTATGGCCGATTAGAATTTTGTGATAGCGTTATGAATAAAATTGGGGGGAATGAACAGTTTATAGAGAATACTTTGTTTACTGACGAATCATCATTCTCTTTGTACGGACATCACAATACCTAAGTAACTGGCTATTGGTCTGTGGAAAATCGCCACTCAAGGGACGTGTACATACACAATACCCTAAAAACATAAACGTATGGACCGGTATATTGGGCAATTCAATTGTCGGTCCTTTTTTTATTGATGGCACTCGAAATGCCAATAAATATTTGGATATGTTAAATAATAACATTATTTTTACTGTTCGCTCGTTTGACATTAATTTTGAAGAAATCTGGTTTCAGCAAGATGGTTGCCATGCGCATAATGGAGGAATGGAGGACGTTTTGAGGAAACACCTTTCCACAACCCATTATAATGTAAGACCGTACAATCAACTGGTGGCCAAGATCGGCGCGATTTAGCGCCAAATAATTTTTTTATGGGGATACATTAAGCAGAAGGTGTACGATACTCCTCACTAGAGACTACGCGATTTAAATGAAATGCGTGGTAAAATATTAAGCGTCTTCGAAACAGTAACACCTGATATGCTCAGCAATATGTGCCAAGAATTTTATTATAGATTAGTATCCAGAAACAGGAGGCGGATTATTTAAACATTTAATTTGAAATTTATATTTAGCTGTTCTTTTTACAAGATTTATCAGAATTTATCAGATTTATTTACTTTTGAAGGAATTTATATTTATTTCTTACAGTCAGCATTTCTATTTCTCATTTTTGTTTCTATGCGATTCTTCGCATTATAAGTTTTGGTGTGCATCTTGATACGTGGAATACAGAACGAATACATATTTTTCTTAATCTAGGTTTTAGATCGTAGAATTAGCGACGTACGAATTGTATACGTGCGAAGTTCATTGATACAGGATAAAAAAGAACCGTACTAACTCCCGCTTGCCTCAGTTTTGCAGCGGCATCTCCCACCATCTCCCACTACAAATCGAGCATTTCTGTCTGTTTGTATATTCACACATCGACATAATATAGGTATTGGCAATCGCGATATATGCCTGTTTTTATTTTAAAGCGGGGTCTTTTCTACTCTCTTTTCTACTCTCTGCTTTCCTATACTGAAATTAAAATTTGTCGACTACGGTATAACAATTTTTATAATAAATTTTAAAAAATAAATTTCGGTTCCACAGTTTTCTGTATTTAACTGGCTACTATCAGAACTTATATATATATAGCATATTTAATGTATGAGAATGCCCATGCGACCAAATGGAATTATGAAATGTTTAAAATAAATTGGAAAAAGAAATAATAATGAAATCACCTTAATTCACCTTTAATTTTTTTTTTCGAACTGTGTGCTAGTAGTGTAGTAGTGCTGTAGTATTACAATATATAATAATAAGTAATGTAGCATTTACTACAAGGCCTTGCCGTCAAATAAATTACGTGTTTACAGTGATATCTTTATTTCATTTGTCGAATTTTTGTGGGTTTCTTGCCCACATTCTCAAGACATCTATAAATAAGTATATGGTAACAATGGTTTACACATTACAAGATATTAAGAAAACTTACTGAATTAATTTTTTTTTAATCAGCAACATCTCAAGAAATAGTTTTTTAGTTAAATTGGTTTCTGTAGCCAGGTGGATACATCTGACTAACCAGCATTGTGATCATTTTTAGTAAATTGCAAAAAAAAAAATGTAAATATTACTTCTTCCTACCTCTTCCGCACATTACCATATTCCAATCTAATGTTTGATCTCTCTTCTGCATTATATATAATCCTTTTAGTAAACTTCGTGGATAAGTTTTTTCTATGAAAATATTAAATAATCTCTCCACATTTTTATCACATAAACATGGGTGAACTATATTTTAATCCTACATTTCAATTTATTACAGAATTGATTTATAAGTCTCACCAAATGTTCATGAAGCATCACTTATCATAATAACTGAAATAGGCCTGGATTGACCATTAGTAATCGAAATTTTGTCAAAGGAAATAGAAACGTTAAAATAATCGGTTATTTCTGGTTGTTTGCGTTATTTTGATTCGATTGTGATTTTTCCAAGAGAAGTTGACTGAATATTACAGAGTTTTTAGTGCAAAAACTATATTTTTTTGTCAATTTTTTGAATTTATTTACTAAAATTATTTTACGCATTTCTTGCTCGCCCAACATAAAGTATAACGAATAGATTAAGTTTTTGAGAAAATAGGTTCTATTTAAAATTAGAAAGTTGAGATGGAATTGGGTACATTTACTGCACACACAATCTCGATGCTCAAATTTGTAAACTAAAGTACAAAAATAAGGGAGCTGTCCTTTACAGATTAGCTCTTGTCAAAAATAAGAGACATAATAAGTATATATATATTAGTGGGACACTCCAGTATTATCAATTTATTGTGATGCTATATTAAAAGATGATTTCAAACTTGTCTAGAATTGTTATGTATATGCATTATCTACAATATTTAATGTATTGAGTCATCGCAGAATACATCACTAAAACTTTCACATAATAAAGCATTTTAACATTCATGTTACTAATGAAAGGTATGTCATCGCATGCTGCTTTGCTGCGTAAAGTTCACTATACTCACAGTAGTTATTGTGCCATAAAATGTGTTTAAAATGAAAATTACTGTGCGAATGCATAACAATGAATAAAATAAAAAGCGTCTGTTGAGAAAGAATGAAAGTTTTGACACACGTAGTTGAATATTTATGGACACCTACTAATAGAATAATGAAACGTTGGACTTTTTTCGCGTTAAAAATATTGACAAAATAGCGAAAACGACAATGCATTGTACTGTTACGTAACCAACGATATTCAGAAACTTGTAGGTGCTAATACAGTAATACGACACATATATCTTTCCAATTTTGGGAGATATATGTAGATACTTAGTTTTATCAATTCATAAGATGAAAACGACTGACGGCCGTTTGCACCGCTTGTGATTAAGTTATAATTAAAACTTAATCATAATTAGAGTTTAAATTCCCTTGCACCGACTGCTTAACTAATAATTAAATCCTTAATTCGTGATTATCTTTAATCAGTACCCAAGGTACGAATTAACTCATAAAAAAAAAGTTGGCGCAAGCCTAGTTTCTTTGTTTACAATCGTGTTTATAGGCGATTATAGGTTATGTTATGCGGTTTTTGGTTACAATACAAATATCTTGTGACTGTAAATTGAAATAGCTAGCTAATTAAAGTGTTCACTTTTAAGATTAGGACAAGGAATAACGGCGTGCAAGAAGTATATATTTGGCAGGGTTTTAGGAAGTCCAAGGTAAATCAAAAATTAATTCCTGAAATAAAAACTAACAATAAATGTATTTGAGGATTACTCGTGGTTTCAGGTGGGAATGACCCGGAGATATTTCGTAATAGGAAAGGATATCTTTCTATAAATTCACAATTTTTATATGATGCTAATTTAAAATAATGGATATCGTAGTTACGATGGCCAGGAATACACACTTTAACGATCCATTCTTTTCCATAAGTGACAGTGGATATGCCTCAAAAACAAATTTATTGACCCCACTGTTTAATTCTGAAACAGTTGTGAAAAGTCGTTATAATGAAAGCCACATTACAACACGGAATGTCATTGAAAGCATGTTCTAAGAAAGAATGTTTTCAATACTGGCATATGGTTGTCGCTTAAAGCTGGATACCTTTATAGCAGTAATAGTTGGTACTTCAGTATTGCACAATATAGCCATAAATGTGGGTGAAGAGGAAATCAATGAAGAAAAATCAAATCAAGAAATTTTAAATGGACAATTTCATGAGATTAATTATGACACTGTAGACGATGTACCTGCTGCGACACAGGCATTACTAATTAATTATTATTTCAACAATTTGTAATTCATTGCTAGAAATTAACTTTCCAACATTTTTTTTGTATTTGTTTTCTTTGGCATTTGTATAAACGAAATATATTTTATTTACTCTAAATGCATTTATCACTTTGATTTTTTTAAAAGAAATATTGTGTATGTAATTAACCATTTATTTATTAAATAAAAGGAACAAAATATATAAGGAAATGATGGTAATAATAAAATAATTCTAACAAGTAGTAGCAGAGGTCAAATAAAGTATCAAAAATTGGAGCATTTGCAGAACAAACAAATAAAAGAATTCCATAATGAAAAAAAAAACCTGCATTCCATTCACATATTAATTTCCATTTTAAAACTACTACTCAACTTTTTCATTTCAATATCTAATTCAGTAGCAATTTTCTTCAGCTTAAATTCCAATAACTTTCAAATACCGCTTAAAATCGCGTATTCGCATAGCGGCAATTTTCATTATGATGGAACAGTGTTTTCACTATAAATACAATTTTTGACTAAAAACTAAACTTAACGCAATACCAACCTATATTTCTGTCGCAAACTTTTTAATTAACTAATCATTAATTAAATTTGCTCGGTGCAATCCTATTCATATTTAATTCGTAATTAAATTTAATCTTTGATTAGTTAATTAAAATGTTAATCACAGACGGTGCAAACGGCCGTGAATCTCTTATCGATTAAATGAAGTTGGATACATAAATTATAAAACTAGATGATGTTAAAGATATTAATGGTAAAGAAAATAATTTAACTGGTATGCAAAACGCCTTACGATAAATTTGTTTATGGGAAGGTAAGTTAAGTTTTAAGTATTTTTGTCATCACCAGGCAACATTAGTTCTGAGAACATGAATCAGTTAAGATTATTATTAATTAACGATAAAAATCGTTAATTTTGTTGAAACAAATACCTATATTGCATTTTAATAATTTTTTCTTCATATTCTTTGTATTTTGCGATAATTCATATAAATAATCATAACATCCTTCCACCGCTCAATATTTTAAATAAACAAAAACTGTAAAACTCACTTATAAGATTTTACTTTAAAAATTTTCCATGATTTTAAATATTGAAATATGTATATAATAGTAGTAGTATATAATAATTTTTCATAATAAAAAAAATTACTGCAAAATGCCAGTGATATGTAAAACTGTTATTTTACGTTAGATGCTACAACATGTTATTGTTACTTTTGTTTAGAAATTTAAAAATACACTATAATTACATATAAGAAGACATAAAAGTGCAAAGTAAATAATTTAGGCATACATGAATTTGAATAGACCTTTTAGAGAATGGAAATAGATAGGTACATAGAGATATAAATTACGTTATAGAAAAATCATACCATTAAGTGATAATCAACTAGTAGTACCGCAGACAATTATTGTACCCTACATGAATGATTAATTACGAGTATTTTACCTACTCGTATCCTTGGGCAAGGTGCTCACCGATTATTGACAGAATTTTTATTTCCTTGCGAGGTGTCGAGTACATTTCATTCATTCATTCATTCAAGTTAGGGTGGGCACTTGATGTCCGGGCACTTGAGCTTGGTGCTCATTGTACCATCCCTATTGATTCTCTTATTTCCACTCGAGCAGCTTGGTGTGCTCTATAAAGCCCAGTATGTTGCCCAGTGGAAACTTGAGAACCTTCGAGGGCTCAATAGATCTCTCCCGAAATATTTCTGCTGAGTACCTTTAGTTCTCACATGTGCAGATTACATGTAAACTCGTTTCCTCCTGTAGTTCGCATCTTCTACACCACGGTTCGCTTACACGGCCTGTGTTGTTAGATGCTTTCTCAGAGACAGTGTCCAGTTACCAAACCAGTAATGGTTTAATTTCTTTCTTACTGCGCTTGAGTAGGTTATCAGAGAAACTACCATCCCCATCCCTATCAGCGTTTTGGTATGAGTTGACCTTCAGTCGAACTCCATTTCTTTATACTTTCTTTATCTAACCAGTTCCAGATCTCCCTTCTTGCGGAATCTTTAGTAATCCCACATACGGGCTCTGGACCCATGAAGTGTTCTTAGAGCCCTCCTTGGCTAGTTCATCGGCTATTACGTTGCCCTTTATATCCTCATGTCCCGGCACCCAAATCAGAGACACCGTGTTGTCTCGTGCCAGTGCATTGAGGGATTGTTGCAGTCCCTAACTAGTTTTGACCTAGTTAAAGGGTTTGAGACTGCCTTAATGACAGCCTGCTGTCAGTCATTATATTAATTTTCCTCCTCATGTAGCCCCCTTTTGCAATCATTCTGCACAGGCTGCAAGGGCGAATACCTCTGCCTGGAAGACCGTTGTATGTTTCCCCAGGCTTATGAATATCCTTTGATTAGGACTGGGCCCACAATACCGGCTCCTGTCCTTGACTGGATTTGGATCCATCCGTGTACCAGTTTTCGTTAGCAGTGATTTCACTACGTGCCTGGTCTCTGTTCGGTATGGAGATTTTCACTTTTTCAGTGAAGATAATTTCGGGTACCATGCTGTCCGTGGGCATTTGTAGCAATGGCCCGTCCAGCAACGTGCCGTAGTATAAGTGTGTCCTCCCACCTGAAATTGGGATGCCACAGGTTGTTAGATTTCAGTCTAAGGATCGCATTCATTGCCTCCGCTCTCACATAGAGTTCCAGCGGGGGGAGGCCCACAATGGTCTCCAAAGAGGCGCCCTGTACTGTTAGTTGCGCCAGTGATACCAGCAATGCCTGTCTCTGGACAGCGGTCAGCAGCTTCGCTGCGGAGACACTTCTGTCCTCCTCCACCAGACTACCGCCCCGTATGTTATCGTGGTCTTATCACGGCAGTATATAGCCAATGGATCACCTTCGGCTTTAATTCCCAGGTTTTGCCAGCAACTCTCCTGCAGCGCCAGAATAGTTGCGTGGCCCTGGTCGTTGTTTTAACTAAGTGATTTTTCCAGCTCAGTTTCGCATCAAGGGTAACACCCAGATACTTTACTTCCTTGGTTAATTGTAACTCCTGCCCAAACAGTCTAATGCCGCCTAGGTCATTGAGTTTTCTCATGTTGGTAAAGGCAACCAACTTTGTTTTTGTGGATTAACTGAGAGTCCTTGTGAAGGCACCATTCTCCACCATTCGCAGTGCATTACGCATGATGCCCGCCACCACGCCTGGGAACTTCCCCTAGCTACGATGACAATGTCATCAGCGTACCCCTGCGTCCATATTCCTTTGTCGTTTAATGATCTGACGAGATCATCCACGACCAAGCTCCACAGCAGTGGTGACAGTACTCTCCCTTGAGGACACCCTCTAGTGGTCCTCATGGCGATATTTTTATCTAGCATATTGGCATGGACTACTCTGCCTCTTAGCATGCAGTCAACCCATCTGCTAGTCGTGTGGTCAATGTTCCGTTCCATTAGTGATCGGTTGATCGAGGGCGTTGATGTGTTATCAAAGGCGCCCTCGATGTCTAAAATACTGCAAGGGCAACTTCCTTTTGATGTAGGCTCCTTTCGAGTCCTTCCACCAAACTATGCAGGGCAGCCTCTCCTGATTTTTCCCTTTGGTATGCCCATTGCAGAGGATGCAGAGGATATCTCGCAAGTGCTCCTTCTGTAATGTTTAGGTGTATAATTTTTTCCATAGTCTTCAGCATAAAAGATGAGAGACTAATTGGTCTGTATGATTTCGGATGATAGTATGTGTTCTTCCCAGGTTTCGGAATGAACACAACCCTAGTATCTCTCCAAGCCTTGGGAATGTAGCCCAACGCATGGCTAGCTCTAAATATCTCCAAGAGGGGCCCCATGATGTCTCCAATTGCCTCCTGTAGCAATCTTGGAAACACGCCATCTGGTCCCGGTGATTTATACGGTTCAAACGACTCAACTGCCCAACGAACAAGATGAGGTTTGAAAATATCGTTTGATTTTCTCCAATCTTCCATAGACGCCCTCCTCACTGCGTCTGATTGGTCTGTTTTACCGAAGTCCACCCTATCCGAGCCGGGAAAGTGCACGCTGAGAAGGTACTCAAGAGTCTCCTCCGCAGTTGTTGTGAACCTCCCGTCCGGCAGCTGAATGGACCTCAGCGTGTTAGAAGAGTCCTTCTTCAGAATCCTGTGAATTCTGACCATGTCAGGGACACCTTCTATGTCCTCACAGAAATTCCTCCAGGCCTTCTTCTTCGATTCTTTAATTCTTTTGTTATAGGTACCTAGTTTAGCCTTATAAGCTTCCCAGTTTCCCGTTTTTTTCGCCCTGTTAAATAACTGGCGTGTTTCTCTTCTGAGAGTGTTCAACTCTTTACTCCACCAAGCAGCCTGTCTTGGCGAGCGACGCTCCCTTGGTGGACAGTTATTTTCATAGCACGAGAGAATGGTCCCTTGCAACCATACAAGGGCCAACTCTAGTTCCTCACTATTCCTGATCCTTACAGGATAGTTACGGGCTGCTGCAGAGAGATCTCCCCTGTAGGACTCCCAATTAGTCCTTCTGGGATCCCTATACGTTTTTGGCTCCGTTTCATAATTAGAAATTTCATAGGATATGTACGCATGATCAGACAGAGATGGATCGTCCGATACGTGCCAGTTCCTGATGTTTTCCCGCACCGTTAGAGTGCAGAGAGTTATATCAATCAGTGACTCCCCCCTCGATGTTCTAAACGTCGGTTTGTTGCCACGGTTCAGACAGTCAAGTTCAGTAGTACACAAATAGTCAAATAGAGACTTACCTCTTGAGTTATTGTCCCTGCTACCCATGTCACATGATGAGCATTGGTATCAGCTCCAACAATTAGCTCCAGCTTATTCTTGCTGGTAAACGCCACTAGGGTCTCCATATTAGATCCTGGTAGTCCTTCTGGTGAGTCGATGGGTAGGTACAGAGACGCAACAATCGTCTCTAGCACCTCTCCATCTATTGTCACTTTAAGTCTGGCTGCCGTCATGTCCCCGGTACACAGTTCCATGATTGGCATCACGTCCAGATCAGATCTGAAACAGATACAAGTTCGGATTTTAGTGTTAGGTGCACCCACTATCAGCTCCCTACCCCTAATCTGTAATCCTCCCACTTTACCTTTGGTAATCCATGGTTCCTGGATTAGTAGGATGTCAACGTCTTCAGCCAGCACCCTTTGACAAAGTGCCGCCGTGGCTGTCTTCTTGTGCTGAAGATTAATTTGCAAAATCTTCAGCGCCATTTTAATTCCCAGATGTCGACGTCTGAGGTTCCCCTGAGGTTCCCTCTTCCTGCGTACCGAGTTTATTTTCTCAAGGGTCACAAAACTGGCCCTCTGATCACGGTAATACGGTCTCAACAGCCCGTACCAACGTTTCCTCAGAATCCTTGTCAATCCGAAGACTCACGTGCAGTCCTTTGTCGGAAGACTTGGAGCCGAGGGTTGCCCAACGGTCGACCCTGAGCCCCGGATTCTGTCTTTCGAGCCGCTTCAAACCTACTGTCAGATCCTCCTTCGTAGTCTCTGGTAGGAATGCCAGCACTCGTTGTTGCTTTGGAAGCTCATCACTTCTGATCAGCTTCCAATTTGTTTCTTGTGCGAGAAAGTCTCTCGTTGTGTTGAACGAGTCCTCCTCCGCACAGATTACCCCATAGTAGTCGTCCATAAGGCGGGAGGATTCAAACCTCGGCGCCCTGTCCGCCCTATCTATGATGGCCATCAGTGCCTCTCTGATGGCTCCCACGGATTCCCCAGTCACCACGCTGGCCGGGTAGTCCTTTGGGATAATGGCTGCTTTAATCCCCTTGAGGGCAGCCTTGTAATTCGCGACCCCGGGCGCAAGTTTCGTCCGTTTGGTCGCCTTTTCCTCAGGAGTACTCCTGGTCGACACGGTTCGCTTAACGGCCCCTGTCGATACAGGCGTACTCTTTGGTTTTACCTGTGGAAGGGAGAGCCTTATATTGCTGGTATCAATACCTTGCTCCCTCATCTTCCTCAGTTTCTTCCGTTGCGCCCCCGAGAGAACTCTTCTCTCCTGGGGTGCCTGGTCCTTTTTCTCAGCAGTCTCACTGTCAGGCCGCTGTGCAGGTTCTGTTGTAGTTTCTGGAGTCTCTTCAGTCTCCATGCGTTGTGGATTCTCTTCAGACTCCAGTGTTTGGTTTTGGTTTTCTCTGTTTGGTTCCATAATAAGTCCCACGAGTACGGAAGAAGTATTACGTCGATGCCTACAGAGCTTCCATTATAAGCACAAGGCGTGTATACAAGGGGGTGCGCCTGTTGCCCCCAGGTGGGTACAATATTAACTGATCATCTATTCAGCCACGCATCCCTCGGCTTGGCCCCTCCACCTTAGGATTTAGGTTTTTCTGAGTTGTCTCCTCTCGATCCGGACGGTGAAGCCAAGACCCCCCACCCCGTCCGCCTGTGAGACGTGTCCACAAACAGCAGAAGGAGCATGGTTTAACAGCAACCGTTCACTCAGTGGAACAGAAGCTGGCATCGTAAAAACCCCGGTGCAAGCCCTAAGCCACGACACTACAGCTGGGCCGGGAGGCTGGTCCGCGGACCGGCTTTCACCTAGGCCATATTGCGGTTTAGTCGCTCAGGCACATCCAGTCACTCTCCACCATATTGCGGGGTTTAGACCGCCCAGGTCTCTGGGTCACGGTGTCTGGTAGGCTTATAACCGCTCAACCCAGGGCATCTGTTCAGGATTAAAGAATCAAGTCAGGTGCGCTGGCCTCCCTATCCGCCACCTGGGAACGCGCCCGATAGGAGCCACCCCACGGGGTCGAGTACATTTATAATGTATGGATTTTGTTTCAATCAATAAGTTGTGCTTCAAACTAGTTATCGCTAACAAGTAGCTATTTAAATATTGGAAGGCAAATATGTGTGTGATACACTGTCTAGTTACTCACTAGCTAGTTATTACATAGGCGTTCGAAGACTAGTTGACATGCTATGCGTTGCCGTGTAAGTATCCCTGGTTGTCGGCTACGCTGTGCTATTGGCTGCGTTCAGGGAGTTACGGCGCTGGAAGCAATAACCGCTAGCGCTGTGACCGGCGCTAGAACTCCCTGAACGGGTCATAAGAGTAGCTTTTGGTGGCGCATGCCCTTTGCTTACTTATTTAGTTAGTGTGTTTGATAGCGGCGTTTTCAGAATTGGGCTATGTTCAAAGGTTAGGTTGCTTGCTCAGGCGTTTCTTTTAATTTATATCACAAAACTAAACGTTCATGTTTAATCTTAGACAACAATATCTTGTTACACATATAAAGGGATAAGAAATTGTACACAACAATTATATTAATCACGAAACTATAGGAAATAAGAACAACCACGGTAATTAACACTTTAAAATAAGTTTTATAGAGTAACATATTTTAAAATATACTCGTTCACTCTTGTAATCTCTGTATTTATTAATCCAGGCGATTTCGTTGCTATTTAAGCATAAATTATAGAAAATACAACCTCTTCCGCAAATATTGAAATAAATATCTAGGAAAAGAAGTATTAATCGTGAATTTTTATATATATTTCTAAACTATTGACATTATGCCCTTTATTTGTAATTTCACATGTCCATAAAATAAAATGATTTGACTTGATCGATCTACAAAACCGTAGTTTCTGCACTTATAATATTTATATTAACTTATCTGTGACATATATAGTTTGCATTTTCCTTTATTTATCATCACTTTAATCAAACAACAATAGTATTGCCACAATCAGCCACAATTACTTACGATTTCATGTAGTTCACACGCTTTACAAATTCATATTTGAATGTTATCCGGTGTTGCCGGTTATCTCCACTTTCCACCAGATGATCAAGCGGCCGCTGTATTGCCCAGCGAAAATATTTTTCGCTAGAAAGATGGCGAGGAGCTCCAGCGCTGAATAGGGTCGTGTCAGGAGTGCTCGTCTAGGGACTCAGCTGGAGCGCCGATCTCCTGACGCAGGCTTGGTTAGGTGACTGAAAATTATTCCGCATCTGTTGGTCCTTTGTCTACTTACTAAACTATTGGGAAGCAATTATTGAAACGGTCCGAATGCTAAAAAACGGATGATCGTAACATTACTTGTCGCTTGTAGTGCCTTGCAACATCAGTATACATTGTAAATCTACAGTCTGCACAAAAAGTACATCCGTTACAAACAAATGTCGTCGATCATCACACAGAACAACAGATGCAAGAAGCATTTGTCAGTACCGAACAATACACAGGTAGCCGCAACCAGGGAACTTAACGGAAACGCAAACATGTCAATCTAGTCTTCGAACGCCAGTAATGACAAGAACCAGAAAAGGCAAGCTGAGATGGCCACCGGAAACCGTCCTTCAAGTAATCTTGCTCCGAGGAAAGCAGGAGTGACCGAGAGGTGATTTTGTATCCGCGAGAACTATATACATTACTATATAAGAAATAAAATAAAAACAATTGATTGGAAATAAAAGTGTGTCTTAACGCAAATTTTTTAAAATATTTCTTATTAAATTAAAATAAAAAGGTGGAACGGTGTATGTATGAGATAAAGAAAGGGTGGTTCACGCGCTAAAGATCTATGTGTCCTATTCTTGCGCTTTACAGTGGCCTCCATCCTATCTTTAGAAACTTGGATGGCAGGGGAACCAGTCAAGGTAAGTCTCCCTCTTCGATTTCACATGCTCCCAGGTGAATGCCTCGATGGCACGTGCTACGCAGTTTGAGAGGAAGTGATGGGTGTTCATCTGTTCCACAAAAACTGCATAAGGGTTTTTCCATCCAAGCTTTCAGGTGCCCTTTAAGTCTACAAAGGCTGAAAGTATTCTGTTAATGGGACTTGTTTCTTACCAGGTTGTGCTTCTGTAACCTTTTGGTTATAATTTTAGAAGAATTTTAGTTTGCTCATTCCTGAGATTTTCCAGTACTGGATTTCTCTGTCATTGTGGAAGCAAATTCATATTCAAGTTTCTGAAGGAAACTATTGCGAAATATTCAAAATTGCTTAAAACCAATGTGAAAGAAGTTCGTGGGTTGACGAGTATATTCACTGAAATCTTTGGCATTTTCTTAGAGATAGTATTGTTGTAATAATTATTCAAATTCATGTTAGAAAATGTATGTGCAACTTGAAGTAAATTTTGATACATTGTTTAGTAAATAGTTCCTAATTCCTTCATATTATAGAACATATTTGTATATTTATATACTGATATGATATGAGCAGAAAGATGGAGAGTTGTTCGTTGTTGTTGTGTAACTTTTAGTAATTTACAAAATAATTTCTATCTGGAAAAATGTATAAAAACGTTTTCAGTTTCAAAAAAATAGCTTTTGTTTATCAAAGTACCGTGTTGATTTTGCTTTTTAGGATTTTTTTTACTATTGTTTCGTTTCGACCGTTGTGTGTTTTAGAAAAACATATGATGATTAATGCAATTATTCCATGTTATGTGAAATACCTAATATAAAATAAAAGCCAAAATAATAAAAGCTGAATAAAGTATAATGATGGGGAATTTTAATTCCATATCTCCTATCATTAATAAAATAATTATATCTAGCTTGTTACACAAAAATAATAAATACTAAGCACCGCACTGGATGAACTGCAGTCGAACACTTGATGATGCGTACACGTACGCGTTAAACATGTGTTCCCGTTGGTGATCACGCACGTAAAACTTTTTTCTTGTAATCTCTGTCATATATCAATAATATTTGCAGAATTCTATATACATTTAAATATCGATTAGATGTGCACATAAATTAACTTAAAGAATCGCATTATTGAGAGCGTCTGGAATGTGTAGCACTTGTAACAAAAAGTTTCAAAAAAATTTGTAATTCATAAGAAACCGTACAGTACTTTTCACTTCCCAACACGTTCTTAATATATAATTGAATATTTATGATGAACTTTTATTGCGCCAAATTATTGAAAATTTGTTTATCACGCTTTCAAGTCTCCATCATTGTGAAATTGTGCTTTCAAAACCTTCATTCCTAGATTTAAATATTACGTTTGCGTTTAATTGAATATATATAAAAGAACTAATTAGGGTTTAAACGAAACATTTATTTTTAATTTAATAGAAACAATAAAATTGTTGGCATATTTGATTGTTAGTCCAAAATAATAACAAGTAATAATATAAAAATTGGAAGTTTATCGATTTAGAGCAGGGTCAACACGGTATTAATGGATATGCATTATGTCAATACAAAAAACAATTATAACGGGTATTTGCGATATTTTATAATAAGATGGATGGGACTACGAATGAATTTTTATTAAAACTTTAAAGTAAGTGATAATGATTATTGGATGTATTACGATATACAATATTTTAAAAGTATGTCACTATATTACATGTCTGTAAATATATAACAAAAGGTTTTTTCGTAGTTTTGTGGCAAGGTTGCTTATTTTAGTATAAAACATACATGAATATTTGGAAAAAAAACAAAAAAGGTTTAATCGTTAATTTAATTTATTGTTACGCATCACACAAAAGGTTTCTGTTCGTAAAGTTATAGCGGTAGCGATTTTAAGTTAGTAGTTGGTTAGTATGCTTTGTAGTCCTCGCTACCATATTTACATGATAGATTTTTTGATAAAATTTGAACTTTTTATTTTAATTCGCAATATCTAACCAATAATTTTTATTTTGCTATTTCAGTTTTAAAAGCAAATACGGTTAAATCGGGTTCGTAGACGGTTAGCAAATTTAGGATTTTTATTTTAGACTAAATGCTGAAATATGTAAAATTATCATTTATTTTATATACACTTACTAGGACTAACAAGGTAGATTTCATTTTTTTCTCATAAAAACGGGCGATGGTGGTATTCAGGTACAATTTCGTTGCGTCGTTACGCATCGCGGGCGGCCGCAAGAGCCAGCAGTGAACAAAGCTGCACAGAGCAGTAGCCAACGCGATGAGGTAACGTTTTGCCGGTCTGACAGTGGCGTTCTGTATAGGAGCAACACGCGGAACCTTCTAACATTTCTTGATTACAACTGATAAAATTATTACTCTAATACGAAATTTTGTCGATGCCCAGGACAATAAACGGTATGCTTACGCGCATATGAAGTTACGTCGTAGGAGATAATGGGCACATATATAATTATTTATTATTAAATCTGTGTATTTAAAATACTATAAATAGATTTCGAACGTGAGGGTTTTGTTATGGAAGGCAAAGTTTAAACAAATCCGGGCGGGTTACGACATATTGTTAAAAGCGTTAAGGCGTTTTTCAACGCTTCAATTTTCTGGAAAAACACGAAAACACTTTGTAAACACACTACTAATTCGCTACAATGTAGAAATAAATACGAGCGCTACTAATGGAACAAGATAGATAAGTAATTTCAACTTCCGGGCTTTTCTTAAAGCAAAGATGCATTTGAATTACATAATGGTAGTTGTGAATATTGGATTTTGAACATTTTGCTATTTACATACACATGTATTTAATGTTTTTCCATACGTCATTATGCGTCATGCTGACCGCCCTTGCGAATTGAGATTCAAACGAGCATACCGATTATTTGTACGTGGTCGATGCTAGCGCGCATAAAGGATTTCGGTTGGTGGGAGGGATACGGCAGATCTCCATCATGATACAAGAAAATAGGTATGCTCATCTTGAAACCAAAACTTCGTTTTTCGGCATGGAGCTCAGATTACGTCATCACTCGCTGTCGCCTTGTTGTTGATAGATTTCCAAATTTATATTTATTTATAAGTTTAGTTTCAATTTATTAAATCGATTGAACACTTTTTATTTAGTTTTTTATTAATGTTTTGTGTCAGCTATGCTTGTAGTAGTTTTTCGATTTACGTGTACTAGTGATTTTAGCTAGTGTTTATAAGTTCGTTTAAAGGTTTTTGTGTGGATAATCGGTTTATAAACGTTGTAGTGGAAATTTTTGAGTGACTTGATATCGTAGAAAGAGAGAATAAAAACAATGATAAATGAATTTGTAAAAAGAAAACATAAGACACTGCACTACATCAATATTTATTTTTTTTTTTTATCTGCATTTTTTTTTATTCAACACTGTTATGACATGTAATGTTTGTACCAAGCCTAAAGTATTTATTTGCCATTAAAAAAGAATATGAACCACTTAACAATTAGTGAAAATTTTAGTAGTAGTAAGAATTACAAACAAATAACTGAGAGGTAAGAGCTAAAGAAGTGTAGATCATTCAGGTTAAGTAAATATTATTAAATGCTTATTTACTTTCATTGCACTAAAATAACAAACATGAAATGTTTTAATTAGGCAAAAATATATAATCAACAGAATGCATCTACTGAAGCTAACGATTTTAGCATTTAATATGAACATTACATTTAAAATGTGAGGTTATCTAAAATTTGTTTCTAA
>RXPK01000144.1:0-76243 GCA_004143645.1 Protaetia brevitarsis
TGCATGCATAACATTTCGAAAGAAGGTATGTTGAAGCTAATATTCCTTGAATTTGAGGAAGTTGGAATTTAGAGAATGCGCTACGTAATTTAAATCATGCTTCTATTAAAAGACATTTGGAACTATGAGCCTTCTTTTAGAAAAAGGCGCTGACGTCAGTGGCAGAGACGCCAGATGGTAAAACAGCCCTATATGTTCGCTTCTAAATACGGAGCTTTAGATAATCATAAAAGATACTATTGAAAAAGGTGCCAACGTAACGATGCAAACTACAGATAGGTGAACACCGCTTATGTGTCGCTTCTCAAGTGTACGGCGCAGAATTAGATAGTAATATTACTATTTGCGAAAAAGGTTGGCCAACGTGACGATGCAACTACAGATGGGCAAAACATCGCTATGCTGCCTGCTGCAATGGGGACCTACATTCGGTAATTGTCAGTATTGGAAAGCGCCAAATTAACGGCGCAAAATAGGATGACACAACACCGCTTGCGGAAAGTTCCTCAATGCCGACATATTAGACTCACAAAGATACTATTGCAAAAAGCTGCCAACTTAACGCACCAGCGCCAAAACACATGACACAATACCGCTTTGGTTAGTTTCTCAATGCGACAGATTAGATGTCACAAAGATACTTATCTGGAAAATAGGTGCCAACGTTAACAGGCAACAACAACTGTACAACATCGCTTTTATGGTTTAGCTTCTCGACAAAGGTTATTAGATGCTCGTAAAGAGTACTATTGGAAAAAAGGTGCCAACGTGACGGCGCCAACAACAGAAGGTATAACATCGCCTTATGTACGCTTAGTAAAATCCGGTGTGAATTAGATATCGTAAGATACTATTGCGGAAAAAGGTGCCACAACGCTTAACCAGGCAACAACAACTGGTACAACATCGTTATGTTTAGCTTCGTCGACACGCCGTGAATTAGATGTCGCTAAAAGATACTTATTGGGAAAAGGTGCCAACGCCTTGCGGCGCCAGACAACAGATGCCCCAGAACATCGCTTAATGGGCGCTGCCTGCCAGCTAGGTAAGTTAGATCTCGTTTAACATATACTAGTGCGAAAAAGGTGTGCCCACGTTACCCATGGCCCAACAACAACTGGACAACATCGCTTATGTTAGCTTCTCGAACAGGTGAATTAGATGATCGTAAAGAACTATGAAAAAGGTGCCAACCGTTGACGGTCCGCAACAACAGATGCCAGAATCATCGCCTTTATGTCAGCTTCTCGACACGGGTGAACTTAGATGTCGTAAAGATACTATTGGAAAAGGGTGCCAACGTGACGGCGCAACAACTGGTCCTAACATCGCTTATGTTAGCTTCTCGATACGGTGAATTAGATGTCGTAAATAACTATTGAAAAAGGTGCCAACGTTACGGCGCAACACAGATGGCAGAACATCGCTTTATGGCGCTGCTGCAGCAGTAAATTAGATATCGTTAATGTACATTGGAAAAGTGCCACGTTAACGAGGCAACAACAGCTGGCAGAACATCGCTTATGTAGCTTCTCTGCACGGTTGAATTAGATGTCGTTAATTCTATTGGAAAAAGGTGCCAACGTGACGGCGAACAACAGATGGCAGAACATCGCTTATGGGCGTTGCGAATGGGAATTAGATGTCGTAAAGATACTATTGGAAAAAGGTGCCAACGTTGACGGCGCAACAACAGATGGCATAACATCGCTTATTTGGCTTCTGCATAGGTAGATTAGATTTGTTAATATACTATTGGAAAAGGTGCCAACTTAACGGCGCAACAACTGTGTAGAACATCGTATGTCGCTTCTGAGCAGTGAATTGATGTCGTTAATGTACTATGGAAAAAGGGTGCCAACGTTTACGGCGCAACAAACGATGCATAATCGCTTATGGGCGCTGCTGCAGCAGGAAATTAATATCGTTTAATATTATTGGAAAAAGGTGCCAATGTTACGGGCAACACAATGGCAGAACATCGCTATGTTCGCTGCTGACTGGGGTGAATTAGATATCGTAAGATACTATGGAAAAAGTGCCAACGTGACGGCGCAACAACAAATGGCCGAACATCGCTTATGGCGCTCTGCACAGGTAAATTAGATATCGTTAATATACTATTGGAAAGGTGCCAACGTTACCGGCGCAACAACTGGTGCAACCATCGCTTATGTCAGCTTTCTCGACACGGTGAATTAGATGTCGTAAAGATTACTATTGGAAAAAAGGTGCCAACGTTGACGGCGCAACAACAAATGGCATAACATCGCTTATGCTGGCCGGTTGTTGCAGCAGGTAAATTAGATATCGTTAATATACTATTGGAAAAAGGGTCCAATGTTAACAGGCACAACAACTGTACAACATCGCTTATGTAGCTTGCCGACACGGTGAATTAGATGTCGTTAAGTTATATTTGGAAAAAGTGCCAACGTTGACGGCGCAACAACAGATGGCAGAACATCGCCTTATGGGCGCTGCTGCAGCAGGTAAATTAGATATCGTTAATATACTATTGGAAAAAGGTGCCACGTTAATGGCCGCAACAACAGATGTCGAAACATCGCTTATGTGCTGCTTGCTGGCAGAGGTTATAATTAGATATCGTAAATTATTACTATTGCAAAAAGGTGCCAACGTTGACGCGCAACAACAGGATGGCGAAAATCGGTTATGTGGGCTGCTGCAGCAGGTAAATTAGATATCGGTTAATATACTATTGGAAAAGGTGCCCAACGTTGACGGCGCAACAACAGATGGCATAACATCGCTTATATTAGCTTCTAAATACGGCAGATTAGATATCGTAAATATACTATTGGAAAAAGGTGCCAACGTTAACGGCGCAACAACAGATGGCAGAACTCGTTTATGGGCGCTGCTGCAGCAGGGTAAATTAGGATATGTTTAATTTGTACTATTGGAAAAGTGCCAACGTTAAGGGCGCAACAACAGATTGCAGAACATCGCTTATGGGCGCTGCTGCAGCAGGTAAATTAGATATCGTTAATATACTATTGGAAAAAGGTGCCAACGTTGACGGCGCAACAACAGATGGCAGAACATCGCTTATGGACGCTGCTGAATGGGGTGAATTAGATATCGTAAAGATACTATTGGAAAAAGGTGCCAACGTTGACGGCGCAACAACAGATGGCAGAACATCGCTTATGGGCGCTGCTGCAGCAGGTAAATTAGATATCGTTAATGTACTATTGGAAAAAGGTGCCAACGTTGACGGCGCAGCAACAAAAGGCATAACATCGCTTATGGGCGCTGCTGCAGCAGGTAAATTAGATATCGTTAATATACTATTGGAAAAAGGTGCCAACGTTAACCAGGCAACAACAACTGGTACAACATCGCTTATGTTAGCTTCTCGACACGGTGAATTAGATGTCGTAAAGATACTATTGGAAAAAGGTGCCAACGTTGACGGCGCAACAACAGATGGCAGAACATCGCTTATGGGCGCTGCTGCAGCAGGTAAATTAGATATCGTTAATATACTATAGGAAAAAGGTGCCAACGTTAATGGCGCAACAACAGATGGCGAAACATCGCTTATGTGCGCTGCTGCAGC
The DNA here is from genome assembly GCA_004143645.1 of Protaetia brevitarsis. Taxonomy (NCBI): domain Eukaryota; kingdom Metazoa; phylum Arthropoda; class Insecta; order Coleoptera; family Scarabaeidae; genus Protaetia; species Protaetia brevitarsis. Next base: position 3,587 of record RXPK01000144.1, read on the forward strand.
AGGTAAATTAGATATCGTAAATATACTATTGCAAAAAGGTGCCAACGTTGACGGCGCAACAACAGATGGCGAAACATCGCTTATGTGGGCTGCTGCAGCAGGTAAATTAGATATCGTTAATATACTATTGGAAAAAGGTGCCAACGTTAATGGCGCAACAACAGATGGCAGAACATCGCTTATGGGCGCTGCTGCAGCAGATAAATTAGATATCGTTAATATACTATTGGAAAAAGGTGCCAACGTTAACCAGGCAACAACAGATGGTAAAACACCGCTTAGGTTCGCATATGAACGAGGTGACATAGACGTTATCAAGGTGCTGCTAAGATTTGGTGCTAGCACCACGCCATCTCGGTCGTCTAGAAAAAGCGTGTCTCCCTTTGTGGCCATGACGAGTACTTAGAATATAAAATAAATGAGACGGAATTGAACACAGGCTCGCGTAATAGTTAAACTTTAGAAAGTTTTAGAATCGACCGTCGGAAAGTATGCTATTCGTTTATAAACTCACATGCCAACTAATTTTTATGAATGGAAGAGAGAAACAGTGTGGAAGTTGCACCATTTCATAATTGGTAGTATATCTGTAACTCACATTTATCCCAAGCGTTGAACATCCACGGATGGACGAAAGAAATTGACGTCATCTCTCTACTAAGAACTGAATTAATTTCAGAACACGCCAGCACAAAATGAACATCGCAGAAGTCGTATTAACTTACCAAAGTACCGTTTATATCGAAAATATAATTCGCGGCTGCTCATAAGCAATGCAGTATTTGGACTTATCTACCGTGTGAAAGGCATCAACGTATATCAAGTCAGCTCCTGAGTTATCGAATGTCCAGAATTATCTGAATACTGCGGTAGTTAAACCAACTAATTCAACTTTGAGTAACGCCGGAACTAAGAGTGCGTATTTTGAGAATTATCTCGACCCGACTCGGCATGGTCTGTCTCGCTTGTGAGCTCGGCTGATGATCCAAGATAATGGGTGGACCTGGATGGGTCCACCCATTATCTTGTCAGCCCCTGGCATATCATATTCATCGGTTGTCCTTCAAAGATTTATTCTTTGAGAAGATCGCTTTAATATAAGGAAAATATTTTGTTTTTGTAGCAACTAGTACTGGTAAACATGTTAATTCAACAATAAAGTTGAATAGACAATTTATATACTTAATGTTTATGCATTTGAATAGCATTTTTTTATAAACATTTCTTACTACGAATTTGTATGTGTCATGTTTTCCAAAAGCTGAAGCTTCTTACAAAACTTTTATAAGGTAGGAAACCATTTACGTATTCTCTAGTGTTTTTCAATCTAGCCTCATCACTGACCTGTCGTTCAGCGCTGTCACTGCCGCCAGATGCTTTCCTTTTTCCAAATTTACCCCCGCTGAGGTGATTTTGCGCCTGGTCCTGATGGACTGCCTAACTTTCTAATACGTGACTGTGCGCCTGTATTATGTGAGCCTCTCACCCTTATATTTAACTTATCGTTTTCGACCTCAATTTTTCCTGACTACTATTGCTCCAATCTTTAAAAAAGGTGACCGTTCTAACATCGATAATTACCGTCCCATTAGTATATTATCCTCCTGCGCTAAAGTTTACGAACATGTGCTTTACTCCCTACTGTATATATAACTACCTCAAGTCGTACATATCAGACAATCAGCATGGCTTTATGTCTGGTCGTTCTACTCTAACCAATCTGATTTCTCTTACACAGTTCTTGATGAGTGACGGCCTTGAACATCGACAACAGGCCGATGTCATCTGTACGAATTTTGAAAAGCTTTCGACAGCCTTGATCATGGCTTGCCTGTGGCCAAGCTTTCTGTTTTGGAGTTCCCTTCATTTCTTACCAATCTAATTGCCTCCTACTTTGATAACAGAACGTGTTTTGTTTCTTATAATGGTCACTATTCCAAGTGCTTCCTCGGCCTCCTTCAGGGTTGCCTCTAGGGTTCTAAACTGGGTCCCCTGCTTTTCTGTGTAGTTATTGATTCCGTTTGCCAAGTAATTTTAATGTTGTGACATATGCTGATGACTTAATTCTTTTTCTAATATTTCATCTCCTGAAGACTCGATTGCTCTTCCATCTAACTTGGATGTTATAAACGATTGGTGTAGATCCAATAAACTATGCTTAAACATTGAAAGATGTACAGTCGTGTCTTATTTTAAAAATAATAATCCCATTATTTTTTAATACTCGGTTGATCGATTAATATGCCCCAAACCTGTGTGAGATTTGGGGATTATTTTTTGACTCCCAATTACAATTTTCTAATCATATTAATTTGATTTGCAAATCCACCTTTCTCTCATTTGGTTTTTTAATTCGTTCTTGCAGACAATTCACGAACCTTTCTCTACTGTAAAGGCTATATTATTCGTTTGTTCGTACTAAGTTGAAGTGTGCCTCGTTGGTGCGGTATCCGCATTATATTTACCATAATCTTGCTATTGGAAGAGTTCAAAAGCCATTCTTGGGATACTTGGATTTTAGATCTACTGGCAATATTCCCTTTTTGGTTCGACTATCATATCTTGCCTCAATAAATTTAACTTTCAACCTATCTGCTAGGAGGGATTTCATAGGCCCCAAATTTTTGGTTAGATTATTTAATGATTGAATGATTGCCCGAACCTTCTGTCTCGTATATCTTTTCTCTAGTTCTAGTCATTCGAATGATACGTTTTCGATTCCTCTCGCTCGAAGCAAAACTTTACTTAAAGCGCCACTTACTTATCTTTTGTATCTTGATCCCTTTCATGTTTCCTGAGTCTCCTTTCTTTGTATTCCTTAAAAATCTATTAATTTTAATTATTTTTAGATTGTATTTTTTACATTATCTTGGATTTATTTTTATATGTATTGTAATGATATTAACACGTTAGCCGCCGTGTGAAGCACGTGTACTTCGCAGCACTCATTCCGCACTCAAGTGCATCGCATGTAGCATTTCACTTTAAGCTGTGCTGCACACATTTGCCTCGCATTTCAATGGCAATGCTATAAGAAATTGAAAAGTAGCGGGCCTAAGTGAACAAATTAAATGTAGTTGCTCGGCTTCAGCTGTAATACTTCTGAACAATAATGTGTATAACTATACCTTCGTTCTATCATATTGCCCTTATAATGTTTGCTGTGTTCATTTCGTATTTTCTAAAATGGTAAATAAACGCAGAAAATTCGGAATCAAAAATTTAATTTCTCGTTAAAAAATAAGCAAAAAGAGAAAGTAGATTATATAAAATAAAAAAATAATATTTACTTTTTCACCAAAAAACTGAAGACCATTTTATAACACAGAAAAGAGATTTTTATAATGTGCAATTATGGGCCGAAGTAAAGCAAGCAATAGAATAAAATTTATTACACTGAATACACTTACAACGTGACATGGTAGCCTTGGAGGTAGCATATGATCTTCCATACTCTTCAGACATATTTTTTGTAGCAAACTACGCATCTACGGCGATTCTTGTTTCTGTTGCAGATGTTTTTCCTTTGGAGTTATTTGAAGTAAGTCTTTAGCAATTTCTTCTTTAAATTGAGTAATACTGATATTTTTACCAGTTACTCGTTTGTACAATATAAATGCATTCACAATTACTGAACACAACATGTTTTCTATAGCTAATTTGCAATATCATTTGATCTGAAATAGCAATAAAACTTTTATTTTGATTATAGTCTTTGATAACTTCCGGCTTTTGTTTTTCAATTTAATTTTTGGATTTTACAGTAACTATGTTTGTATGCTTTGTAGGTAGCATCAATACTTCACGTTTGTCGCACCACTTGAAGATTACCACTCCAGAGTTGCTCTCCTTAGCAATAACTTCACATTTTTTTAAATTTTTCCCTTACGATTTTCTCTCAACGTACCCACAAGGTGAGTGTGCCTGTTCAACAGTTTGTGGGCAAGTTCGATACTGGTTTAGTAATTATCCACAAATATCGCCCTCTGTCCAAAAAAATTTTGCAAAGACCCATAACAATGGATGTTGGCACGTTATCAGTCAAGTTATTTTTTTCTGTTCCACAATAAAATTTTAAAATTATATGTATAATCTTCTTCATTGCATATTTCGAAAAAGTTTGGTTCCAAATTTGTGTCCTTTATTTTTTACGTACTGTAGAAAAGCCAGTCGTCCTCGAAACGGCACCAAAGTTTCATTCACACAAACATTATAAGAAGGTGTTACAGACTCTTGAAATTTTGGACCTATATAATCTACGAAAAGTTTGATTTTGTAAAGTCTGTTGGAAATATCCGCATTTTCATTGTTAGAGAAATGTCAGTTGCTCAAAACAAGTTCAAATCGATTACGGGACAGGACATAACAGATTTTACTTAGTTAGAATAAAGGTCGTTATTAGACTAATAGCATACCAACTTGGGTATTCGAACTAATCCAATCTAGATCTGCAAACCTAAAAATATTTTCATTCTTGAATATTGGTGTCTTTCCAATTTTGAATTCGTGCTCCAGGTAAATTTAATTTCGCGGCCTTTTGAGCAGCGTATTTGTTAGTCTCTTGTACCATTAGATTTAGAAGGCCTTCGTCCACAAATAACAAAAAGAAATCGATAGGTTGTGTTATTTTTTCCTCTCTTGAATGCTTTGACTTATTTTCAATGCATTCGTTAAAAATTAGGAAACTTTCTCAAATGGTCGCCTTGTTACTCATTCCACTGCAGATTTTGGATGTTAGCAACTATTTCATCTTAAGAGGAATCACTATCCACTGAAAACTTCTGATCACTTCTTAATTGTTTCTTCAATATGAGTGTAGCACGAGCCCCAGAATGCATTTGTGTCGTCCTTATTCGCTTCCTGAACAATACTGCAATAGTATTTGCGTGATGTACTAGGTTCAACACAGACTGATGTCTTTTAGCGCCTTTTCTTTCTTTTTATCACAGGAGGATCAATAGAATCAGAAGATTCAGAAGAACACTGCTTGGGTTGTAACTTCTAAAGAACTGTTATTATTTTCGTCCTTTAGTAAGCGGGCTTGTTCTTTTCAAATCCCCTTTTATTTCTTTTTTTACACATTCGAACTTTACCTTATGATATGAACATCAACTGATTGGGAACATAGCTTTACTGTCTTTTGTTTTAGCAAATTTGCAGTCTGTGCCTGCAGAGTAGGCAAGTGTGATCGCGTTGCCTTGCATTTACTTTGTCAACAAGCCTCGCGATGCACACTTGCTCGCACTATAAAATGTTATTCAGAAAAAAAAAGGCTGCAGCATGTGATAATATCAAAGCATACTTATGACATTTATAACCTGTTTAAACGAAAAAAAAAAATGCGTGGCTCTAGAGATCGCAAAATTCTTACCATAACGGCGGTCAACGTGTAATATTTTAGTCATTTTAAATTATTGAATTTAACTGTAATGCCACAGGATTGTTTGCACAGTCACAGATTCGGTTCACTTGTAATCATCACACGTTATGGACTATATTGTAAATTTTATTTAGTATTATAGTGTAGCGCATTTGTAATTTAAGAAAATTCGTTGGAAATTTTAAAATTAGATTTTCGTATTAATTAATACCTTTTGAATTATTTTAAAGAAATTTTAGTTGTTACTCACTAGTTATTAAACAAATTTAAAATTGATCTTCCGTTCCTTGAGAAAAAAAGACACATGAGAACACTGGATAGCGTCGATGAACAAATGAGTTCAGTTTTCGTAGATTGCTCTTTAGAAAACAGATGATTATCGAGGTTTAAGTTCACATTTTTTGCCTAAAATAACAATTCCGTGAATAGTTTTGCATCAAAGTAATCGCAAAACAGTTTTTTTTTTTATATAAGAAGAGCATACTATAGCAGCAGATTTATAATATCGATGTTATATTTAAATAATTTCATAGTTTAAACTAAATTTCAAAATTCCAAAATGGCGAACTAACTAATCCCAAAAGATCTTTTTTTATTATCCCGTTTCTGGAAATTCCCATTTGTTTCGGTTACTTGAATTCAAGAACTTACCTAGTCCCTCTGAAGTTTAAGAAAATTATAAAAAAGGGATCCCTGAACTTTCTCCACTGATTTAGTGGTTAGATATGTTTATTTTCGTTAACAAACTTCATTGCTAGTCTAATTAGAAGCAATATTAATTTACACGTTTAAATATTCGGTAGGACTTACCCCTGCTATAGTAGTATTGATTAATCATTATTTTCATTGCGTTTTATTTATAAATATCGAATAAACTGCCAACTAGTTTCTTGAAATAGTAAATAAGATGTTAGAGTTTAAGAATAGTTTAAGTCCAGATCGTAACCAGTTAAATATAAAAAACTGTGGAACCGAAACGTATTTTTTAGTGTATTATAAAAATTGTAAAATAAACATTTACTGTAAGTTTTATATTGTGGTTAATAAATAAAAGTATTGTAGTATTATTGTCAAGAAAAAAAGTTTCTTTTCATTTATGTTTCGAATGACTGTGGCGTCTGCAACCCAACTTACGACCCTGTTAGGCAAGTGCCTAACTCCATTATAGTATGTACAGTGGATCGCTTTTTAATGTCATGCCCTACGGAGCAGATATCAAAACTAAAATAAATAATGTTAAATGGAAAACATGGTTTTTCAACAACACTTTAAATTAGATATCAAATTGACGAAATGTCGTGAATAAATAAACATATTTTGAGAAAAACGTATTTTTCCTATACCATGACCAAGAATTTCCAATTAAGAGTAAAATAATCAAAATTTTAAGATTGAAGATGAAGTAAATAACATTTGAATATATATTAGAAACGTTTGAATTTCATGAAGTCATTATTTATGCCATGTTTCGGTTCATTTAATAATTTTGGTGGTTAATACTACGAATAATTCATCAGAATGCTGATAATATCCTGTGCAATGAAAACGCTATGGCATCGCATAAATTTATTTATTTTATTATTTTCATTGAATGCATACAGATTTTAGTTATTTATAACATCCTTACCATCGTAAAAAGGGAATTCCTATTGGTTTCTAAAATTCTAAAAAGGGATTCGGTGGACATCTAATAATATTAAAGCATTTTATAATTTAAGCGATTCCAAAAGTAGTTCGCAATATTTTTCAAGACATGCCATCACTTACTTCAAAATTTTTAATTTCTCAAATACGCTGTGCAAAAACAAAGCCTAAAGGTAGAAGGTGGACTACAGATGAAAAGGTTACAGCACTAGCACTATATGAAAAATGCTCCAGATGTTATAGTTTATTGGTTCTAAGTTTCTAGCACTTCCTTCGAGAAAAATATTGTTTGCGCTTCTACAAAGGGTCCCATTCGAAGTAAAAATAAGTGAGCATCTCTTCAAACATATTAAAGAATATGTCACCACTAAGAAAGATAAATGTTGTGTTCTACTATTCGACGAAATGGACATAAAGGAACACATTGAGTATAACACATCATCTGACTGGATAGTTGGATTTGAAGAGTTTGGGCTTGATCTTCCATCCAATAAATGGGCGAATCGTGCACTGGTGTTTATGCTCCAATGATTGGCTCAGAAGTGGAAGCAACCAGTAGCGTACTACTTTTCAAATAATGGATGTCCAGTTGAAACTTTACAAACACTTATTAAAGAAGTTGTTTGTGCTGCCCAAAGTCTAGCAGGATTAACCGTATTTGCCACAATATGTGACATAGCCCACTTTTCTTTCAAAAGTGATTTTATTTGAAGATATACTAAATGTAGAGCCCGGAGAAAACTACATAAATAAAAAAGGTACGTAAAATGAGTGCGCTTAATAAACAACAATTATATTTTATGTTAGTAATTCCATTTTTTGCAATATAAATTCATCATCGAAAAATAAATGCGTTTAAGATGAAATTTCAAAATTCCTATGTCCATTTAAGTAATTCTATAATTATAAGACGGGTAATTCAGAATGTCCAACAATTGCCTGTGAAAATTACTGTGCATTAGTTATGTGCAGTGTATAGTACATATTAACGATTGACATTCGTGGTGTATTCATGGTACCACCTCATGGAAATTTTTTTCACCAGTGATCGCAAACTGTTTATGCGATTATACAAAATTTTTAACCCCAAATTATTTGCCGAACATATTAAAATGACATTTCAAATAAGTATATTAAAATTTGGATTAGAATTAAAATAATACGTTTATTTTTAGGTTGAAATAGGCGAGGAATACCTTCGGAAGGACTAACTTAGCAGGCATCAGAGCGGACAAGTCAGGTCAGGCATCTGATGTGGGGGCTTCGTACTTCTCAGAACATATCTCAGGAAAATCGTCGTTGGAGAAAATGACCCAATAGTTATATCGGTAAATCGTGGATAAATTAAAGTGATAAACTTTGTTTAACAATTAACCATCATTTTTAGATTTGAAATTGGAGTAAATAGGATTTTATCAAGAGTATCCATTAAATTTTACAAAATCAATCGAGACACGCCCATCTCTCACGGTGGTTGGCTTGTGAATTCTTTTGAATTGAAAATCTCTAACAGACTTGATAGCGATTGTCTTTCGACAGAGAGGCAAACTGCCTCAGAGAGTCCATTAATTTCACCGAAGTGAGAGGAATATACAAGATATTTAATACATGAGAATTCCCATGTGACCAAATGGAGGTATGGAATGTTTATACTAAATTTAAATAAATAATTATTGCAAAATTCTGGAATCACTTTACATTGATTATAAAATAAAAGTAAATTTGTACATCATAAAAAAAATACTTTTAAACATTTTTAATGCTCATTACTACGTCAAATTTTCAATCTTAGAATTAATTACAATGTACAAAAAGTAGACAACTTTTCAAACAGGTCAATTTCTGATTCTTACAAAATTCCAGCAATTTTCAACGTCTCTTGTTGACGTATCAATGCACTTGGATTACAAATACATATAAAACCATTATTAGACTAAATTTAAATGAAATAAGTACACTGTAAAAAAACATAAAATGTTCATTCGAACTGAAACTCGATCCAGCTTTGATGTGTCAATATGTGTTATAAAAATATACTATTCAAATTCTAATATGTAATTTCGATGTGTAGGTATCTCACTACTGATCATCTTTACTCCTGAGTTTCTGAAAGGAAAATCGTGAAGGGAAATGCCTAGCAGGACTTGCCAAATGCAGAGATTCCCTACATCACCTGGACATCATCTGGCTGTCAACTACAATATTATATCCGTTTTTCTTGTTATATCCTTTTATTTAAGGCACATAAAAGTAAAGCTGATAACGGTATAATTAAGTAATATTAGTTTGTTCGACCACTGCAATACATTTGCTACAATGGAATTATGTTTTCAATTGCTTATTTTAAACTTGGAAAATTCGCACGAATTTGATATTGATAACTATAGATCCAGTGAAATAAATGGTCACAAATTAATTTGTCGGTGTTTTATTACACGCATTGTATGAGTGAAACCTACCTATCTATATACCTAGATCTATTCTCTAATAATCAACGTATAGAATACTATACAGGGTGACTCTTAATATATGCGACAAACTTTAAGCACTGATTCCTGGGGTTATTTTGATCATAAAAGTTCATAAGAACATATGTCCAAAATCGCTTAGTTCTAAAGTTGTACAATGTTTAATAGTAAGTTAACATAATTAATGTTTTATTATAATTAACAAAATAATTAGTAAAACAAAATTAACTTATACTAACTGTTGAAAATGGACGCCTCCAACTGCAATACAAGCTCCTATCCTCCGTCGTATTGACTGGCGAGTCCGTTCTAAAATACCAGGGGCATTTCACATTGTTTGAAAAGCTGCGATAATACGATTTCTCAGTTCATCGACATTTTCAATGGGAGTCGTATAAACTAATGATTTAAGGTGACCCCAGAGGAAAAAGCCCAAAAAATTTAAGTCTGGAAACCGAGGAGGCCACGGTTGTGGAACTTTCCGTCCTATCCACCGATCTGGATACATATTGTTCAAAAACTCGCGAGCAACTAAACTAAAATGCGCTGGAACACCGTCATGCATAAAATACATTTGTAATCTTAATTGCAACGGAACTTCTTCCAGTAGGAATGGTAGCTCCTCTTCAAGAAAATTGCGGTATACCTCACCATTTAACCGCATCGGTAAAAAATGTGGACCTATCAAGTGACCTCCAACAATTCTGGCCCATACATTGGCAGAGAATTGATGTTGATGACGGGCATTCACTAGTTCGTGCGGGTTTTCTTCGGCCCATACGTGATTATTATGAAAATTAATTGTCGCGTTTCTAGAGAAAGTAGCCTCGTCGGTGAAGAATATTTGAGCCAAATAATCAGGATTTTGTGTTACATCCATTGACAAAAAGCCATTCTTTGCGGAAAATCTGCCGGCAAAAGTGCTTGCAGCCGTTGAATGTGATATGGATACAACAGTTGATCTTTAAATATTCTCCAAACTGTGGCCTAACAAATATTTAAAGCAAAATAATTTTTCCGGTGGTTGTAGTAGGATGTTTCTCAATTTCATTTAGTACCGTTTCTTCAAATTGTGGAGTTCTCACTGTAGATGGGTGCCCGTTATCAGTCGTTCGTTTTTTTTTTAAATTGCCGTTTCACTAAGACGTTGGTGAAGACGGGCAAATATTGAATGATGCGGGATGATACGGTTCGGGTATCGTTCTTCATAAAGACGTCTAGCAGCACGCGAATTTCCATTGGCAAGACCGTAAACGAAGTGCATATTACACATCCCAGCATTTGTGTAATTCATTTTAGAAAACAGAAACTGGCAATAAACTGAATGAATACTCTAACAACTATTGACAAATATTGAAATGACAAGTAAACAATTCCCTCTCAACACAATAGTTTTTGAAGAACCAACTGTGATATTATATCGTGTTAGTCATAGTTCATAATTTATTATTAAACATTCAATAACTTTAAAACCAAATCGTTTTGGACATATACTCATATGAACTTTTATGATCAAAATAACCTTAGGAAACAGCTCTTAAAGTTTGTCGCATATATTGAGAATCACCCTGTATAATACAGTAAGTATCAGCGTCTGAAATTTAAGTCTAATTGTTCCAACAATATTATAAGGAATATCATTAATGTAGACTAGGAAGAGGAGCGGCCCGAGAATTGACCCTTGAGGAACTCCATATTTGATGTGTCCTAGATCGGATTGGGAATCATTCCAGCAAGTCAGCTGCAATCTGTCGCTGAGGTAAGACTGTATTAAATTCAATGGCTTCCCCCTTATCCCATAATATTCTAACTTCTGCAGCAAAATCGAGTGACTCACGGAATCAAAGGCCTTTGATAGATCCAATAAAGTTATTCTGGAATACATTCTGGAATCGAAAGCATTGTAGATGTCATTAACCATTTGCAGTATTCCGCTGGATGCCGTATGCCCTTTTCTGTACCCGTGTTGTTTCGGTGATAAGCAACCATGTTTTTCAAGGTAAGCCGTTAGTCTTGATGCAATTACAATCTCAAATATTTTTGAGATGGCTGGCAGAACACTTATTGGACGATAGTTTTCACGTTCATTTTTATCTCCCTTCTTAAATATTGGTGATACTCCCTGTTGTACACATTCATTAAATACAGTTATAGAGTTATAGATTCAGTTATACACAACAACCGTGATCCTGTGATACCTTTGTGATGACCAACGTACCAACATAAAAAAAAAAACCTAGTCTAAGGGTAGTTATTGGAAATTCAAACGTATTCTTTTTTTGGCAAAAATATTATATGAAAGGGTGTTATTTCATGAAAATAAGGTAGTTGAAACATTTTAGTACTCGGTTATAACAGTTATTGGATGATAAATGCGGTGTTTTTTTTCAAGCTGTCGACGTGTGTTGTGTGGTGACATAACCTGAAAATCGCATCATTTTACACTCATCCAGTCCAACATTTCGATCCTCAGATCGGCTGGGCTATTCTTCATATTACCCCAAATTTCGTCCTCTTAGGCGCTTTTTCTCAAAAGCAGTATTCACTTCGTACTAAAATCTCTGTAAGCCTTTGTTCTTAAACAGTAGTTTACAATAAGATTTTTTCCAGCTTTCTACTTATTTTTACATAATTATATATACTAACATTTTTTTAAGTAAATATTATTGTCTTCGTATGTTTTGCATTAGTGCTTTAGTATCCAGAATTCAAAAGTAATAAAAATAAAATACGCAACCTTTATAGTACGCAAAAAACAGCCGGATTGATATAAATGATTCTGTATAACTTCACTTGTCACAACAGCGTTACTATGTATCTAATCTTGATAAGCGCTAAGAACTATATTAATTACTAACCACAGCCGAATGTATTTGAATATTCTCAAGCGATGATCAAGGAAGAAAAGTTTAAAATCGCGGTGATTGAAAAATAATCATTTAGTTTTATTATTTCATGCATACATAATAATATAACACATTAATTAACTAGGCATTAAGGATTGTATACCGGCTAACCGGTAAATTAACCAAAAAACGTTCGGTAAATTTGGTAAATGAAAAATCCATATCAGAAATTTTTATCTACGAAATACTGTGTTTATAGATATTTAAAGATTTAAAGAGACATTGAAAATAGCAACCAAAAAAAAACAGGTAAGTGTAAATAACAATATACCCAATTATGAATTTTATGGGAGATGTTTTTTCTTTGATCTTAATTTAAACTTTCTTGAGTTTGAGAGCCGCTGTAATGGCCTAGAATAGAGAATATAGAAAATAAACTGACTGAAATTTTTGATTAGAAACGTATAACCTCCATTCCACCGAGTTAGTCAGAAAGAGAAAGAATCAAAAAAAATCTCAACAAAAGAAGCAAAAAATTAAAAAATCGTAAAGTCTCAAACAAAATGGATAACGAAAAGCAATGCAAAGAAAAGCGAGATTAATGTTCATTTGTTGCTAGGACTATTGCTAGGACGGTAGGAAGCAAAACACCCAACTCTTCCTACCTGCCTTTGTCAACAAGTGCAATTTCAATTCTCGCATTTTATGGTTTTTTTTGTGTGGATTTTATTTATATCTCGAAAAAAGTTGAATTAGCACATGTGATTTATGCTCTGGAGTTTTTTAAGATTTTGAAAGATTAAAATCGTTTTTCTTAAAGAGTAAGTAAATGTCTCATTTTTTAATATTTAAAAATAATAATATATAAGAACATCATTTCACGTATTTAAATTAACAGCAATTTTGAATACACTAATTTATGAGAGGACATTAATGCAAGATTGTCGTAAAATAACAATAAAATTTGAACCCTTTTCTTTTACTTCAAACAACTGTTTAAAATAATTAAATAAAAATATTTATTACAAAATTCTAATATTATGCCTTAATATTGTGCAAAATATGTATTATTCTAGCCTAATTTCTAACCCTATTTTCTTGGGGAGCCCCATTAATGTCAGACATGAAAAAAAAATTACCGGTAATTTACCGGTAAACCGGTATTTTCATTTTCATTTACCGAATTACCGGTAAATGAAAAAATCGGTAAATTTACAATCACTACTAGGTCTTATGTCATTTTTTTTTATTATCTGTTAATGGATCCGGCCATCTCCTTACACCCTAGTTTACACAGATGATTAAATTCCACCGGAAAACCACTAGCGTTTGCAGTTTTATATCTTTCGAGCCGCAGCTGATGTCATCTTTATCATGGTCGTCAAACTAAGCCTCTGATTAGATAATGACGTAAAAACCCAGATATGTGTTAATAAATATACGGGTACTTTATAATTTATATTTAGTTTTGATTTGCATTTTACTGTGACTAAATCCCTCAGAATCAAGTAGATAACTAGTTTTTTGATACAAGGACTTGAGAATTGTGTTTGGTACTAATAATCGGTATGCCTTGTTAATTATTCTTTTATTATTGTTCATTTATTGAAGTTAAAATTAAATAATTGTAGATATCTATTAATTTAGTTGAATTATACTCAATTTCAGGTAGAGATTATTAATTGCTGGTGCCTACTTGATATTTTATTTTGCGCTTTTATTTACCTCGAATATAAAGGAAATCCGACAATAGCCTTTAATGATGATCTATTTAGTAAGTCATTTAATAAAATTGAATAAATATTTAAAAGTTAAATGCATAAAGAGCATAACAAATGCATATACGTGCAGTAAAACTGATGTACAGCTCCTCCCGAAAAAATGTTAACAATCTGAATCGTGATTTTGATTATATATTCTCAGGTTGAACTATACATACAACTGTGTTTATTGGAGGTAATTTTATTCATGCCAACCGAAGAGTAGCCCGCATACGTAATGTTTACTCGTATTTGATAAATTCATATTTTATGTCCGGTATTCATTTGGTAAATTGTCTATGAAAGTTGTTTTGACGACCTTGATATTTATTATTATTAGTTTTCAAGTATCCATTCAATTTAAGTCGCGACAAGTTTGCGGCAAAAACCACAAGGGAAGCATTTATGTTTATCTGATATTCGCGTCTTATAACATATGTATAGACATATTTTTCATTGAAACCTCGCATAACTAAGGAATACATAAAAATATTATTTCAAAGCGTGCTTGTTTATGTCTTAATAACAAAAACTAAATTATAAAACAATAAATCCTGTGTTGGATAAATACACAACGAATCATACATAACATCCATTTATATACCGATAAGCCGCAGTCGTAGTAAAAGCTATAGTCCATCCTAAATGCGCTCGCCACATACATTTTCGCGTATTTCATTATTTTTCTTTTTGGTAGGAGCTGTACTTGTATTATTTTTCATTTTTTTCAAATATGTTTCCAAAAAATTGCACTAGGCCTTAAAATTAAATTCCAATTATCTGTTTTAAAATAACTGTTTTGGATACCATGCCGTGTAGCCTCATTTTTTTTATGATTAATTGCATACTTTTTAAATTTGCCACCATACTAATGTTCGTATTAAGTTACTAATCTTATTTTTATATATTTTAAAAATAATAAGATATAACAAGAAAAGGATATAAAATGTAGTAGCAGACAGCCAGACGATGTCCAGGTAATGTAGGAAATCTCTGCATTTGGTAATTTCTTCAAGGCATTTTCCTTCAGAATGTTCCTTTCAGGAAGTAAAGATGATCGGCAGTGATATACCTACACATCGAAATCGAATATTAGAATTTCAATAGCTATATTTTTATAACAGGTATTGACAGATCAAAGTTGGGCCTAGTTCAATTCAAATGAACATTTTAATTTTTTTTACACTATACTTATTTTATTTAAACTTAGTCTAATAATATTTGTATATGCATTGGCAATACGATTGCATTGATATGTCAACAGAAAAACATGAAAAATTGCTGGGATTCGGCTTCGTCAAAATGTCATGTGCATGCATGGTTGCCTACTTATTGCACAGTAATTATTTTTTTTTTACATTGTAAATTTTACATAGTAAAAAGTGTTGAAAATTTTTAAATGCATTTTTGTCATGATCTAGAGACACCTACCTTTACTTTATATTAAATGTAAGGTGATTCCAGAATTTTGCAATAATTATTTATTTTAATTTTGTTCCACAGTCCATGTGGTCATATAGGCATTCTCATGTATTAAACATCTTATATTCCCCTCACTTCGGTGAAATTAACGGACTCTCTGAGACAGTCTGTCCCCCTGTCGAAAGACAATCGCTATCAAAGTCTGTTAGAATTTTTCAATTCGAAAAGATCCACTAGCCAACCTCCGTCAGAGGCAGATGTTTCTCAATTAATTTTGTAAAATTTAACGACTATTTTGATAAAATCCATTTCATTCCAAATTCCAATCTAAAAATGATTGTTAGTTGTTAAACAAAGTTTATCACATTAATTTTATTCAAATTCTACTTATAATCTTTGGGTAATTTTCTCGAACGATTTTCCTGACACGAACCGAAATCCAGTAATTTTACCATCAAGGTTGGACATTCTGATTCACCCGTCTCTTTAAGCATAGAATAACTCAGTTTGAACGTTCAGAGAAAACGCGGGAGTTTTGAAAATTAATTTTAAACGTATTTATGTTTTCCATGGTCAATTTATATTGCAAAAAAATGGAATTACTAACAAGACGTAATTGTTTTTGAATAAGCGAACTCACGTAACTTACCTGAGATAAGAATATCTTTATATTTATGCTGCTTGTACACCGTTTCACATTTCGAACTCTGTTATTAAATAAAACCACTTTTGTTCACACTTAAATGTTTTCTTTATCATACAAAATTAATCATAATCGAGATACAAGACTCTCGTGTGCATGATATTGTGGAAACTGGGCATTGTAAACATGCATATTGTAATAGAGAACATTTTGGCGACAGTCTCCCATAGCATCTCCTCACATACTGAAGTAATAAAAAGAAGGGTTAACTAGTCATTCGTATTTTTTTTGATTCCAGCGTGTTTCAGTCGGGTAAATTCTCGCCCTGCATGCCATCTGGCAATTGGAGGGTACACTTATGAATTAAAAAGCAATGAATATAGATGACACTGGGATGTTAAAAATTTGATTTTTACTAATTTAATTAAAGTATTATTTTTAATTTTTTTTTTATACCGGGCAGTATGCCACTCTGTAGCGTTACAATATGTAATATTATTTGGTACTTTAAGGCTATATTTTTAGGAATCAATATAAAAAAAACACGAATTTTTTGAAAATATCTGTATTAGCTACATAAAAATACAATATATGTACAGAAGAGTACTTACTGAGAATTTGTCTACAACATATAGAAATGTACAAACACAACTTATATATTTGTTACAAAATAAAAATCAAAAAGGAAGAATATCAGCTTAAATATTACACTTTCAGAGATAAATGTAAGAACACAAGCATGCAACATATTCTAATGTCAGAAAAACTAATTGTATAGAGGCGTAACCGTTTAACACCATCTCAAGTTAATTATAAATTAGTACTTAAAAGAACTAAAAAGGTATGTACTATGCCTCAGTGTCAAAATATCAATGTATATTTTTCTACAATAGATTTTCTGATAATTTAGTCTTCTTAACGAGTTAAGAGACATTGCCGGACTTCATTGATGAACAATGCTGTATTTACCTAAAACAGTATATTTGCTTAAGATTATAAGTCTTGGAAATTTATCTTTTATTCACAACTTAGATTTCGCTACCGATAAGGAAACACTTTTTCATATTGTTGACGTGGCTACTGCGACCTATAAACATAAATTTACATCACCATTCTAGTTCGCTTACATTTTTTTAGATCAACATTAATGCTAATGTGAACCTATTGTAAATATTGCACTGTAGGTATATGAAACATGCAGGAAAAAGAAATTAACTCAAATGTAAATGATATTCTAATAACTATGAAGCTACTTATTTTTATTTAAATCCCTACTACTACTAAAAACAGTGGATATAAAAAGCAGATGTAATGCGTGTACAAATGATTTAATACTCGAGTCAATGTAGGACTAGTTTTTTGATATATTATTGAGATTAACGATTTTTTTTCGTATTTGAATAATATACGTTGCAACGTTTATGCCCTGTAATTGTATAAAAAAAAATAAATAACATAAGTTTGTCGACAGCAAATTGTTAAGTACTAAGAATAAGTATCAACTAACCGTTTTAAAGTATTTATCATGATATTTTTTTTTTTGTTTTACAACTCTTAAATACAAAGAATTACATCGCAATCGCTATCAATTTGCCGTTTCCTGTTTACTGTAGAGTTTTACATCCGTTGGGTGTGACTTTGTCTCCATAGAAATTGAAATAATTCTTATCTTCTGACATTATTTCTGTTTGATAACCTTACCTAAACCTCAAACTTTGTTCATTGTGTATAGCCTATAATTTTGAGATGAAAAGAAATGACAACAAAATCAACAAAAATTAAACACCAACCTTGAGATATACCTAAAATCCAAATAAAAAATTATACTTGCCCCATACTTACACAAACGCAAAATGCACTATGACATAGCCATTACCCTTTTGACATTTTATAGTCCACTCGCTGCCAACAAATCTAGAACGTTACAGTGTAATATTTGTATTCTGTTTCTAGAAAAAAAGACAATATTTGTGTATTAGTGCAGAAATTGTTGCTTTCAACTTCAAAATCTATGTTACTCTCAATAACTTATGAGTAAATCAGAAGCATATTACATCTAAATATACATTTTTTTTTTTTTAATAATGTTTCTGGAGTATACTGACTGAGCGTAGGTATAATGCAAAAAAGTCATTTTAATATCGATGTATAGAATAATAGGATTTAAACTTCGCCCTACATTACATACTCACTTTTCGTGTATCAAGTATTAACGTTTCTTAAGACGTGATTAATAATTGTTAGTGGTACATAATAATAGTTCCTTGAAATTATACAATAAACATGTTTACAAGTCAATAGTAATAAACTTAAAACTAAAAGCACCTAAAAATGTAATGGCTAATTAATTTATTTAATTAATAGGTACCTAAGATGCCGGAAATAGGAAATGCTGCTCAAAAGAAGCTAAATCCCAGCAAGACCGCAACCCCAGATGCGGGAGCTAAATACGAAATCTCGGTTGCTACGTTGGTTGCTGCCATTCTATCAAGTAACGACAAAATAGAAAACTATCACGTGTTCACTAACTTAAAGGAAGCATATCCATTCGACGATGTGGTGGCTAAAATATTTTTCAAAGGAGAAAATACTCCCTACGCATTTGCCATGCAATTAAAGTACATTGGTAGAGGCGAAACGTTGGATGTGGAAAAGTATCTGAAGGGTTATAATAAAATATCCAAAGCCGGAGGATTTAAAACTATAGGAAACATTGATATTACCAACATCTACTTTTGCTACTTCTCTATTAATAGAGTGAGAATTGCAGATTCCTATACCCTACATCAGCATAATCCCACCGGTGATTCGTGGAGATCGGCACTTTCTTTTCCAAACTGTCATAAATTGGCGCTAAATACGGACAACACGGAAACGGATAAAGACTTCTTGAACAATTTCCATTTGTACTTATACCAACCCGATATTAATAAAATCAAAGAAAATATAAAAACCCTTTGTAAAATACAGAATGTAAGCGGTGTGTTGAATTTTATTGATAGATATTTTGAGAAAGACGTATTGTGGAAAAGGGGACTGCCAAAGATAGTGTTCGAGACGGAATTACTAAAAATTCGTCTCTCAGATCATATATTACAACCTACAGATATTATTCAACTTAATGATTACAAAGTGCAGTGTGGCATAAACTGACATTGCTACATAATGTCACCATCGTCAAGGCTGAAACAAACATTGAAAAGAGCTTGTACGGATCTTGTGCACAAGCACTGAATCGCCTACTCAATAATAGCGTTAACTGGGACACTTATAAAACAAATCCTTTGGATTCCAGTACATAAATGAATTCAAAAAGCTTTTCGCAGAAAGCACATTAGATAGAGTTAGGCACTGGATTGATCCACCCACAACACTAAAATCTCTAATTATAGAGTTATGGAAATGTGGCGAGTTGCCACTTATATTGAGAAGCGATGACAATTTACCTGTGTTGAAGGAGTACGCACACTTGAGTAAAAGTTATATTATAGTAACACAAAATGCAACTGGTAAGCGGGAAGAATGTGAAAGCTACCAGCTGAGTGTTTTTAGGCATGTGGGCGACATTAAATGCGTAGATGTGAGAGATGAACTCCTAAGAGCCATTTTCGTCTCACTTCAAGGCAGGAAACCCATCACCCTTCACAGTATTACGGACCGCCATGAGGAATTGGTTACAGCTTTATCTTGTTCCCACATAATACACTTAATGAAATCCAGAAAGGCGTATCTGAGTAAGGAATGTTTAGATGGCGACCGCAGCTTGTTGTTCTTGATAGAAGATCCAAACTCTACCGCAGAATATAATCTAGATAGCAATGATGTATTTGGAAGTAATATTTCAATTTGGTGTCGACCAGAAGACATAGCCAAATATTGTAAACAGATAGAAGACAATCCAAACTTCAAAAATTATGAAATCTATCACTGTGCCGCATCATCGAGACATGAAAATTTTAGTTTACTTGAAGGGAACAAATCACTGGTAGGAGACTTTTTTGTGGACCAAGATGGAGAAGGTGTCTATGTGCTAGAGAATGAACCGGTTCCTATTGTTGGATCCACATTAAAGAATATTCAACCAAAATATATGCCTAGACTTTTGTGTAATGCTCTTGTAACCAAGACCATATTTGATTCAGAAACAAAAGGTATTTACTTTTTCTCCGGAAATTTTAGTTACTTAAAGGAAAATATACAACAATATTTGATGGAAGCGCCTGACGATATAAAGTTTGATAACAAAAACACCTTTTTTAAGGTGAAAGATGAGGACGTAGATAAACATTGGCAAAAAGCATCCGATTTAAATTGTCCGTTACTCCATATTCGCGTTGAGGGCACAGATATGCACTTACGTAGATCTAAGGATTGGGCAGGTTTAAGTGAGCATATATCATATAATGGGCGGCAAATATCAGAAGAAAATATTCTAAAAGAAGTAACAGACGGAATAACTATTTTAACAGGCGAAGCAGGTATAGGGAAGTCATCGTTGCTTCAATCAATATACAAAAACCACGCCATGGAGAAGTATATTTTGTTTTACAATTTGGTTGATTACGGTCGCTTCTTAAGTAAAGAGAAGTTGGTACCGACTAATATTTCATTAGATTTCTTGTTAGAACGGGCAATGAACAAACGGTATAAGGAGTTTCTATCCGTTTTATTTAGAAGAAAGGATAGAGTATTGATACTTCTAGATTCATTCGACGAAGTATTGCCCACTTACAAAGAAAATGTTTTACAGTTTATACGAAATTTAGCTACTAGCAATGTACAAATCATTATTGCTTCTAGAGCAATTGCAAACCATATTCTCATGGGCAATTTTGAGACTAGAATTTTAAAGGTAGATTATTTGAGAGCGGATGACTATAGAGAATACATTCAAAATTGCAGGCTTAATGAAAATATACTAACGACCATTCCAGATGAATTATTACAAAATCCTTTATACCTAAACCTCTTGAAGACGATTTCTGAAAATAACGTTAATCTGGAACACTTCAGTAAATTAGGTTTATTCAAAAGCGTTATAGAAATAAGCATGGACAAATATTTCCAAAAGCATTTCTCCAACGAGCATTTACCAAACAAAGAACATCACTTAAAGCCTGCTCGAAAACTACATTTCCACTTAGCACTCATGAGGATACTTGGTACGGATATAGTGAAAGAATTGCTTCAATTGGATAACAAAATCGAACTCACCCTTGAATTCAAATTGGGCGTCGTGTTATCTATTAATGAAGAAGGGTATCCTACATTTGTGCATGAAACATTCGCAGAGTATTTGATAGCTGATTGGATAGTCAGAAATAAAACGAAAGACACTGCTAAGAAAATTTATCAAGAAATAAAAAGACAGGAAAAGTTGTATATCTTAGATATTCTTTGCGAACATTTAGAATTACATAAAGCTGTCTTAACACGAAATGAACAACAGATAGAAATGTATGCCACAGATCGTTCACATTTAAAAAGAACAGACGCCTTAGGCAGGATGGCTATTCATGTGGCCGCTGCAAATCAACCAGAACCTCTCTGGGCTGCCATAGATGTCATTGTTTGCAATATGCGCAATTTCAAAATGGATTTTACTCACTCTGATGTTCTTATGCAGTGGAATTGGGTGCAACACACATCTCAGAAAACTATATCCTTTACGTTGAATGTAAATATTTCAACCTCAGTATGGGAAGCATATGTAAGTTGCATTGCGCATAAAGCACAGGATGACAGCAACTAT
Organism: Protaetia brevitarsis; assembly: GCA_004143645.1. Lineage (NCBI taxonomy): Eukaryota > Metazoa > Arthropoda > Insecta > Coleoptera > Scarabaeidae > Protaetia > Protaetia brevitarsis. The sequence continues at coordinate 25,502 of RXPK01000144.1, forward strand.
TTAAATCTCTTTGAGGATCGTGAAGTAACAAGAATGTATCGTGTAGCGGTAAGAAGAAATAGCTTAGAGATGATCCGTCATTTACTTTTCATTGAAGATCTGAAATATAGTGGCAAATCCCAAGCCTTAGATGTGGATAGGTTGCATTTAAGAAATAGAAAATTTACTGCATTACACATCGCCTGTATATACGGCAATGTGGAAGCACTAAGAAAATGGATAAAACGAAATAATGTGAACGTTACTGACGAGTTTGGTTGCACACCGCTGCACTATAGTGTTATGAATCCACCAGAAGTGGGTACAAATATGACGAAGATATTGCTAGAACGAGGTTCAAAGGTAGATATCGCAAATTTTTACTCCAATACAGCTCTTCATATCGCCATTCTTTCCGGAAATGTACATATTGTGAAACTATTGTTACAAGAATATGTTCGCATCACAAAATCGACGCCACATATTCTGTTTATCCTAATGTTTGCAATGCAGCAAGTTAAGTATTTAGAGAGTGCAGCTAGGAAACCTAAATATACTTCCAGTAAAGGACATTTGGAAACTATAGAGTTAATAATAGAAAAATACGCTGATGCCATTGGTGGATACGTGTGGTGTGACGACCTGCTTTTGTTCGCTAGTTTAAAATGTAGTGTAGAAGTCGTAGAAATGCTATTGGAAAAAGGTATCAACGTTAACAGCGCAGCAATAACTGGTGAAACAGCGCTTATGTACGCTTCTAGACAAGGGCACTTAGATACCGTAAAGATACTATTGAAAAAAGGTGCCGCCATCAACGGCGCAACAACAGATGGCAAAACACCGCTTATGTTCGCTTCTGAATACGGTAGAGAAGATATCGTAAAGATCCTATTGGAAAGAGGTGCCAACGTTAACGGCGCAACAACAGATGGCAAAACATCGCTTATTTTCGCTTCTGAACACGGTGAATTAGATATCGCAAAGACACTATTGGAAAAAGGTGCCGACATCAACGGCGCAACAACAGATGACAAAACACCGCTTATGTTCGCTTCTCAATACGGTAGAGTAGATATCGTAAAGATACTATTGGAAAAAGGTGCCAACGTTAACGGCGCAACAACAGATGACAAAACATCGCTTATGTTCGCTTCTGAACACGGTGAATTAGATATCGTAAAGACACAATTGGGAGAAGTTGCCGACATCCACGGCGCAACAAGAGATGACAACACGCCGCCTATGTCCGCTTCTCAAAACGATAAACTAGATATCGTGAAGATACTATTGGAAAAAGGTGCCAACGTCAACGGCGCAACAACAAATGGCAAAACACCGCTTATATTTGCTTCCCAAAAAGGTAACTTGGGTATTGTAAAGAAACTATTGGAAAAAGGTGCCGACGTCAACGAGGCAACAACAGATGGCAAAACACCGCTTATGTTTGCTTCTCAAGAAGGTCACTTGGATATTGTAAAGACACTATTGGAAAAAGGTGCTGACGTCAACGGGGCAACAACAGATGGTAAAATACCGCTTATGTTCGCTTCTGAACGGAATAATTCGGATATCGTGGAGGTATTATTGAAGAAAGGTGCCGACGTCAACGGTGCAACAACAGATGGCAAAATACCGCTTATGTTTGCTTCTCAAGAAGGTCACTTGGCTGTTGTAAAGACACTATTGGAGAAAGGTGCCAACATAAACGGCGTAACAACAAATGGCAAGACACCGCTTATGTTCGCTTCTCATGAAGGTCACTTGAGTATTGTAAAGATACTACTGCAAAAAGGTGCCAAAATCAACGTCAAAACCACAGATGGTAAAACACCGCTTATGTTTGCTTCTCAAGAAGGTCACTTGGATATTGTAGAGGCACTATTGGAAAAAGATACCGACGTCAACGGCGCAACAACAGATGGCAAAACACCGCTTATGTTCGCTTCTCAAGAAGGTAACTTGGATATTCTAAAAATGCTATTGGAGAAAGATGCCGACGTCAACGGCGCAACAACAAACGGCAAAACACCGCTCATGTTTCGCTTCTCAAGAGGGTCACTTGGCTGTTGCAAAGATACTATTGGAAAAAGGTGCTGACGTCAACGGGGCAACAACGGATGGTAAAATACCGCTTATGTTTGCTTCTGAACGGAATAATTCAGATATCGTGGAGCTATTATTGGAGAAAGGTGCCGACGTCAACGGGGCAACAACGGATGGCAGAATACCGCTTATGTTCGCTTCTCAAGAAGGTAACTTGGATATTGTAAAAATGCTATTGGAGAAAGGTGCCGACGTCAATGGTGCAACAACAGGTGGCAAAACAGCGCTTATGTTCGCTGACCAAGAAGGTAACTTGGGTATTGTAAAGACACTTTTGGAAAAAAAAGCCGACGTCAACAGCATAACAACAGATGGTAAAATACCGCTTATGTTCGCGGCTCAAGAAGCTAACTTGGATATTGTAGAGATACTATCGAAAAAAGATGGCGACGTCAACGGCGCAACAACAGATAGTAAAACACCTATTATGTTCACTTCTGAACGCTGTAATGCAGATATCGTGGAGGTATTATTGCAAAATGGCGCTAACTTTAACGACGCAACAATGGATAGTAAAACAAAGCTCGATTTCGCTTCTCAAGATGGTGACTTAGGTATTGTAAAAGTACTATTGGAAAAAGATGCCAACGTCAACGGAGTAACAACAGATGGTAAAACACCGCTTATGTACGCATCTCAAAAAGGTAACTTAGATATTGTAAAAATACTACTGGAAAAAGATGCCGACGTCAACGACGCAACAACAGATGGCAAAACACCGCTTATGTTTGCTTCTCAAGAAGGTCACTTGGATATTGTAAAGACACTATTGGAAAAAGGTGCTGACGTCAACGGGGCAACAACAGATGGTAAAATACCGCTTATGTTCGCTTCTGAACGGAATAATTCGGATATCGTGGAGGTATTATTGAAGAAAGGTGCCGACGTCAACGGTGCAACAACAGATGGCAAAACACCGCTTATGTTTGCTTCTCAAGAAGGTCACTTGGCTGTTGTAAAGACACTATTGGAGAAAGGTGCCAACATAAACGGCGTAACAACAGATGGCAAAACACCGCTTATGTTCGCTTCTCATGAAGGTCACTTGAGTATTGTAAAGATACTACTGCAAAAAGGTGCCAAAATCAACGTCGAAACAACAGATGGTAAAACACCGCTTATGTTGGCTTCTCAAGAAGGTCACTTGGATATTGTAGAGGCACTATTGGAAAAAGATACCGACGTCAACGGCGCAACAACAGATGGCAAAACACCGCTTATGTTTGCTTCTCAAGAAGGTCACTTGGATATTGTAGAGACACTATTGGAAAAAGGTGCCGACGTCAACGGCGCAACAACAGATGGCAAAACACCGCTTATGTTTGCTTCTCAAGAAGGTCACTTGGCTGTTGTAAAGACACTATTGGAAAAAGGTGCTGACGTCAACGAGGCAACAACGGATGGTAAAATACCGCTTATGTTCGCTTCTGAACGGGATAATTCAGATATCGTGGAGGTATTATTGAAGAAAGGTGCCGACGTCAACGGTGCAACAACAGATGGCAAAACACCGCTTATGTTTGCTTCTCAAGAAGGTCACTTGGCTATTGTAAAGACACTATTGGAGAAAGGTGCCCACATAAACGGCGTAACAACAAATGGCAAGACACCGCTTATGTTCGCTTCTCATGAAGGTCACTTGAGTATTGTAAAGACACTATTGGAAAAAGGTGTCGACGCCAACGGGGCAACAACGGATAGCACAACACCGCTTATGTTCGCTTCTCAGGGTCACCTGGCTGTTGTAAAAATACTGTTGGAAAAAGGTGCTGACGTCAACGGGGCATCAACAGATGGCAAAACGCCGCTTATGTTCGCTTCTCAAGAAGGTTACTTGGGTATTGTAAAGATAATATTGGAAAAAGGTGCCGACATCAACGGAGCAACAACAGATGGCAAAACACCACTTATGTTCGCTTCTCAAGAAGGTCACATGGGTATTGTAAAGACACTATTGGAAAAAGGTGCCAACATCAACGGAGCAACAACAGATGGCAAAACACCACTTATGTTCGCTTCTCAAGAAGGTCACTTGGGTATTGTAAAGACACTATTGGAAAATGGTGCCAACGTCAACGGGGCAACAACAGATGGCAAAACCCCGCTTAGGTTGGCTTCTCAAGAAGGTCACTTGGGTATCGTAAAGACACTATTCGAAAAAGGTGCCGATGTTAACGGCACAACAAGAGTTGGTGAAACACCGCTTAGGTTCGCATATGAATAAGGTAGTATGGATGTTGTAAATGTGCTATCAAAACGCTAGCACAACAACATTTAGATCGTCTAAATTTTCACGTAGATTAAGAGAGTGCCTACCGCCGCGCCGTGGGTAAGACGAGTGATTAGAGTCAATAAGACGTAATTGAGCACATGCTCGCAAAGTAACTAAACCTTACAAAGTTTTGGAATCTGGCGTCGAAAACATGCCGTCTGGTTATAAACTCACATCCAACTATTTCTCATGAACAGAAGAGGGAGATAGTATGCAGTTCTACTATTTAGTACTCAATAGTATATCAGTAACTGACATTTAGCGATCAGTGTGAATTCCCAATTTATTGCCGTAGAGCTATCCTGTAATTGATGTTGCCTTTCAAATACATGTAATGGAGTTGGAAGATCGTTTCCTTAGAAATCCCTATCTTGTTCCATTGGATTCCCATGCATGACGTCGTATGAAATATCGTAGACGATTCAAAGATATAAACGCAATAAATGCTGATTAATGGAATAGAACACCCTACTGTAACTCCTTAAAACGTTTTCTAAAATGGAGCAGTAAAACCTGCAATTTTAAGGTGAATGTTTCTTGTTTTTTCTTGAGGTAGCGGCTTTTTTGTTTAAAAGTGAATTAATTTTTTTTTTCCAATTCCATCAAAACAATTCGACCTGAGTGAAAAATGGTCAACAATAATCACAGAAATTCCTTATATACAATGATCTACAAAAAATATGAACAAACTGCATATCAAGCTGCCAGCACCTGGATGAAAAAATCAAAAAGTTATTGTGCCATGAAGAATAAGAAGATTTTTTGCTTCAATGTTAAGGTAAGGGTTTGCAACCCCGCTTCCTCAATTTTAAAATACAACACATCAAGTTTGAAAACAACAAGTTAAGCAAAAAATTTACTCAAACAGTAAAAAAAAAATTTACAATCCTAAACTATCTCATAACAGATATAACTTACAATATAAATTTAATTTCAAAATTAACCTCTAAATTACAAAACACATTACATTCCTTAATTAGTAATGAGGATTTTAACCAATTTCATAACTATTTAAAACAACAAACAGAAAACTACTTTCTTCAGATTAAATACAAACAACAAAATAAAATTAAGAAACCTGAAAACAAATTACTTAAGAACAAAAATATAATTAATCAAAGCGAGGACAGCTGGATTGAAAACCTAACTGACAATAGAATTCCTGATAATGTCGCGGGCTTGCTCAGCCTGGATCCAAATTTTTGGATACCTTACAATTCTAATAATAAAAAAGACATCCCTATTAATAATATTGTGGCAAATATTGAATCTGCAATAACCACCTTTCAAGAAAATAATAAAACGTAAATTAGAAGCAAAATAACAAATACAATAAATAATTTTATGAATTCATCAAGAAATAATTCAGATTACAATCAAAAACTTATTCAAAAACAAATTAACCTAACAAAACAAATCAAAAAAGACAATCCTAATATTTTAATAACCAAAGCAGATAAAAGTAATAAAACTGTCATTATCAACAAACACGACTATGAAAAAAAGATGCTAGACATTCTAAATGATACAACAACATATTCAATCATTAAAAAAGATCCTACCCAAAAGTATCAAAAACAAGGAAATGAATTAGTTAGTTAATGGGAAAAAAGAGGTAATATATCTACAGAACAAGCAAAAAACCTAAAAATCCACAATATACGGTGTCCCTAAACTCCACAAAAAAGATGTCCCACTCAGGCCAATAGTTTCATGTATTCAAAGTCCTTTTTATAATATTTCAAAATATCTTGCCAATTCAATCTCAAATATAATTAATAATAACGAATATTATTTAAAAAACTCATTTGATTTAAAAAAAATTATTGACAATACAGATATAAAAAATAATGACAAATTAATTTCTCTTGATGTAGTCTCTATGTACATCAATATTCCAGTTGATTATGCCTTAAAGATTATAAGAAAAAAATTGGAAGAAACTTCAACCACATATTGAATTACCGTTAGATGAATTTTTAAACGCACTTGAAGTCACCCTGCCAACAACCTATTTCTCGTTTCAAAATAAATTTTACAAACAAATATTTGGCTGCGCAATGGGTTCACCCATATCAAGCACGATAGCCCAATTAGTACTTGAAGATCTCGAAAGACATGTAATGACCGATTTAGATTTTAAGTCAACGTTTTATAAAAGATATGTAGACGATTGTTTGGCTTGTATTCCTGAAGACAAGATCACAAAATTTCATCAGTTCTTCAACGAATTTCATCAGAAATTACAATTTACACTCGAAATAGAAAAAAATCAAATTTTAAACTATTTAGATCTTACTTTAATTCGAGAAAATAATGAAATTCTGACAAAATTATATCATAAACCAACATTTTCTGGTCGTTATTTAAATTTTCACTCTGCCCAACCTTTTAGTTACAAAAAAAAATGTTATGTCTGCCTTAATTAATAGAGCCATTATATTAACCAATCCAAAATATAGAAAAGAAGTATTAAACACAGTAAAAATTAATTTACAAAAAAATAACTATCCTTTACTGTTAATTAAAAAAACCATTAAAAATAAAATACATCAACACTATAACACCAAACAAGTCATTATATAAAAAACACAAACCCAAATACCATTAAATGTATTAGCATCCCATATGTTCCACAATTATCCGAAAAACTTAACAAAATACTTAACCCACACAATACAAAACTTGCACACAAAACCACAATAACTTGAAATTTGGTTTTTCAAAATTAAAAGACAATATTCCTTTACAACACCAAAGTCATGTAGTATACAAAATCCCCTGCAACAATTGCGATGGTGTGTACATAGGACAAACGTCACAACAAGTTCACAATAGAATAAAAGGTCACAAATATCAAAATAATCTTACGGCTTTAAAAAAAACACATAATAAACACAGGTCATACCTTTAATTTCAATAGTACAACAATTTTAAATAAAGAAAACAATTATAAAGCACGATGCATATTAGAAATGATTCAAATAAACAAACATAGAAACTCAATAAATGATAAAACAGAAATAGAAAGTTTATCCAAAATTTATGCACCCATCATTTAAATCCACTTTTCGCCGTTACTATATATGTACATTGACAATAACAATTTTTTAAAATAAACTGTAAAAAAAGCCCATCGCTGAGCGGGCCTTGCGTGTTGTTTGTAATATAAACTTCGGCACTTTAGATGTAGTATACTTCACAATCAGTCAATAATTAATTGTATGTGACAAATAACTATGTTATTAAAAATGTTGTAAAATTGTAAATTTTAAAGTAATTTTAAAATGTGTCGTCGTTAAATGTTGTAAGTATACACTCAGCTATAGAATTTAAAAATATTAATAATTTACAATGTTATTAATTATAGATAAAAAATTAAATTGTATTTAAAAAATTTCTAAAGAAGACAATAAGAATAAAACTTGTCGAAACGTCAAAGAATGCTTTAATTGGAAAAACAATTCAATTCACTTTTAAACAAAAAAGCCGCTACCTCAAGAAAAAAGAAGAAACATAATTTTACATTATCGGCTAAGAACAATTCCATCAAAACAATTCGACCTGAGTTTAAGGTGAATTGCACATTGAAAATTTACAGAACGGAGTGGTTATGTCACGAAGGATACAGGTTCTTTATGCTTTTCTTTAAATGTACGTATCGAGTATATGATTCATGTTACATGTTACAGAAAAAATCTTGTGATGTTGTATATACTAAGTGAGGAGCATATCTTATAAAAAAAAAGTTTATCTATTTTTTCCATATTTGAAATTAATAATGGTGTTTTTTTTTGTTTGTAAAAACATAATATTTAGAAAGGGGATTACGTTTAAGTAGTAGACATGACAACTTCTGTGGTTCTTTCAAGAAATGTGTTTGCTTGGCAATCACTCTGTGTAAAGAGTTAGATGCTGATGACGAATAAGAAGTTGCCACTGTTAAAAGTAAGATCTCTAGGGAGTTGATCGGGATACTGCTTTTTGCACGGTGCATAGAATAAAAAAGGAAAGTGGACCAAAAAAGACAGTTATAAAGATCACGATATAATCTTTGGAACATAGTGGTGTTTTGTTTTGACGTCTGCTTATGTAGACACATTCGCGGATGTTATAAAGTTATTAGCTAAATATTGAAAAGTAATTTTACTTATTTTAAGTCATTGAATTGGTGTAGTATTACTTGTTCATTTAGTTTAATCAATATTTTTCTACGTAATCAAAAATCAAATAGTTGCCAAGGTTAGTAATTGTAAGTTATTTAATCTGTCTGAAATATATCTCTTGTTATTTAATATTATTTACTTCTACTTGATGTTTGTTTAATGTAATTTCAAGCATAAATATTAGTTTGTATGTTAATGTTGTAATCACATATTGATATGTATATATAGTAATGAATCAACCATACACACAAACATTAAATAAACACACCACAGGACCGAATGATTCGTACTAAGAGCCAGCCAGTAGATTCTTGATTTGTGACAAGAACGGTCAGAAATCACCAGCCACAGAATCTTGGAGGACGCTCCAACACGGTCAGGAGGCCCACACAAACCATCACACACACATACACCCAGAAACTTAAAATAAATCAGCACTACTTCTTCAAAATTCAATCGAAAAAACCAACAAATTTTACTCACTTTTAAATTAGTTTCAAAAGACATAAAATAGTTTCCAGACAGAAATTCATGTTACAAAAACTTCTCGTCTGAGAAGGTATTTTCTTTTAAAATGATGTTAAGACTTCACTGATTTCAGAATTAGTTAGGCCAAGAATCATTAATAACTATTAGTAAATCCAATTCCTGTTACAAAAACTGTAAAATAGTGAAAATTTAATGTATTGTTCAGAATCTCATCGAAACCACATACCTTTCCGATTTTGCAGAAAACAATTTTACCTGTGGAACACGAATTTCATATCCAAAATTTAATCCAAAAAGAGATTTTTGAGAAATTTAACATTAAATATCCAAAATTATCGTTGCGCTTTTATTTATGTATCACGCGGTGAAATTTAACCAATCAGGTGATAACGTCACTTGAATTTTGTTGTAATTTCGGTAATAACAATCGAAAGAATCGACATCAAACTCTTGTAATGGAAACACGTTATTTTGGCCGCTAAAGTTTCAACATAATCTCACTTTTATACTTGATCTTCCTAAAGATTTAAAGTCAAGCCAGATAGTTTGAAACCCCAGCTTACTATTACCTGAATCTTGAATAAAAAGAATCATAGTACCAGAAAAGCGGAAATTAACCAATTGAACCCCGATTTATACCTAAACATTCCAACCCGTTCCCAATTCCACTTTTTTCCAATTGAAGACCGAGAAGCGACACATCTCCAACCTTTTATACGGCTCTTCACCCACGGTCGATCAAGAATCGAGGTTAATAAAAACCCACATTTCATGATTTAGTTGTCAATAATTAGATACCAACTCACACTTGATGTAAGATTCTGACATCAAATAATTTTAACATCCAAAATAATAAGGTAAGGAATATTAGTTAGTCAAAACTTTAAAAGTTATTAATTATTTATTAAGTAAAGTAAACTAGACAGAAGACTTCATGATTTAATTATAATTTTTATAACGATTTAAACTGATTGATGCTCTAGTGTCAGAACATTAAAGTTTTATTGTTACGTCTAGAGGAAACTACCTTTAATTACTGTTTTAAATTTAAATAAATAAATCTCAATAATTTATTAACCCGCAAGCAAATAAAAGAGAGAGAACGTTACGATTAAATTTTCACTTTTAGAAATAAACGAACATTGTAAATTAAACACATTTATTTATTTTCATCATGTAATTTTTTGTGTTCTAGTTAATGCAAGAAAGTAAATTTTGATATTGTTTTCCCCACTACTTAGTTATTATATTTATTTATTTTGTTATTGATACATGTATATATGACGCTTAGTAAATTATCCATATATTATACTCTTGTTTTCTTTTCATCAGTCTTCATAAATAAGGATGCGTAAAAGATATCTAAGACACTTACTTTCTGGAACAAGTGTGTGATATACCTACTCAAAATCTAGTTTTTTTGGATAGAATACAGAGAATTACCATTGATAGTATTATAGTAAGCATAAAATTCCCAAATTCTGATTTATCAGATGCTTGTGAGATCTAAAGCGAAGCATACTAAATGTTTAAGTGTTTAAAGAAAGTTGACTTTTTGTTTAAAAAAAAAACTAGAATTTATTATTTCAGAAATTAGTAATCCAGTTAAGTTTGGATATGTACACGCATCGGCGGTACATATACTAAAATTGGAACGATACAGAGAAGATTAGCATGGCCCCTGCGCAAGGATGACACGCAAAATTGTGTAGCGATCCACATTTTTTAACTGATTAACTCCACATCTAGATTTAGATTAATTTTACTCGTTTAACTAAGCGAATGCTGAGTATCATAGTAACCTTTATCAAACATATGATAGGAGTTTTTTTTTGTACATTAGAAATCTTCTCTAAGAATAACCTTAAGGACACCCTGTATATTTCTACAATCTACATCCAAATACGCTTAGCTCGAAAACTATCACATATATGCATTTAACGCCTGATATAATTTTACACTGGCTTTCAACATACAATGCAACCACACAACAATATATACGGAATCTCAATTAGAATAAAGAGATATGAAAAAACTCATAATTTTATGAATAGCCTGGTTATTTTTTAAATTAGGTGTATATACAATACTCGATGCCAAATAGAGTGATTATAACCGGTTTCTGAAATTCGATCAAATAAGCACAACATCGTTCCGTACTTATTGTAACACCCTGTATATAAATTGATCTAACAATCAAAAGAGTTGCATAAACGGTGCATATGCGCCATTGCAACTTTTTTCTATCTCTCACCGTTTAAAAATTATTTTGGATAAATGAAGTTTTAATCGAATTTCAAAGGCGTTTGACACCCCTTAAAGTTTAAGTTCCATAACAACAGAAAGTGTCCATGAGTAACAATCCATGGGGTTTACCAAACTGGCGAGGTTCCATTAGAATCCGCGAGTTACAATTCGCGAGGTTCCTTTGTATTGAAATTAGTTATCGAATACTAGAATTCGAGTGACAAAATTGAATTCAGGATAATATTTAACGTAGATACTTAGGTGTTCTGCAAAATACTTCAATCTTTATATTATCTTTCAATTCCACGTTTCTTAATATGGTATCTGTATATCTAAGGTGAACCATACTTTTCTAAAAAAAATCACTTATATTTTATTTAATATTTTGGTTGAAGAATGCAATTTTATAGTTTACAGGATGTATATTTTTTTCGATATAAAATTTTTAAAAAAAGGTACATTGAACAAAGAATGGCTAGTGTTACTTTTATTTTAAATAATTTGCCACATGTTATCTCCTCCCTAGAAGAGTTTAATTTTTAAATTAGAAGGAATACGTGTCAATCATTGCTAATTGCATTGTGGATCCATTACAGAAGGGTAGTGTTCTTCATAATCTTGAACCAATCCACTAGAAGTTTCAAGACAATCCGAAGAGCATCATCCGATTTCCATTTTTGAAACACAGGATGATGCCCCGTTCCGGAATTGATATTAGCCTTAAAACAATTCTAGTACCCAAAGCCTTCTACGGACCTAACATTCGATTTCAAGATATTCCTGAATGAGACCCTGGAATGTAAGGTAGGTGCAGTAAATTATTTATTTGTTAATACAATATTGGAATTTGTATTGCTATATTCTGAAAGATGTCATAGAAGATATGTTTCCAGACAAGAACTTTTAACTTCTATAATAATTTCTATAAGAACCTGTTAAGAACCCGGTTCAAGTTATTTGTTTATATTAACCTATTATAATTCTTCCGCCTTAAATGATGGGTATAGTCTAAGGACCATTCTACACAAGCGGCTAAAACGCGACCGTTAGTCGGCTACAAAACGGCGAGTGTAACAGAATCAAAGAGTTTAATTGGGTCTTTCTACACGGGCGAGTTCATTAGCCGGCGGCCGAACCGAACGCTAAAGGAAGCGTAAAAGTCGCGCGCCTGAGAACAGTGAATCCTTCTACACGTAGCAACTTGCAAGCTGTGTACCGGCCGGGCCACCTCTGATGCTGTATGACTGCCACTAGTATAGCGTGTTCGTTGTGCTCTTCTAGAAATGTTTGACACTGAAAAGTTCATCTGTGAGGTTGAGATTCAACCTCCTTTGTATGATGTAAAAAGTAAGGACTATTCTAATAGGGAAACGAAAGCAAACTCTTGGTTGAAGGTGGTTGAAGCGATGTTTGAAGATTGTGGAAAGATTGATGTGAAAACCAAAGATGAAAGAAATATAAATACATTAAAATTAACTAGTATGCATAGCTTTATGAGATAAAAAAGAAAAATAGCGCTTTGTCAATGTCTCTTGGTATAGCGTTCTGATATCTCTGCTGTTTCTGTGTTCCAAATATGAGATTTAATGTCCGGATATTTGCCATGTTCAGCAAATGTCATGTGAAAAATACCCACAGCAAGGCGATTTGACATTACCGGATGAGTCCATCAACACCTTTTCTTACGCCTGCTTCTCAATAATTCTATTAATTGTAAGTGGTTAGCAACAACACAACCTTACTTGTATGGGATCCATGGCGGCTGTGAGACAGTTTGGCCGCTTGTCTAGAATAGGGAAGCGTTTTATCTGCGGGTTAGTCGCTGTATTGCCGGCGCACAATCGCTTAAATTTAAAAATGTGTAACTATAAAAAAGGGTTTTTAAAAAAACATTAGAGAAACTGAAAGAATTATTAATAACTGTGTTCTTTCACAAAAAATATTCCAGTTTTTGAATAGCATCTATTTTGGTAAATTTCGTTTTTCTTTTTTTTTTTTTTAAATAATCAACTAAACCTCCAAATAAATGTTCAGCAAAAAAACTATTTGCATTATTCCCCTTTATTGAAACTTACTTCTTTGGTACAAGTTTTTGTCTTTCTTTGCAAGAAGGTAAAATTAATAGCACAGTTTGATCCTCTGCTATCCCACCAATTAGAAGCGCAATACATCCAGATACATAATTTTAAACAAGAAATAATAACATTTCTAGAATATGCCAATCAACCGCAAAAATAATATAGAAGAAAATTTCATTTGAATATGTAATTATTCTCCTGTTCAATATAAAGTATAATAGCACTTAAACCTTGCTACTCTTAGCCGAATAATTTTAGCCCTATATCATATCCATTGTTCGTATATGAAGCAATACGATTTTTAAGACCTGATTACTACTTGTTGGTACTACATAATAGTTCATTCAAATTATACAATATTTTATACACAAGCAATAAAACTAATAGCACGTAAAAAATGCAATTGCTAATTAATTTAATTAATTAATAGGTACCGGAAATGTCAGAAACAGGAAATACTACTAAAAAGAAGCTAAATCCCAGCAAGACCGCAACCTCTGATGCGGGACCAAAATACGAAATCTCGGTTGCTACGCTAGTCGCTGCCATTCTATCAAATAACGACAAAATAGAAAATTATCACGTATTCAGGGAGTTAAAGGAAGCACATCCATTCGACGATGTGGTGGTTAAGGTACTTTTCAAAGGCAAAAATACTCCCTACGCATTTGCCATGCAATTGAAGCATAAAGGTAAAGGCGAAGCGCTTGATGTCGAAAAGTATCTGAAGGGTTATAATAAAATATCCAATGCCGGAGGATTTAAAACTATAGGAAATGTTGGTATTGCTAACATCCACTTTTGCTACTTCTGCGTTAATAAAGTGAAAAAGGCAGATTCCTACACACTGCATCAGCATAATCCCAAGGGTGATTCGTGGAGATCGACACTTTCTTTTTTCAAACTGTCATAAATTGGCACCAAACACGGATAGCACGGAGACGGATAAAGATTTCTTGAACAATTTCCATTTGTATTTATACCAACCCGATAATAATAAAATCAAAGAAAATATAAAAACCTTTTGCAAAATAGAGGATGTAAGCGGTATTTTGAATTTTATTGATAGATATTTTGAGAAAGGTATATTGTGGAAAAATGGAGTGCAAAAAGAAGTGTTTGAAACGGAATTATTAAGAATCCGTCTCTCAGATTACATAATACAACCTACAGATATTATTCAACTTGGTGATTTACAAAGTGCAGTGTGGCATAACTTGACATTGCAACATAGTATCACAATCGTTAAGGCTGAAACAAACATTGAAAAGAGTTTATACGGATCTTGCTTACAAGCAGTGAATCGCCTCTTCAATAATAGCTTTAACTGGGACACTTACAAAACAAATCCTTTGGATACCAGTATCATCACTGAATTCAAAAAGCTTTTCACAAACAGCACATTAGATAGAGTTAGGCACTGGATTGATCCACCCACAACACTAAAATCATTAATTATAGAGCTATGGAAATGTGGAGAGATACCACTTATACTGAGAAGCGATGACAATCTACCCGTATTAAAGGATTATGCACATTTAAGCAAGAGCTATATTATAGTAACGGAAAATGTGGATACTAAACGAGAAGAATGTAACAACTACCAGCTGAGTGTTTTTACGCATGTAAGCGACATTAAACGCGTGGGCCTGAAAGATGAACTCCTAAAAGGCATCTTAGTCTCACTTCAAGGCAGGAAACCTATCACACTTCTCAATATTATAGATCGTTATGAAGAATTAGTTACAGCCTTGTCATGTTTTGACGTAATACACTTAATGAAATGCAGAACAGCATATCTGAGTAGGGAATGTTTAGATGGCGACCACAATTTGTTATTCTTGATTGAAGATCCAAACACTACAACAGAATATCATTCAGTTAGTATTGACAGGGTAGATAGTAATATTACAATTCCGTGTGCGCGAAAAGACATATACAAATATCGTAAACAGATAGAGGAGAATCCAAGTTTCCAAAATTATGAAATCTATCACTGCGTCACTTCATCGAGATATGAAAATTTGACTTTAGTGGAAGGGAACGAATCACTGCTACGAGACTTCTTTGTGGACCAAGATGGAGAAGGTGTCTACATGCTTGGGAATCAACCAGTTCCGATTGTTGGATCTACTTTAAAGAATATTCAACAAGATATATTCCTAGATTATTATGCCATGCTCTTGTATCCGAATCCCTATTTGATTCGAAAACAAAAGGTATTTGTTTTTTCTCCGGAAATTTTAGTTACCTAAACAACAAAATAGAACAATATTTGATGGAACCGCCTGACGATATAATGTTTGATAATAAAAGTTGCTTTATTAAGGTGAAAGATGAAGATGTATACAAACATTGGCAGAAAGCATCCGATTTAAAGTGTCCATTACTTCATATTCGTGTTGAGGGCACAGGTATGAACTTGCGTAGAACAAAGGATTGGGCAGGTTTAAATGAGCACATATTATACAATGGACGGAAAATATCAGAAGAAAATATTCTAACAGAAGTAACAAGCGGAGTAACTATTTTAACAGGCGAACCAGTATCGGTAAATCGTCGTTGCTTCAATCAATATTCAAAAATTACGCCATGGAAAAGTACGTCTTGCTTTACAATTTGATTGATTTCCATCGCTTCTTAGAAAAAGAGAAGTTGGTACCGACTAATATTTCATTAGATTTCTTGTTGGAACGATCAATCAACAAACGGTATAAGGAGTTTCTATCCACTTTATTTAAAGAGAAAGACAGAGTATTGATACTTCTGGATTCATTTGACGAAGTTTTCTCCACTTACAAAGAAAGTGTTTTACATTTTGTGCGAAATTTAGCAGCTAGCAATGTACAAATCATTATTGCTTCTAGAACAATGACAAACCATATCCTCGTGAGCAATTTTGAGGCTAGGATTTTAAAACTAGATTCTTTGACAGCGGATGACTACAGAGAATATGTTAAGAATTGCAAGCTTAGCGAAAAATACTAGCGGTGACCCCAGATGAATTCTTACAAAATCCCTCTTACCTAAACCTTTTAAAGACTGTTTCTGAATGTAACGTTAATCTGGAGCACTTCAATAAGCTAAGTTTATTCGAGAACATCATAGAAATGAGATGAACCAATATTTCCATGAATATTTCTCCAACAAACATATATCTAGCAAAGAGTATTATTTAGAGCCCGTTCGAGAATTATATTTCCACTTAGCACTGATGAGGATACTTGGTACGCATATAGTGAAAGAATTGCTTCAATTGGAAAACAAAATCGAACTGACGCATGCACTCAAATTAGGCGTGGTGCTGTCTATTAACGAAAACGGGTACCCTACATTTGTACACGAAATATTCGCAGAGTATCTTTTAGCTGATTGGATAATCAGAAATAAGACGAAAGAAACTGCTAAGCAAATTTACCAAGAACTAAAAAAACAAAAAAAGTTGTATGTCTTAGATATCCTTTGCGAAAATTTAGAATTACATAAAGCTGTCTTAACAGGGAATAAACAGCAAATAGAAAAGTATGCCGCAGATGACTCACATTTGAAAAGGACTGATGCTCTTGGTAGAATGGCTATTCATATTGCCGCTGCACATCAACCTCGTCCGCTTTGGTCAGCTCTAGATATTATTATTTGCAATATGCGCGATCTTAAAATCGATTTTACTCACTCTGATGTTCTCATGCAGTGGGATTGGGTACAACACTCGTATCAGAAAGATATTATAGAGCATATGATGTTTGTAGGAACTTCAACGTCAGCATGGGAAGCATATGTAAGTTGCATAGCACAAAATGCGAAGAACGACAGCAACTATATAAGTCTCTTTGGCAATTATGAAATAACAAAAATGTATTGTGTAGCCATAAACAGCAATAGCATAGAAATGATGCGTAATTTGCTTTTCATTGAAGACCTCAAACACAATGGCGTGTCGAAAGCCTTAGAAGTGGATACGTTGTATTTAAGAAACATCAGAAAAATTTACTGCATTACACGTCGCCTGTATATATGGCAATGTGAAAACAGTAAAGGAATTCATAAAACACAAGGATGTAAACTATATTGACGAGTTTGGTTGCACACCGCTGCATTATAGTGTTATAAATCCACCAGAAGTGAGTGCACTTATGACGGAAATGTTGTTAAAAAACGGTTCAAGGATAGATATCAAAAATGATTACCGCCAGACAGTTTTTGACATTGCTTCTTTCCGGAAATGCACATATTACGAAACTGATGTTACAAAAATGCGTTAGCATCGGAAGTTCAAGAAAATATATGCTGGAACTTCTACTCTCTGCAATTGAAAAAGTTAGTAGTCAAAAGAGTGCAGCTAGGGGATTTAAATATATTTGCAGTAAAGGATTTTCAGAAATTATAGGGTTACTTTCAGAAAAGGGCGCTGACGTCAATGGCAGAAACGCAAGTGGTGAAACGCCGCTTATGCTCGCTTCTAAAAAGTCTAGGTAGATTTTGTAAAGATACTATTGCAAAAAGGTGCCAAAATCAACGTTGAAACAACAGATGGTAAAACACCGCTTATGTTCGCTTCTGAAGAAGGTCACTTAGATACTGTGAAGTTACTATTGAAAAAGGTGCCGACGTCAACGGTGCAACAAACGGTGGTGAAACACCGCTTATATTCGCTTCTCAACGCGGTGAATTAGCTATTGTAAAGTTACTATTGGAAAATGGTGCCAACATAAACGGTGTAACACCCAATGACAAAACACCGCTTATGTTCGCTTCTCAAGAAGGTAATGTAGATATTGTAAAAATACTATTGAAGAAAAATGCCGACATCAACGGTGCAACTAAAAATGGCGAAACACCGCTTATGCTCGCTTCCCAGAAAGGTCATTTAGATATCATAAGGTTACTATTGGAAAGAGGTGCCAACATCAACGGCGTAACAACGAATGGTAAAACACCGCTTATGTACGCTTCTCGAGAAGGTAATTTAGATATTGTAAAGATGTTATTGGAAGCAGGTGCTAACGTCAACGGCGCAACAATAGATGGTAAAACACCGCTCATGTTCGCTTCTGAACGATATAATTCAGGTATCGTGGAGGTGTTATTGGAAAAAGGTGCCGACGTCAACGGCGTAACAACAGATGACAAAACCGCTCTTATGTACGCTTCTCAAGAAGGTAACTTAGATATTGTAAAGATACTATTGGAAGAAGGCGCTGACATCAACAGTACAACGACAGATGGCAAAACATCACTTATGTTCGCTTCTCAATACGATGAATTAGATATAGTGAAGATACTATTGGAAAAAGATGCCAACATTAACAGCCTAACAACAGATGACAAAACACCGCTTATGTTTGCATTACAAGAAGGTAACTTAGATATTGTAAAGATACTATTGGAAAAGGATGCCAACGTTAAGGGCGCAACAACAGATGGCAAAACACCGCTTATGTTGCTTTACAAGAAGGTAACTTAAATATTGTGAAGATACTACTGGAGAAAGGTGCCAACATCAACGACGTAACAACAGATTGTAAAACACCGCTTATGTTCGCTTCTCAACACGATTAATTAGATATCACAGAGTTACTTACTTATTAGAAAAAGGTGTCAACATTAATGGCGTGACAACAGATGGCAAAATACCGCTTATGTTTGCTTCTCAAGAAAGCAACTTAGACATTGTAAAGATACTATTGGAAGAAAGTGCCGACATCAACGGTGCAACGACAGACAGTAAAACACCGCTTATCTTCGATTCTCAATGCAAAAGATGCTTACGTCAACGGCGCAACGAAAAGTGGTGATACACCGCTTATGTGCGCTTTTCAACGCGGTAAATTAGGTGTCATAAGGTTACTATTGGAAAAGGGTGCCAACATCAACGACGTAACAACAGGTGGTAAAAAACCGTTTATGTTCGCATATGAACAAGGCAACAGACATTATGAATGAGCTATGCGTCCATAGACTCACATTCTAACTATTTCTCATGAATGAAAGAGGGAGACTGCGTTGGAGTTGTACCACTTCATTATTAATAGTGTATGAGTAACTGACATTTATCCATATTCAAAGATTGCAAGCAAAGATATAAATGACCGCCATGCTCTAACGCAATAAAGTCTTTGGATTTATCTACTGAGTGAAAATCATCAACATACCTCAAGTCAGTTCTTCAAGAATAATCCAATATTCTGAATTACCTTACTACTGTGGCAGACAGATCAAGTAATTCACCTTCTGTTTGCTAACGGTGCTGAATTCAAAAAACCAAAAAAATTGTTTAATAATGACATTTTACAATTATTTAATTTAATGCCTAAAAAAAAACTGGACTACTAGTAAATATAATTAATGTTGTGTTTCAGTATGAGTGCCTAATTTGCTACTATAGAGCTATTGCCCTCCAAACAATGTAATGTAGTTGGAAGACCATTTCCTTACTGTGCTAGAAATCCCTATCTTATGTCAGTAGATCCCCATGCTTGAAGTCGTATAAGATATGGTACACGATTCAAGCATATAAATGCAATCAGTACTGATTAATAGAATAGAACACCCGAGTGAGCCTTTGAAACTTTTTTTAAATTTGAGTAACAAAACCTGCAATTTTAAAGTGACTGTAGGAAAAATGGAGCCTGCCAACCTGAAAGCATCCTACAAAAGATTTACCTATAAAGAAGTAAACAATTCTTAAGAAACCTTCATGAGTTTTATAGCACGTTCACATATTTTACCTGTGACAGTACCTAGGGACTAAGTTTACACGACCATTAACATTTTTCACCTTCTTCGGAAAACAATGATTAAAACTTTACTCCTGCTTTGAAAAGCAACAGAATAAAATAATTTGTCACGAAAATACAGGTTCTTTATACATCTTTTAATGTGTTTAGAGTAGAAGATAGAAAAATGTTGTGGTGTGGTATATGTTAATTAAAAGAGACATGATATGAGAAAAGTTCTGTATTTTTTTTTTTCCTAATTTAAAATTGCTGGTCGAAGGTGATTCTTTTGTAAAATTGGGTTTAACACAGTATATATGACTAATAATACCACTGCATAGGCACTCTGTACATGTATACGTAGATATAAAATACGCACAACTATTTATTAGTATTTATTTTCTACAAGTGTATATTTAACAATAAAAGCATAAACTGCAGTTGGTGTATACATCTACTAGTGAATGTAACTAACTATTGTCGATCAGTACATCAAATAAGATACACTTATTATTACAATGACGGCTACTATGATTTCTTCCAAGGTATGTGTGCTTGAAAATCACTCTGTGTAGAGAGTTAATTGTTGGTTTGCAAAATGAGATGAGTAAATACACAAATAAGGACTTTCCACTGATAAAAGTAAGATCTCCGAGGAGTTGATCCGGATATTACTTTTTGCGCAGTGCGTAGGATAAAACAAGAAAGCAAAACGAAAAGGAGCTATAATGATGACGATACAATGGAAGATAGGGCGACTAGTATTTTATTTCGACGTCTGGAGTAAGCACATTCGCAGATGTTATAAAGTTATTACAAAAATGTTGTAAAGTAAGTTAATTTATTTTAAGTTACGATATTAGTTAGTATTATTTATTCAATCAATTTGATCAACATTTCGCTACGTAATTAAATATTTGCTAAGGTTAGTAATTGTAAGTTGTTTAATCTGTCTGAAATATATCACCGATTATTTAATATAATTTACTTCTACTTCATATTTATTTAATATACTTTTAAGCATAAATATTAATTTATTTGTATGTTTGTATATATAGTGCTTAATAAATTATCCATATATTATGCTATTGTTTCCTTTTCATCAGAGTCTTCATAAACGAGGGTGGGTGAAAAATATCTAAAACACTTACTCCTTGGACCAAGTATATGACATACCTACCTGTCAAAGTGCAGCTTAGCGATCAAATACAGGAAATTACCACTGATTATATTATTGTGAACGTAAAATTCCCAAATTCTGATTCCGAAATCACATGCTTGTAAGCAAAGCTTATTAAATATTCAAGTATTTTTAAAATAAAACTAATTTCTTGTAAAGAAAAAAAAACTAGAACTTATTATTTCAGAAATTAATAATACAGTACGAGTTTCAGTAGAAAATTATAGAATATATTTCAATACACTCTAGTACCTTCCTTTACTTTCTTAAAGTGCAACTAAACCATAATGGATCAGTTTTCTTCATATTGTAAGAAATTCAGAATTTACAACGCCATTCATATGATGAAGCGAATACATTGTACCTATATTATGCAGCTCTTTATTCATCAGAATTTTATAGTCAAGTGAGAAAAATGCTCTAAATACTTGTGCAAAAATACAATTTTGATTTTTTTGCTTGGATTGAAAATTTACCAATAACACTGGGGAACAACAATTTTGTTGCATTTATTGCCTCACTTGTATTTACTTAATTTGAAGTCGCTGATTTCAAATCTGTAAGTAGTTTTTCTCTGCAAGCTTTTTTGCAATTCGACATCATTATTTGACGCTTCGTATAATGACATGATAGCAAAAAAAAAATAGCTAAGCAAAATAAACTACATATATTCAAGTATGGATAGCTACAAACGATTTTTATTGTAAATTTACGTATACATATTGTAACATTTCAGCATAAGCGCAATTGATTGATGATTTGGAACAGATGATATAGATGAAGGTCTACATATTCCTATTTCGGCAAAAATTTAAGTTTGTAACTCTTGTGCTGGTACATCTTGTCTGGACAATCTCGCTTAATGCTCCAACAGTAGTTTGCCATCATATGTTCCTCCAATGCCCTTGGTAACGTTCCTCCGTTGTCATAAGGTTCATCTCTGTTCATCACTTACGGCGCCAAGGTTCTCTAGAAACTGATCGAGGTGGCTAAACAGAAAACGGAGCTTGACACTCATGTTACAGCCAAGATTTCGAAAAGCCAACAGCATTGTATCAACCAGAACTTCATAATTTAGAGATACATTGTTCCCGAGAAAATTTTGTATAACTTCAACGAAAGATACCCACGCTGCTTTTTCCTTGCCATTCATTTTTCTGACAAAGTTTTCATCACGGACAAAAGTACGTATTTGAGGTCCGTTAAATACGCATGCTTTGATTTTCTCGAAAGTCAAAGCAGGAAAAGTAGAAAGCAGTTATCTAAAACATTCACCGTCATTGTTCAATGCCTTGACAAACTGTTTCATAATGCCAAGCTTAAGATGTAGTAGAGGAAAAATAATATTTTCTCGTCGGACAATTGGGGCAGTCACAATGTTTGGCATACTTGCTTCCAGTGTGTCTCTCGAAGTCGACTATCCCACATGCAGAGATAGCATGGAAACTTCGTAAAGCCTCTTTGTTGGCCTAAGAGAAAGCTCACAATTTTCAGATACACACAAATGATTCCGTTATGTTCGGTATATTTAAGTAAATTGATAACCGTTTTTATGTCATTATATTCTTCTCTCAAATCTACATAAACATTGCCATTATGTAACAGAGCACCTTTGAGGCTTCGCTTAGAGCTATCTAGAAATAATCGCCATTCTGCCGAATTATACGACGTGATATCTAGTTGCCTGAGAAGACTTGGAACATCATGGCAATAAACAAGGGATTGATCTTCTAAAAAAAAAAAAAATCATAAAGCCCTTTTTCCGTTTTCGGCAAAATGAAACCTTTGTAGAGTGGTCTAATAAATTTTTTCACGCATTCTTGAGGCTAATAACTCAGCAGCTTTTTTAGAAAGTCCTAAATCGCGAACTAAATCACTCAATTCTGGTCGACTGAATTCAAATCATCTTCACCATATGTTAGAATAATTTCTGGAACTTTGATACGTTTTTGGTGTTCCAGCTCATTTTCATTGCATTCATCTCCAGAAGAGCTAAAAATTTAAAAAACTAACACCGGGAGTTCTTTAGAATGAGTAATAAAAATAACAATTAGTAATGTGGTATGTGAGTTCTCGCCAAACAATAGGAACACCAAATAGCAGATTCTTACGTGTTCCTTTAGTCCACTGACGTAGCATTTCCACGCAATTATAGCATACAATACGAAGAGCCCACTGTTTGTCTTGATCACCGAGAAGAATTTCAAAATAAACTTTATAAGCACGTCACCCAAATGTTATTATATTGTGTCTTTGATGAGAAAGTGCATAACAGCCACATACTTATATAACAAAATGCATTAGGATTGTTTATACAATTGTGTTTGTTTGAAGACGCCATGATTAGCAGGAAAGAGTATTTTTTTCTTTTTCTTAAGAAGAGAAATATTATTTTACTTATAAATAGGACTACGTTCGCAAAATATTGATGTAATAACAATAACATAATAGAGTAAAAATAACTCAGATGAAGAAGGTCGTTGTAACGTAAGAATGTATACACTGATACACAGTGAAATCAACTAAATGTTCATGCCTGAAAATGCATTTATTCACCCCATTGAAATCAGACAAAAAAATAAATATCTGATTTAACATAAATTTGCAGCGTAAACATAGAGGTTTGACCATAACCCTATTTATATAGTCGTCGCTTCGTGTAATTTTGTAAATGTCTATATTATAAATGTGCATATCTGTACTATTTATTTTTTTACACACAGACTTTCAACCATGTAACACTAGTCCACAAACAAGCATGGCGTTTGGAAAGACTGACCAAGTCTCAGACGTGCGTGTTGTTTTCTTTTAAATTAAACGATTTTACATTTACAGCTGTTAATACGAAAAGTATGCTAACAAACAAAGCATTTCTGACGGCACAATACTCTACACAAAAAAGTGTCAGAAGTGGTATAAGGAGGTGGTATATCCTAGAATTAATGTATCTTAATATTATGCGTTCTATATTTAATATTAAATTGCATAAAAACCAGAGCATGTAGCGGAAAACCAATTTCAGATTTGGAATCGGCGATGAAAATGTTACTAAAATCAGTTAAAAAATCTTTTGCAACAGCGAATGACTGAAAAATTGTTACCCAGTGTAATCACCAATTTATTAATTTTCGGTAGGAACCCCTAATTTCTATACCATATTTTGGTTCTAAATATCTTTTAATATTGTATTAATAGCTTTACTTCATCCTACGAAAGGTAGTTGAATGCATTTGGAAGTAAAAATTCAATTTTTTACTACTAGATGTAAAGATCTTGTAAATGAACTTATTGTGTGACAAATAGACGTAAGTTCGTGGAAACGAGTTGGCTAAAGTAGGAGAATTGCATGCGTTTAAAGTATTATTTTAGCGCACAGCGGGATTTCTAAGGTAAGTATTGTGAAAGAACCACATTACGGTATTGAGAACTTTACATCGTTGTTATCAATTAACACATCAAAGTTTATTTCTGCCTTCGAAAGAGGTTTACGTTGTCGTTTAAAAAAAAAAGACATCTTTGTCATTCAAAATTCATTTAGAAAAATAAAGTGAATAACAAAATATTAAGCAGAAAATTAAATATAATTTTCACATCAAATGAGCAGCATCTATGTAGAAATACGTCAATCGTATGCAGAACGTAAAGAAAGAACTTGAACAGGTGTAAAAACCAAGTCAAATCAAAATATTTAAAAGCAAATGTAAGATAAAATGTTACAAATAGTAGGGCCTGAGTTAGCCGCGTAAAAATTTTGTTCACATTGGTGTCTGAAGTTCATAGAATACGACTTTTAAACACTGACAATTACAATAAAAATGTCTTAACTCAGGTAAATATCGAGTTTGCGAAGTGTTCTCAGTGATGAATTCCAAAAGATTCCTAAATTTGACACCTTATAATTAACTAAATCCAAGTAAAGTCTATTCCAATCAGGTTTTGGACACCTGATGAGAAATATCCACCAATTCTGCTATTCAAAATTACTTACCCAAAGAGATAGTACTGTTTTTAGAATCCAATCCGCAAAATCGAAGTTTAATCATATTGCTTCCGATAATACATTCATTCAGAGTTGATTTTCAATTCCTTTTTTTTTTTCAACAGACAGAAGCGAGAAAGTTATTCGAAGCACAATCCTAAGATACAATGCAAAGGCAGTGAAAGTTCGGTGTGTGGCTCATAGAGGGCGCACAAACTGAACTCTTTGCCGAGTAGGTAAAGCTTGAGATGTGATAGCGCTGAAAATGGGTAGAATCTTAATAGGAAAAAATTTCGTCCAATTTCTCATTGGTTATTGTAATCACGTGGTAAATTAGTTATTGTGCTACGAATGGTGCGCTGTATGCATTTAGAAAGTTATATTATCGATGTGGCGTTGATTTGTACATAACTTATAACGCCTCGTCCACCTGCGCTTAAACTACGTTGAGACAAACCAACAACAGCAAGATCTAATATTGTTGAGGGATTTCGATGTGTTTCTTATCATAAACGGTCGGAAGGATATGGGTAGACCAACATACAGAATATTTTAAAGTCTCAAATATTTTTAAATATCTCCGGGAACTTGACGTGCTCATATTTATTTTACGCATGTTTATGCACGTGTGGACAAAGCTTAATGCAGTGCGTGATGATGGTTGGAGTAGGCGTGTCCATGCCATCATGTCGTCCATGTTTTACGTTGAAGATTATTTTGTTGTTATAGTCTATTATGTTTCTGTAAATTATCTTTATTTTCTTACCTGATTATAATTTATTTGTATTTTTTTTTCGAAAATTGAAAGGATAAACTGTTCTTAGTTAAACTTTTATTAGTATCAAAGTTGTTGCGTTTAAACGATAAAACTGTAAAATTAACGCTCAATTAATATGATTCTATCACAATATCAATTTGTCACCTGTTAAATATTTTATTTAAAAGAAATTATTTATATTTTATATTAAATATTCATTTATTTTACGAAGTCTTGAAAAGTTATTTGTATATTATACATTAAAACAGCAATGGGCAAAATAGCACGGTTGAAAAGTTTACATTCCATCACCTTAAGCCTACGCAAAAACTGTTCAAGCACTTTTGTAAATTTATCGAAGAAAACATAACAAATGACACAAAACGATAGTTGGCAAAACATTATTCAAACTTCTGAACATATAGCATAATAAATTTAATTTATTTATAAGATTGTCGCAATGAGTCTTCCAGGTAAGACATTCGTCAAAATTTAAACCCAAAAATTTTGTGTTGTTTGTACTTATTTGTACTTGTTAATTGCTGATCGCCCAAGGTTAAATCCAGGCTGTCACAAGCCTTTTGTCTGTTATGAAATTTCATAGTTATTGTTTTAGTTACGTTTATGTATAAGAAGTTGCTCGCACACCAGTCCGCCATCAAACCCAAGGATTTATTACAACTCTGGCGTAAACTGTCGTCTGTACCCGCAGAGACAAGAAAAGAGACATCGTCCGCGTACAGCACCAAAAATTCATCATTAAACAATAGATTCAAATCGTTTATAAAAAGGAGAAACAAGTTTGGGCCCACCACTGAACCTTGAGGGACTCCCAAATTATTTACTTTGACACTGGAATTAATTGACTTAACAGAGCCATTTACATTATGCTTAATATTCACGTACTGTTGCCTATCCCTCAGAAATGAAGAGACCCACTCGAGAGCGACCCCCCTAAAAGCGTAGCTGTATAGCTTATTCAGTAGTAAATAATGATCGACGCAGTCAAATGCCCTGCTGAGATCACAAAATATCCCAACAGGGCACTCACCAGCCTCCAAGTACACCAACAATTTTTCGTAAAACGAAAAAAGAGCCGTACCTGTAGATTTATTATTGCGGAAACCATGCTGCTTATCAGTGATTAAATTTTTTCGGTCAATGAAATGTGATACTCGGTCTAGAAAGCAATACTCCAAAATTTTTGAAAAAACGGACGCTACCGTAAACAAGTCGGTAATTACATATATCAGTACGATCATTCTTTTTATGAATTGGAACTACTCTCCCTATTTTTAACTTCAAAGGAAATTCTCCCCTTAAAAACGACAAATTTAGTAGGCAGGTCATTGGGTGTATAATATTAACTAAGATCCTTTTAATTAAAAACATTGGGATTTCGTCAAAACCGCAAGAGGTTTTGTCTTTTAATTTATGTGTTAATAAATTTATAAGTTCCTCGGGCTCGAATGGTGAAAGAAAGATTGACTCGCTACAGTATGAATTTACTTGCGTATTGTAACTAAGGATTGTATACCGGTTAACCGGTAAATTGGCCAAAAAATGTTCGGTAAGTTTACCGGTAAATTACAAAAATTTACCGGTAATTCGGTAAATGAAAAATCCATACCAGAAATTTTTATCTACGAAATATTGTGTTTATAGATATGTATTTAAAGGTCTAAAGGAACATTGAAAATAAAAAAAAAAAACGAGTACACTTATTAATTTTATGGGAACGTTTTTTATTTAATTTTAATTTAAACTTTCTTGAGATTGAGAACCGCTGTAATGCCCTAGAATAGAGAATAGAAAAGAAAACGACAAAAATTTTGATTAGAAACGTATAACCTCCATTCCACCGAGTAGTCAGAAATCAAAAATTGAAAAAAAGTCGTGTAGAATTAAAAGAAAATAAGAATGGAAAACAGAACGATAACGAAAAGCAACGAAAGAAAAGCGAGATTAATGTTATATTGGTTGCTAGGGACGGTAGGAAGCAAAACACCTCACTTTTTCTACCTGCCCTTGTCAACAAGTGCAATTTCAATTCTCTTAATTTTTTGGTTTTTTGTGTTTTACTTATCTTTCGTAAAAAGTTGAGTTAGCATATGTGATTTGTGCTCTGGAGTTTTTTTAAGATTTTTAAAAGTTTAAAATCGTTTTTCTTAAAGAGTAAGTAAATGTCTCATTTTTTAATATTTAAAAATAATAATATATAAGAACAACATTTCACGTATTTAAATTAATAGCAATTTTGAATACACCACATTATGAGAGAAGATTAATGCAACATTGTTGTAAAATAACATTAAAATTTGAACCTTAAATATTTTGTTTTACTTCTTATAACTGTTTAAAATAATTAAATACAAATATTCATTACAAAATTCTAATATTATGCCTTAAGATTGTGTAAAATATGTATTATTCTAGTCTAACTTCTAACCCTATTTTCTTAGGGAATCCCCATTAGTGTCACACATGAAAAAAAATAATTACCGGTAATTTACCGGTAAACCGGTATTTTCATTTGCATTTACCGAATTACCAGTAAATGAAAAAATCGGTAAATTTACAATCACTAATTGTAACCCGGGCCTGTGATACTGTTCTGAATTTCGAATGCCGTATTAACAAAATGATAATTAAATAGTTCAGCCACTTCGGCCGGATTTTCATGCAGTACTTGGTCTACAGATAAACTAATATTTATAGTTGATTTTGACTTACCTGAAAGCTAAGAAATTGCCTTCCACGACGCTTTAATAGGGTTATCTGAATTTATGATTTTGTTTTGATAGTAATTCTTTTTAGAGTCAGCCAACAGAGCCCTATGTCGTAATTTAGCACTATTGTATGCCTTTTTTAGAACAGGATAATTATTTTTAAGAATACATAGATCCCTTAAATTTGCACTTGAAATTCTGACTTCATCGCTCAGCCAACCCTTCCTATTTTTATTATTGTTGAAATATTTCGTAACAGGGAAATAAGTATTGAAATTATGTAGAAATATATCGAAAAAACAATTGAAAGCCTCATTAACTTCACACAACCGATAAACAGCTTCCCACGATTCATAAGCCAAAGCCGAATTAAATTTAGCTATTGCATCTTTGTTAAAAGATCTTCTGTGGGCACACGATGAATCATCGCGGTTCCCACTATCGATTTCGCAAAATACTGTACGGTGGTCAGAAATTTCATTATCGGTCACGCAAACTACAACCTGAGAAATATTAGTAAAATCGTACATGAACGATCCGTTAAACGGGTCGGCTACCCCACAACCGGACGCACTCCGAACCCAGAAAAAAGATCAACTAAATTATTAAATTGAGTAACGTTGTATGAATTAAAAGAATCAAGATTTTCACTTCTTCAACAATTTTTATTTTACAACTTCTCTCTACAATATCAACTTACAGACTAAATTCTTTTCCCCTATCAATTCTTAAAAAAATCCTATATACCTAACGAACTACACACTAGACTAAACATCTAGTCATAACTAGTGATGGGGCAATCGTATCCAAAAAGTATTCAATAAGCGTAAACGGATATGTAGTCACTACGCTAAGAAAAATCGGAACTTTTTCTTAACGATTCTGATTCTTTTGCTAAACGATTCAAATATCGGTTCATACAGATACCGATTCTTTTTAGTCCATAAGGAAAAAGAATCGTTAAGCAAATTGTAGTCGATAAGAAAAAGAATCGTTAAGCAAAATGTGGCCGATAAAAAAAAATATTCGTTAAGCATCACATAGTCGAGCCGATGTATGTTTATGTAGACACCCAGGCCCAGGCGAGCATATTTGCGACATATTTCTTTTGATTTTTTTGCGGTTTCTTATACGCTACCTGCATAATATTTGTACAGAATTGTCTTAATACACACGCATACGTTATTTTAGTGGAACTAGAATTACATTATCATTGGTTTAATATGATTTAGGTAAATTTTAGTGGTGGTGCATTTGCATAATAAATACAAGTATTTTTTTGTTTAGTTACGAAATACATAATAAAATAATCGAAGTAATATTAATGTGTGCTAATAAACTGACTTTTGTTGTTTCTTATATACAGGTGGGCCACCACATTCGCGTCGGTATATATACGAAAGGTGGTAACATATTTTCACTTTTTTTTGTTAAGGTTCTACAGGTTCAGAAGAACCACATTTCAAAATTATTTTGAAGTATACAGGGTTGACTCAAAGAAAAGTTACACTAAAGTTGTAAAAAAACACCATTTATTATGACATATTTTGATAGTACAGACTAAATAAAGACAAGTTGGTGTTAGGTTTCTTATGTCTAACTCAACTCTTTTACAAGATAATTAACTATTCTTCAAAATGTATATCAAAATTTAAGAGACATGCCTGTCATGCATATTTGAGCTAGATATTTTAAACTGTATTTATTTTTTAACTAAAGCATTAGACTTGATAATAAAATGAAAGTACTGCAAAAAATGTACAGGGTGACAGATACATACTTTAATTTTCTCTGTCTTTAAAGGCAAGTAAGTTTCTTATTGTAAATGGAACACTCTATATTTATTACCTGATTTAGATTCTAATTTTAACGGTCTTTAAGATTGTATTAATGTTTCCTATACCTACATCTTGTAGTTTCTTAGTAATTTAGAATTTTCTATTTCAAATATTAATTCCTATCCATTCTTTTTTCAAAAGTAGACTTAGACAAAAGTGTCGTTATTATTCATTATACACAAAGTTACTTGCCATTAAAGACAGCGAGAATTAAAAGTATGTTTTTGTTCACCCTGTATATTTTTTTTGCATTGCTTTTATTTTATTAACAAGTCTAATGCTTTAGTTAAAAAATAAATACAGTTTAAAATATATAACTTAAATATGCATGACAGGCATGCCTCTTAAATGTCGAATACAACGAGATGTTTATTTTGTTTTCATGCACGTGTGCGATAACGATTTTTTGCGGTTTATAGTAACTTACTATAGTTATTACGTACCCGGCTTTTAAAAAAGCATATAGAAAATATCAATATTATACTTGTATTTTATTTGCCGCTTTCCCATTAAGAAATATATTTTAGTTTGCCCTGCTGATAAGACATAGAAATTTCAAATTACCTGTATATGTCCGTGAGTTTTAACAAAAAACAGGGTATGGTATTATGTATATACTCTTTTATAGTAAAGACTTCGGTGTTTTGTTCGGCGTTTTTGTTTGATATTTCACATTATAGGAAATTACGAATAAGAACACATTTTTGTTTGTTTTATTTTTTCTTTATTATCCAAAGCGGTGTAATTTCAATGAAAAAAAGCAAATGTCTTAAAAAAGAACTGGGTTTGTAAATACAGAACTCCACTAATTGCTTTTCATAATAAATGTGTAGTTTATCAACCTGATTAAGCCATCCCTTATAAAAGAAAAAAAAAAGATGTTAGGTGTAAATGCAGCTACTTTTATCCTTATTTATGAAGCAGAAAATAGAAATTCCCAAATCTCAGTTTTTTTTTTATTTTTATGTTACTTTCTTTAACAGACTAAACAGAAAATTTTATTAGCATACAGTAATATTATTTCGATTATTTTATTATGTATTTCGTAACTAAACAAAAAAGATACTTGTATTTATTAAGCAAATGCACCACCACTAAAATTTACCTAAATCATATTAAACCAATGATAATGCAATTCCACTAAAATAACGTATGCGTGTGTATTAAGACAATTCTATACAAATATTATGCAGCTAGCGTATAAGAAATCGCAAAAAATCAAAAGAAATATGCCGCAAATATACTCGCCTCGGCCTCGGTGTCTACATATACATACATCGGCTCGACTATGTGATGCTTAACGAATATTTTTCCTTATCGGCTACATTTTGCTTAACGATTCTTTTCCTTATCGACTAAAAAGAATCGGTATCTGTATGAACCGATATTTGAATCGTTTAGCAAAAGAATCATAATCGTTAAGAAAAAGTTCCGATTTTTCTTAGCGTAGTGACTACATATCCGTTCACGCTTATTGAATACTTTTTGGATCCGATTGCCCCATCACTAGTCATAACTAACGTAATCCTAAGTAAACAAATATATGTCGGGTCCAGGTTCACGGTAACGCATTCTCTCGATACTCGATACACTAACAATTAAATATTGTTTATTTCCATTTAATGTTATTTATTGTAGCTTTAAGCAGAAATATTAATTCGTAAGTTGATGTTGAACATTATAGATTATCAGTTTGTATATACATTGCTTAATAAATTATCCATATATTATTTCTTGTTTCCTTTTTATCAGAATCTTGATAAGCAACGGTGTGCGAAAGACATCAAGAACACTGCCTCACTGGATTAATTACAATGATATAATATATGATATATGTAGCTACTTAAAATCCAGTTTTGTCGATCGAATACAGATTGCAAAATTACGATTGATAGTATTGTAAGAATTCGAAATTCCATCCTGTATAGTGCAAGTATTTTAAATTCATTTTATTAATACGCAGTTGATAGGTACTGTGGCATTTGCTGAGGTAGCGTCTGTTTCAACAGGAAATTATAATCTATTTTCGTTTAAAGACTCGCGTAATTAAAATAATATGGTATTACTTTGTATGTTATCTACTACTTTGTCAATTGTTTGTTACAAGATGCTGACCAGCGAATTCGCACGGTCCTCTCAAGTAGGACGTCTGAAAGTCAGAAAAATAACGCCTTCGGTCATACTTGCGCCCTCCTGTAAAGAGAGGCCGAACTAGTTATCGGTGCGAAATGACGTCACAATCAAAGTTTATAAAAATTCTTACATTGCTGTTTTAATTCAATTAGTTCGCGGTTCTTCAATATAGCTTCAGGAAGAAGCTCGCGTCCCCTTCGTCGAGTGTTTCTAATTCTTAAAATTAAAACTTCTCATCTTAAAATTTTGCATTTAAAATTAAGCCTAAAAAAATCGAGAACAGGAAGCAAAACCATTCCTCGAGAGGTGATTAGTGATTTTGTACTAAAACCGTTTAAATTCCCCCTTTTATTTTGCTTAAATTTTTGTGGGTATTGTGAAAAGTTTTGTGCCCTAAAATTTGGATTACGAGAAGAATTATTTTTCCCACATCGGCTGGTAAGATGTTCAAAATTTCTGCTTAAAACTAACCAAAGCAATTACGTGAAAACCGTAACTCGTTCGCTCTCTCTCTCTCTCTCTCCCTCAATAAATAATTTGAAAGTAAGAATTACTAGAATTTAAGTTAATCAACATTGATAAATAAAGCCTAAAAGTTCATCTGAATAGTTGTGTTTTGTTTTGTCATTTGCTTGATAATTTGTTAAATTCGTAGGTTGTTAGCTTAACTTAATTGTCACAAAATTCGTTAAAACAAAATTGTGTTATGTTTTTTTTGTTTACTTGTTATTTCATTTAATTGTGTAGCTTGTTAGTTCAATTTCAATGTCTTAAAATTTTCCATATATAATGTTAAAAATATAAGTCGTTCTATTATTTCGTCATTTTAAAAGCAGTTCAGTCTGAGCCTTTAGTAAACACCTGGAGAGGAAGTTACTTTGTAAAGAAAAAGCCGACGAGAAGGGTAAGTCGACAATCATTAGGCTAACTAACGGCCCTGCTTTCGACTGACGGTGGAAAACACAGTTGGGAAACATCTTTGGCTAAATTTACTAAAACCAATCGCTACCGAACAAAAAATTGCTTTCCAGCAGTGGCTGGTCGCTCAAAAGAGCAGGTGTGGGTTATCTGTGAGACGGAGTTTGGCTTTGTATTATTAGAAATTGGGCTGGCCATCCCCAAAAATCCGATGCGTGTTGAATTGATACCTCTTTTCTTTAGAGTTGTTATGGTTATCTTAACTATTTATTTATTATACTATACTACTTGTGTACCTTGTTTCCCGTAATATTCGCAAATTAATTCGTATGTTATTTTTTAGTTACCATAAAATATATACAAAATATTAAATATATTAAAAAACAATAAATTTTCAATTATCTAGAATGAATTATTTTTAAATGAAAACGTGGGTTTCTCAACAGAACTTTAAAGTTCAATATACCAAACTGACGAAATATCGTGAATAAATAAACGTATTTTATAGAAAAATGTATTTTTTCTATATCATGACCGACAATTTCCAGGAAATAATATACATTTTAAGATTGAATATCAAATAAATAACATTTGGATAGGTATTAGAAACGTTTAAACTTCTTGTAATAGTAATTTGAGCCGTTTTTGGTTGATTTAACAAGTTTGGTGGTTAAGAGTGCCACTAATTTGTCACTATGAGATGTAAAACCTTGCATTAAAAAAAAAGAAAGCTTTTAGTTAAATATAACATCCCTACAAGTTGGAAAATTTCTATTTTTTTTCTAAAATTCTAAAAAGGAATTCCGAGAACAGGTTATACGGTATAACCTGTTCTCGGATGAGGTATAACTTATACCTCATTATGCAATGTAGCATAATCTCCCTCTGGTTTCTAATGTTGAATCTTTTTGATGAGCTCTTCTCGGCATAATTAATAAATGTACGCAAACAATACACTTTCAACAGAATCACAATTAAATAGAAGATTATTATACTATATTTTAATAAGTATTTTCAAATAATGTTTGTTTTTGAGACATAGTTAGTATAAGCGTTGTGTACACGTTGGAGTCACAGTTTGGTGTATATTCACCATATCTTAGATCTTCCCTTTTACGTCCACATAATTTTATTATAGGGAAAGTATATTTTTAACAAGAAAAAAATATTCACACCCAATATTTTTAGCATTTTAAGTGTGTGATGACGCTTTGCGTCGCCAAACCCGTCACAGATAGTAGATAGGAGATAGTAAATAGATGGTGGGAAAGGTATACTCATAAGGTAAGTAAAGATAAGCGAATTACAGAAACAAGTACCCATTTCAGAGTCCAAAAATAAGTAAAGATTTGTCGGTTTAGTGAAAAGTTGTTATTTCAACTACAAAGTTTCATCACAAAAAATACATTATCTAACGGAGTCGTTACAATTCGACAAGGTTGAATAAACAATAAAGTAACTATATAATACTCGGTATATAAAAGATAAAGTACACAAAATATAAATAATCACACAATATTTGGAACTATCGCAAAGAAAACTACCAACTGGATAGAACTACAAAGAAAATTATCGTTAGTATAAATAGAAAACTATAACGATCTCTAACAAAAAGTTTTTCTAAAGATGGCTGTGTCACATTAAGATAAGCTCTAAATTCCGGTATGGTATAGGTAGTATTGTCTTTTATTCAAATTAAACATTAAGAGAAACTTACAATATTTTCTATTCGGGTAATGAAACGACATACGCAACAATTTTCTTCACTTTCTATGCAAAAAAAACTTCGAATCTTAAACAATGGACAGTTTACATTAGATACACTTATAAAATAGAGGATCACCTCTTTTGCTACTGAAATAAGACAGAAATTAATCCTTTTATTTGAAGGAAATAAATCTTTAGTTATAACAAGAAAATACAGTGAAAATAATTACGGTAGCTGTAAATATAACATAAATAGACATTCAGAAATAAGACAATCAAGCAATTAATATCATCAACATCTCCTCCTGTATGTATCTCCAGTATATGCGATATGTTTTATACCTACATAACACTTTAAGGCGGTCGAAACATCCCTCTATTTTCGTAACACGAACTAAATCACGCTAATGCAACTCTCTGTCGAATATATTGAATATGAGATGGCGCTACTAGTACCGTTCGCTTACTCTTGTTGAGAAAAAGTTTAAAGTGACAATTTAGAAAGCGATGGGTAGTTCTAAAAAGAGATGGTGCGTGTTTCGACCATAAACATCTGGTAAACATATTCTTGGGAAATTCGTTCAATTATCATGTTTGGAGTGCTTAGTCTAATACAACGGCGCGTGCGTATTCACTTTCTCTTATGCATTTGAATTGAAATACCGGGATACTAGTGATTTTATTGTTATTATCGGATTTTCGTGGTATCGAATATTGTGCACAAAATGTTTTCAAGATGGCGCAATGTTATTGTTTACGTTTTATAAATAAACGAAATTTGTTTTATTCAGATTATTTTATCTTTTTAGTTTTCTATACTGTTATTAGAATAACTAGTTCGTGTGTATTCCGTGTGGTGTGTTATAGTTTATTGTGAAAGACATTAGAAAATTGTTTCATCGTAGCATACAGTTCTGCTTTTATTTGGCTCTAAAGTGTGCAAAAATAAGTTCTTACAATGAATGAAAAGTGATCAAAGACTGCAATAGATTAAGCTGTGGAGACATGCTCCAATAATTCCAAAAAAAAAGAGATGTAGTTTTGTTTTCTTTCTGATAAATAAAATGTGGTAAATTCTCTGCATATGTTTTCTATATCAAATATATTCATTTTGCATTTTGTATTATAGTGCTCTTACAGTGGTCAGAGAAATGTAAAACAGTAGGATATTTATATAGACAAATTTATGGAAAACTTCTCGAATACTCTTAAAATACATTCCGAAGACTTGCAATTTAAACGCTTAGTAGATCATTAAAAACAAATGTGACAAGACCAATATATTTTAACAATGAATGTTTTTCCATGATTTTTTTGTACCAACAAGTATTACATATCAATTAGGATATTGGAAACCTAAAAATGTTTGAACGGAGAATTTTGTTAGAAGTAACAAAATGGTAAAACTATAATAAAACAAATTAAATTATTAAAGCAATGAATAAAACCTTTCTCTTTTATTTATAAATACATTTTGTCGTTAATTTCTGTTTAAGTAAAATCTTATAAAACTATTTGCTTATAACTTCCACTACTAGTCATGATTCTTTTAAATATTTCAATGTCAAAGCAAATATCACATTAATAAAATAATATCTATTATGTTATACCCTCGTTTATATAATACCCTTACATATAATACTTAAGTATTTTTCATAAAATTGTATTTATTTGAAATTATTGTTTTGAGCTATATTCGCGATTATTTATTTCCCTATCGCTAAAAGATGCCCCTAAGTTCACTTTATATTTGAAGGTCACGAAAGCGTGCCTACAAAACATCAGAGGTGCCAACAATTATGTCCATACTTTTACACTGTGAAATACACATTTTACACTACAGAAACATATAAAAGCATAAACGATGTATTTCTAATGACATTAAAAGCATACTTTTTGGTGTGCCATCTATATCACGAATGCCAAACTAAAGTAACATCTGTTGCAACAGATATCTGTAAAATTCTCTTCTGTGTATCCCAGTTTCGTTTTTCAAGTTGTTTATCATAATTAGACTGTTTAATTAGCTACTCTTATGTTTATTTTATTTCTACAACAATTCCCGAGTGAAGCCATGCAATTTTATCTACATTTACAGCTCCACATCTAATTTTTTTGTTAATTTTCTACATCACCTATTCATGCATGTTTCACTTTCTGTTATTAAACAATATATTTTAAGTATGCAATGGAAAATCTATCGTTTCACTCCGCATATTCATGGAGAGCGTGTAAATGCCCTTGTTTTCCAGAAAAACCGCCTATGTTGCGAAAATAACTTGAACAAAGTAACCCATGTTATACTGCCATTATGTTGGCGCGAAAGAGGTTTGTAAACGCCCCCTTAAGCATATCGATATAGGTAACAAACATACTTTCGTCAGAAAATACGTTACTAATTAGAACTCAATCCGTAGGCATCGAAACCTTTCCTAACTTAACCGTTCGTATAAGTTAGCAGCGACCGTGACGCGTTTGAAATGATGTTATTTTAGGACCAAATTCTTGAACTTGAAAATGCGTTATAATACGTACGCATGTAAAAAAGGTCTATCGGCGGTAATTAAGAGCACTCCGGAAATAAGCCACTCCCATAAGGAAGAAAGTTTGATATCGCCTCTCCAGGGCATGACAGTTTTGAGACCCAGTGTACATTAGAGAGTTGTATGTAGATTCTTTGTTTGTGGTATTTTGGGAACTGTTATTGGAAGTAAAGTTATTAAGTCTATTGTGCATAGCGGAAAAGAGAAGGCGGTTTAACAAATGACGTGGATAGTCATTGTTTATGAGGATGGTTTTAAGTAATTGGAGATCATTCTTAATGTAGCTTGGGTATGAGATTTTAGCTATTCTTTTTTTCATAGCAAGAATTAAATTTATCTTATATCTCGTAGGGCAAGCTGAAGTATAGTGCATCAGTCTATTGGAATTTGACGGTTATGTATGTATATACAAGATATGAAAATTCAATGGTAATAACGTAGCTTCCTTCTATATGTACTGATAAACAATACTTAAATGGAGTGTGCATTTTGAATGTTAAATTAGCGACAAAATTCTGTGTAATTCTTACTTGAAACTTTTGGGGGACGGTCAGCCCAAATTCAATCGAGCATGACCTAGCCTCGTTTACAGGTAACCCCTCCTGCCCTTTTGACCGGCGAGCCACTGCTGGGAAACAAACTTTTTGTTCGGTAGCGAATGGTTTTAGTAATTTTAGCCAAAGATGTTTCCCAACTGTGTTTTCCACCGTCAGTCGAAGCAGGGCGTTAATTAAGCCTAATGATTGTCGACTTACCCTTCTCGTCGGCTTGCTCTTACAAAATTGTCTTCCTCTCCGGGTCTTTACTAAGGGTTCAAACTGAACTCCTTTTAAAATGACGAAATAATAGAACGACTTATATTTTTACAATTATATATTGAATATTTTAAGACATTGAACAAAAAAAACTCACAAACTACACAATTAAATAAAATAACAAGTGAACAAAAAATGAACAAAACACAATTTTGTTCATGTTTTAACGAATTTTTTTTTGTGACAATTAAGTTAAGCTAACAATCTACGAGTTTAATAAAGTATCAAGCAAATGACAAAACAAGACACAACTATTTAGATGACTTTTTAGGCTTTACTTAACAATGTTGATTAACTTAAATTCTAGTAATTCTTACTTTCAAATTATTTATTAAGGGAGAGAGAGAGAGAGAGAGAGCGAACGAGTTACGGTTTTCACGTAATTGCTTTGGTTAGTTTTAAGCAGAAATTTTGAACATCTTACCAGCCGATGTGGGAAAAATAATTCTTCTCGTAATCCAAATTTTAAGGCACAAAACTTTACACAACACCCACAAAAATTTAAGCCAGGAAAAGGGGGGTTATTTTCATGATTTTTATCATAAAACAAAACACCTCTCGAGGAAAGCTTGTGCTTCCTGTTCTCGAATTTTAAGCGTATTTTGATTGCAAAAACTAAGATGAGAAGTTTTAATTTTAAGATCTGGAAACGCCCCATACGAAGGGGACGCGTGCTTTTACTTTAGCTGTAACGAAGACCACGGATTAATTAATTGAAAACAGCTATGTTAAGAGTTTTTATAAACTTTGATTGTGACGTCATTTCGCACCGATAACTAGTTTTCGCTTTCTTTACAGGAGGGCGCAAGTATGACCGAAGGCGTTATTTTTCTGACTTTCAGACGTCCTACTTGAGAGGAACGTGGGAATTGCTGAACGGCAAATGTAACATACAATAAACAAAGAGGCAGATAACATACAAAGTAATACCATATTATTTGAATTACGCGAGTCTTTAAACGAAAATAGATTATTGTTTCCTGTTAGGCAGACGCTACTCAGCAAATGCCACGGTACCTATCAACTACGTATTAATAAAATGAATTTAAATTCTCGCATTATACAGGATGGAATTTCGAATTCTTACATCTGAAATATTCTCAAAGTCATAGACATAACTAGTAATAGTACGGGTATAATAGCTATCTACATAAGTCTACCTGTCTAGTGCTCTACACACTAATAAATGTTTATTGTGGGAGTATGATATTCGGTGTATTGATGCTCCCACCTAATGAGATTAATCATTTCATTATATTCCAAACATTTTTTAAAAATTGTGTACACAGTACATTCTTAAAGCCTTTAGTATTAATAAAAAATACACTGGCTTAACAAAAAAAAAAAAAAATTTATCTTGATAGAAGTAGTTGACAGGATCAAAGGTCCGTTAATATCACATCTAAATACTTAATGCAAAATCATCTCAAATATTAATACAATGAAAGGAAGTTTCGATTTTGATTATATCATGTACTTAAAGATTGATTGAATGTTTCGTGTCATCATACCATCCAAAACGGCCTCTGATAAGATAGTATACTAGGTATTAAAAG
Organism: Protaetia brevitarsis; assembly: GCA_004143645.1. Taxonomy (NCBI): domain Eukaryota; kingdom Metazoa; phylum Arthropoda; class Insecta; order Coleoptera; family Scarabaeidae; genus Protaetia; species Protaetia brevitarsis. The sequence continues at coordinate 65,707 of RXPK01000144.1, forward strand.
ACGGTTGCTTTGAAATCCTGATATGTGTTTAGCTTTCAATTCGCTTGTTGGTTAAACGAGATTCCTTAGAAGTAACTTATTGATCCAAGAGGATTACAAAATCTCGTATCCTACTTTTTGGTATGTGCTTTTCATTTTATTTATATTATCATTTATTTATTTTTATTTTTTATTTGCTCACTTATTGAGGTTTAAAGTATAAAATTGAAATTATTCATTTTAATGAATTCTAAGGTTTTTTCTTTTTGCCAAAATAATATAGCCATAACTACAGATTATGTAGAAATATTAATAAAAATACGAACAAAACTACATCAAAAATATCAAAACTGTTTATTGAAATTTTATATAATAAGAAATTTATAGCGCATTTTTAAAAATATCTTGAAAACAATACAATAAATTTAAAATTTCACCAATGTTTGTATGTAATGAACTGATCTCATTTTTACATATCCTTGCTACAAGTTTATTTATCCGGTAACTATGATTGGAACAACTCTATTTTTTATTGTAGAAAAAAAAGTCCTTTATATAAAAACTTTATAGAATTTAATACTACATAACCTAAAAACATTTCTGACTATATAGAGTGTTCTCGAAGTAGACCAAACGTATGCTTACTCCGTTATTTTAAATGGAACGCCCTATATATTTATTCCACTTGACGTTATATAAACTGCTATACCGAATTGACACGTCCATATCTTCAAAGAGGGACGCAATGTTATATTACGACCTGTATGGAACGACTGCATGTATAGCAATGGAAGACGGAACTTGTTATTGACAGTGGCACAGTATAGTATATAGGCAGTAGTGTCAAGAGCTGTCGGCACCTTTGAAGTTTGTGAGTCTAAGTTTTTTCTCGCGCAACCTGCCACGCGCATGAGAACGGCATTCTTTACTTACGACTCGGGCCGAGCGCTATCGATATAAGTGCTTTTCTTCGATAAATCAAGGCGGCATTTAAGTCTAAATTTAAATGAGAAAATATAAGAACAATTAAAAATAATAGTGCATAAATAAACCGAATGCAACTAGAATGTCGCATTTAAAAAAAAAACATGTAAAATTCAGAATCTACAATTATTTATACAATTAAAGAAAGGGTAAAGAATCAGGAAAAAGTTGAAATCTAAATACCATTGAATTTTTTCTTCTGTAACATATGCAACTATTTAAAAATAACCGAGAATAGATTATAAAAATGTAGTAGGTACTGATTAATATACACTTAGAAAAATAATTACTATTTTTTTTAAGGTTACTTTTGAGTAGTTGAGGATAAATGTTGTTCTTTTAATCAACTTCCATTTCAATACTTTATATGTAAGGAGAATTGTTAGCTTGGTTAAATTTTTATTTTGCTTGGTTCGTGGTAGAACTGATTGTCCATGGCTTTCAAGTAGACTTAATGTTAATATTGCAAGCATACACGCTTGTTCCTATGTAATCTTCTACTGTGTTTCACATCGGACCAATGTTCTACGTACATCCCCTATTTCTTTAATGTGCAAGTATTTCAATAGAATCTAGAATCTCTGATGCTTGTGACATTCATGATAGTTTAAATTACATTACAGAGTTTGCATATAACTTACATTAGTCTCGCTCGTAAAAATTTATTGTAATTATTTTATGTAATTTACACATGTGTAATATGTATTGCAGATGTGCGCATTGTATTTTCTTGTAATTGCGTTTTACCTCTCGCAAAATAAATTATTATTAATAGGAAATTGTAAAAATACGCTATGTTGCACAAAAAATATTATTTTACAAGTGTCAACGAACCAAACACAGATGTACAATAAAATCCGTGGCTGCAACAAACATAATGTTACAAAATGAGGTTATTGCAGCAATTTTTACAGAATCCAGTCACTGTAAAGAGTCGGTGGCACAATAGGATTTTTTTTATCACAAATCAAATGCAGACGTAACTAAAAACCACCCTACAACAAAATCTTGTGTTAAAAATGAGGTTATCGCAGTGCTTGTAGAGAATTCACTTACTATAAAAAGAGTCAGGCACTGGAAACAGGAGAATTTTTAATGCCACCAGACACAGACGTAACAATAAGAAACACTACAACAAAAAGTAATTGTTAAGATATTAAATTGTTTTGATGACTGATTTATTACCACTAACAATTTCCAAATGAAGGTAAATCAGATATGGAACAGGTTACAGTTAGAGCTGTATCTCCGTACAACAAACAACAATTGTAACTGCCTTAATATCAATAATATAATAAAAATTTAAATTATAGAATATGTTAAACGCCAGCACAAATACAAATAACGCCATATTGCCGCAGCGATTTACGGCGCATTCCATTATTGACCGCCTCGCGCAGCTTTCAAAAACAGATACAAATATTCCCTCTCATGACACTACTCGATATTACTATACTGTGACAGTGGTGAGTTTTTATGCATGAGTCTATATCCCTATTGAAACGTGTCTATCTTCAATAGCAACGTTGTCATTTACACTTTTGTAAAAAAATGGCATTTACATTCGTTTTAGATACTAATATTGTTAATACATACATAATAGATTTAATATAACAATGAGACTAAAATCGATATAATTAGACGTAGATGTCCACTATATTCCTGAATATTTGCTTAATTTTAGTCCAGCGTAATTTGTTTTTTTTTTGATTTCACTCTGGTATCAAAATAATGATATTTAAAATATGAATATATGCAAACTAAGCTGCCCTAACCGAAAACTTGTAGCGGAGGCATTCTTTTTACAAAATTATAAATAACGTTATTATATAATATTGATATGCAATAGTTTATATAAATTAAGTCGTTAGTTTTCTGCGTAGAATTTTAAAATAAAATAATATTTATGGTGTTGTATTTAAAATAACGAAGTAAGTAAGCGTTTGTGTACTTCGGGAACGCGGTGTATAGTCAAAAACATTTTTAGGTTATACACAACCATTTTAGGTTATGCAGCATTGTATTATATCACTTAATAAAATTTTGTAGCAACGATTTTTTTCTAATATGACAAAAAGTCTTGTGTGAGACATCTTTATATCGAATTGGAATAACCCTGTACATACATACATCATTATGCTTTAAATAACTCAAAACTTTTTAAATTATTCTTTAATAAATGTTTCGTTAGTTGCATCTAAAGATGTGCACATGCATATAGCATATATGATAGACAATCAATCTGTCATTAATTAGAAAAATGTTGTTACATTGATCAAAAGATTTCTGCGTCATTAGTAAATATGCCTTAGTGCAAATATATTATTCTTTCAAATAGTGAGAGAGTAATATTAATTAGGTACTAAGAAAAAAAATTATTTAAAACCAATAGTGGTTTAACTAGAATATTTCTGTTTTATGACACAGCACAGCTTTGACTTGAAACCAGTCCATATTAGTCGCAAAGTAAAATTTGTACCTAGAAGTCAATTTGGTTTCCATTTGATAAAATTGTTACCAAATTTGAAAACTTAAGTTTATAACGATTACAAGCGCATAAAACGATGGTGTATCCAATAAATTCGAAAACAACTGTTTTTAATCATATTCTCACAGTTACGACTAAGTATTCCAAGTTCTTCTTTTTCTTTTTTCTAGATAAAAAAAAAATGAAATCAAAAATTGAATATTTTAAAAGCATGCCTAATTTGTTTGATTCTTTTTAGATGTTAGCCTAAAATATCGACAAATCTACAAGTGCCAAAATACAAAATTTAGGAAAGAAATGTAATAAAGCTGTTCAAAATAATAGCGCTTAAAATGCAGCAACAGCAACCTTAAAGATCAAAGTACATCTGATTACAATCACAACTGACGACTAATAGAAAATTTAAGCATGACATGTACTAAGGTATGTTGAAATTAATATAATCGTTATCGAATATCCAATTCGGCTGACAAAATTTAATTCAAGATATTATTTAATCTAGGTTCGGCGCATCTGCAAAACTTTCAACCTTTATCTTATTTTTAATTCCACTTTGATATATATAGAAAAGCCACACACAGAAACAATTATATACTCAATTTATCTTATACAAGCTATAAACAAGAATACCCAACATTCTTTTTCTTAATGACTAGATTATTGAACATTCGCTTGGGGAAGATAATTTTAAAAAAGAGTTAGAATATATATATCATGTAGCAGAAATTAATGGTTATAAGGAAGTGTGGTAGATTAAAATTTTAAAAAGAAGTTAGAAAATAAGAGGTCATTAAGAAATATAACTACACTTATTCCAGAGAAATGTAGTGAAGAAAACCGTTTTTGCAGATTTAACTTTAATAAATTTATGGTGTTAAACCGATATTAAACCTGTGTAAAAAATATAATCTTAGTCCGGTTTTTCAAAGGCACGCCGTAGTAAACTTTAATTTGTTTCAAAATCAAGAGATGTCGCTGCGATCAGTAACATAATTAACAGTCAAGGCGTGGCTTATTAGTGAGGGGGTGTCAATATGCATCAGTTTCTCACTCTATCGTCGCACGATGTCTTACGAAAAGATGAGTCAAATAGCGACAAGAAATAAATACGATTATTATTTTTATGTGTGAATGTTAGTACTCGTTTTTGTGTTGGAAATAATTTCGTACTGACAAATATTTAATTAAAACAAAAAAGTCGAATGAGTATCAGTTTTATTTAATATATTGGTATAAGCAGTTAAATATTATTATTATAAAAGTATATACATATGCAGTTATAGAACGCCATCATTTTTGAATGCGAGTTGTATACAAAAGCAGGTATGCGTTGTTAAATCGTTAACCCGAACCTTATTTTTAAAACTGTTTTGGGTACTACAACTTTTGATGTGTGGAGGTATAAATATTAAATAATTTTACACCGCATGCTGGCTGGCCTTTTCTGAGTTAAGGTAAGCCTGTTTATTACTAGGTCGTAGAAAGATGTTTATTTCTAGTGTCATACGTATGTATGTCTGAATTCTTAATGTATTTTGTTTGATTTTTATACAGGGTGATTCTTAATATATGCGACAAACTTTAAGACCTTATTACTGAGGTTATTTTGCTTATAAAAGTTCACATGAGTATTATGTCAAAAGGTTTGGTTTTAAATTATTGAAATGTTTATAAGTAGTTATGAACTATGGACTAACAGCCATCTAATATCACAGTTGGTTCTTCAAAACCTATTGTGTTGAGAGGGAATTGTTTTATTTGCATTTCAGTATTTATCACTAGTTGTCAGAGTATTCATTCAGTTTATTGCCAGTTTCTGTTTTCTAAAATGAATTACACGAATACTGAGATGTGTGATATGTATTTCGTTTACGGTATTGCCAATGGAAATTCGCGTGTTGATAGACGTCTTTATGAAGAACGATACCCGAACAGTATCATCCCGCATTATTCAATAAAACGGACGACTGATAACGGGCACCCATCTACAGTGAGAACTCCACAAGTTGAAGAAATGGTACTAAATGAAATTGAGGAACATGCTTGCTTCAAACATTAGTCAGGCCACAGTTTGGAGAATATTGTATCCATATCACATTCAACGAGTGCAGGCACTTTTGCCAGCAGATTTTCCGCAAAGAGTGACTTTTTGTCAACTACTGCTGGAAGAAGTTACGTTGCAATTAAGATTACAAATGTATTTTATGCATGACGTGCTCCAGCCCCTTTTAGTTTAGTTGCCTCGCGAGTTTTGGACAATACGTTATCTCCGGATCGGTGGATAGGACGGGGAGGTCCACAATCGTGGCCTCCTTGGTCTCCAGACTTAAATTTTTTGGACGTTTTTCTCTGGAGTCACGTTAAATCAGTGGTTTATACGAACCGCTGTGAACTTGGCAAGCAACTTTAATTAAAAAAAATAAACGTAGTACGGTTCGATGTATTTCGTTTGTACCCGTTTTGTACCACCTTCGTTTTGTTTGTCACTCCAAAGGTTAAAAAAATAGAAAGGGTTAAAAATAATTCAGTCAAGCTAAGTACAAGATATTCAAAATAGACAACGTCATTCGAAAGAGCATCGTTTGTACCCGTTTGTACCTCCATTTAAATCGTTTGTACTTCCACCAAACCGGAAGTAGAAACATTTGAAAATAAGTAAGTTGGCGAGGAAAATTTCGCTAATTTTTGAGATATCGGAAAACGGCCAACCACTTATTCGAAAGAGGATTGTTTGTACCTGTTTGTACTCTTTTTAGCATCGTTTGTACTTCAACCAAAACCGGAAGTTAAGAGCCAATTCAAATATGTCAAAGAAAGAATTTGGCTATTTTTTGAGTTATCCAAAAACGGCCAAGGCTTTTCGGAAAAGCATCGTTTGTCTCGTTCGTACCCTCCTTTTAAATCGTTCGTACCTTCAAAGGGAACCGGAGTAGAACATTTGAAAATATGTCGGGACAGAGAATGTTTGATAATTTTTTGAGATATCGCAGAGTGGCTAACGCTACTATTCGATAGGAATATGTTTGCATCTGTTTGTACTTTTTTTGAAATCGTTTGTACTTCAGCAAAGCCGGAAGTAGTTCCTTTCAATTTTAAATTGATCTAAGATTCCCATCCCCTTTTTTAGAAAACATATAAATACAGATATTCTGCTTTTTGCCAAATTAGGTCAGACAACCTAGTATGTGACCATTATTTATTAATTAAACTATGTATTTAATTTTTACTTTGTGAGACCCTTAAGTATATTCTTAAATATGTATGTTGTTTTTAAACCAACTCTTTATTATATATTTCTATATCTTTGGTTGCAGATACCGGTTGTAAATATATGCATTTAACACCAATTATACTTTTCTTATGATCTAATTATTATGGACCTCAGCTAGGGAGATTATAAAGAAAGATATTCAATTGAGTCGTGTAGCGGCATATTCCACGAATTGAATCGAATGGCATTGCCCGTTGTGCGATATCTCAAATATTAGCGAAATTTCTCTCTCATATCTTCAAATGCTTCTACTTCCGGTTTGGTTGAAGTACAAACGATGGTAAAAGAGGTACAAACGGGTACAAACGATGCTCTTTCGAATAGCGTTGGTCGTTTTCGAGTATCAAAAATTAGCGAAATTTCTTCTCGCCAATTACTTATTTTCAAATGTTTCTACTTCGGTTTGGTGGAAAGTACACACGATTTAAATGGAGGTACAACCGGGTACAAAACGATGTTTTTTCGATTGACGTTGTCGTTTTTGAATAACTTGTACTTGCTTGCTGAATTTTTTTTTTACCCTTTCTATTTTTTTTAACCTTTGAGGTACAAACGAAACGAAGGTGGTACAAAACGGCGTACAACGAAGTACAATCGCCGGTTACTACGTTTATTTTTTTTAATTAGTTGCTGCCAAGTTCACACCGGTTTTATACGACTCCCATTGAAAATGTCGATGAGCTGAGAAATCGTATTATCGCAGCGTTTGAAACAATTCGAAATACCCCTGGTCTTTTAGAACGGATTCGCCAGTCAATACGACGGAGGATAGAAGCTTGTATTGCAGCTGGGGGCGCTCATTTTCAACTGTTAGTATAAATTAATTTTGTTTTATTTATTATTTTGTTAATTTATAATAAAAACATTATTTATGTTAACTTACTATTTAAACATTGTGCAATTTAGAACTAAGCGGATTTGGACATATGTTCTCATGAACTTTTATGATCAAATTAACCCCGGGAATTAACGCTTAAAGTTTGTCGCATATATTGAGAATCACCCTGTAGATATGACATACAAGTTCTAAAATATATAAAGACGACACAGTCAAAATATTATATTTCTTAAAGAGTGGTCTACATGACTCACGACTCTCGACATCTGTAATACATCTTATTATGCGCTTCTGTACCAGAATCACATCATTTGCGGATGTCGAAGACCCCCAAAAGGCAATGCCACAATTTAACCGAGACTGTACCTGGGGCAATAAAAAGATAAATAATATTTAGTGGAATAATTTCTTTCAAACTTCTAATCTGAAAACACAATTTGTTCAATCTTATAACAATATTTGTTATATGTATTGTGTATTAGGTTACTTCTGTGTTTGCGTCTGCGTGTCCAATATGTATAATGTTTAACGCCAATTGTGATCGGCTCTTTCCCAATTAAACTGTGCAATAGTAAACACGTGTCTTATTCTTCCACGGGCATACATTACAACTTGGCGGACGAGTGCAAGAACCACGTGTGTCCAAAATGTCCACGAGAGCAATTGGTAATTTTAAGGGAATTTTTCGCCAAAGAAACGGACTGGTCAATTTTTAAAGCGAGACTGGACCATATTTTAATCGCATGGAATTACAGAAGCAGAAATAAAACGGTGCGCTGCTATTGAACGGCATGTGATGAAGAAGCATACCGCCTAACTACGGATTGTGCCTGCCAACCCACACCGGAGAAGAAAAGTTACAAGAATTAGTAGATATTTTCGATAGACATTTTTAAATCCGGCATAAGTGCGTTCTCTGAAAGGTATAATTTTTACATGCTACGAAAAGTCACATGGAGACGGTAGCAGAATGGGCCGCACGCGTGCTTAACCTAGCAGCAAGTGTGAATTCGGAAACGAGTTGGATGTAGTGTTACGTGACAAATTCATCATGGGTTGGGACAGAAGAGGCATTATGCAGCGATTGTTCGAAGAAAAGGTTTCATTTCTTTCGATAAAGCTTATCGACATGCGCAGTGCGCAGTGGAGAAGATGTCGGGGGTATGCATTTAGGAAGAAGTCCTTTTTACATCCCCCCTACCGGTGGAAGAGTGGAGCGAAGGAGAGAGAGACAGGAAGAGTGTGTTGCGGGATCGAGTCAATCAAGTGAACAAGAGGAGTAAAAGAAATATTACAAAAGTCAAATATTCACTAATATTTACTGTTGATTATTTTAAACATTGTTTATATTATACCTATATATTTATTTATTTTTTCTTTTTTAAGGGAGGGAAGAATGTAGTGTATATGTATTGTGTATATAGGTTAGCTTCTGTTTTTGCGTCTGCGTTTCCATATGTATAATGTTAACGCCAATTGTGATCGGGCCTCTTCCATATAAACTGTGCAATAGTAAACACGTGTCTTATTCTTCCACCGGCTACATTACAAATATTCATTGCAGTGATCTTTCCATGATAACCATATCATCAATTTAATTTCCTAAAAATTTATTGTTTTACTTGTTTTCAAATGGTTTGGTTGCCGATCTGAATATTTAAATCGTGATAGTTACAGTTTGAGTTGTACGAATAGCAACAAACCGTCTTTTGATATTCAAAAACCAATTGTTATTAGCGAACCAAGTACATAACTCATCCAGACGTGCATTTGCCCGCCCCCGAAGTCTTGAAGCGTCGTTCCATCCGCATAGAATGAAAAGAGAAAAGTTAATGAATTTAGCAATATCATTAATGAATAGTAAAAAAAAAACAGGACCAATATTGTACCCTGGCGGAATTACATAGAATGTAGATATCCAACTAAATAACTTCTGATAACAACGATGCAATAGAAAAATTGCATTGTTCTAAACATAAATTATTAAAAAGAAATAAAAAAGGAATCTATAAAAAGATGCTTCTAGTTGTAAGGGTTAAAAAAAAATAGAGATGCCTATAAAGAAAACTAAATAAAAAAAAAAATTCTTAGCATTATAATTCAGTGCTGCCAGTGTACATCTTCTTGTAATATGAGCGTTCTCTGTGTTAAATTAAGTCGCTTGCCGCATTAAATTTTTGCTACAAGACTCATTCATATACAACTCCGATCTGTTATTGGTGTCGTTAGTCAAACGGTCTGCTTTCCTTATTATTTTGAATAAAACATCATCCATAATATTGTAGCGTTTGTGCAATGCGTTAATATCACAGAATTATTAATATTTTGCTTCTTGCAGCAAATATATTCCTGTAATTGGCATGATTACCAATACATGATGAGGACCGTTGTGCAAATCACCCTAGAGTACAGATACACTTGTCTGCTCCTCTGCAGCAGGTTAACTTATGCATATTGCTCTGACTAAATTGCGTCTTCCAGAGCAAACAGATTTTTAATATTCAAATATAAATATATTATCTTTCACGAAAACATACAGAATTATGTACTGCTTGTATAATAATTTTTATAATTCTCATTATGTGATTAACACATTCATTTTTTTCCACTTCTCCCGTATGTAACATTGTTCTTTATTTTGAAATATACGGATGATTTCGTCGCAATAAGTCTGATATACTTTAGATTATGCATTTGTATACTGTTCTTAAAACCTTCGACTAGTTAAAGGATTCCATAGCATCACGAATGCCAACCCTGATTGGCGTGTTTATTAAACTGTAAACCAACCTGCAGAGGTTGTTGCTCGAGTCCCTTATTGTAATCAGAGAACCATTTTTTCCCATTTAATACTAGGATTTTCTTTTGACGAGAGTTGTTAGAAATGCGTGCATCAATTAATTCAAAAAGCTTCATCGCTTCGTCCTATGGTAATGAAGCGATTAAAGTTTTTTCATGAAATTCATCTGTCTCGTAT